>PVJD01000030.1:600000-917003 GCA_004026545.1 Mormoops blainvillei
TTCATTTCCTACTTTGAATTTACGAAATTTATGTTGCCTCTGACCTTCCATCAGGCCATCCAATAAACTTCCTTCACCAACTTATACTTTTAGGGTCTGTTAACAGGCAACAAAGCTTATGGTAAAAAAATTTTCCAGTTAAATTTGTTGAGCTAAGTCTATCTGGATTTTCAGAATTATTTCTTTTATATTTTCTACTAAATATATTTTATTTTTTAGACCATCTTTAAATTCACAGCAATATTGAGCAGAAAGTACAGAGTTCCCATATATCTAATGTCCCCCACATGCATAGCCCACCCAAATATGAACACCCTCCAAATGTCCCATCAGGATAGTACGTTACAATCTTGAAACCTATGCTGATATTTCATCATCCAAAATTGTTCATAGTATTCTTTTATAATTGCCTTGATGTCCATAGGATCTGTAGTTATTTCTCCTCTTTCATGATCACTGAAATAATTTTTCTTGCCCTGTCCAGTGTGGCTCAGTTGGTTGGGCATTGCACTGCAAACAGAATGGTCACAGACTTGCTTCCAGGTCAGGGCACATGCCTGGGTCGTAGGCCTGGTCCCTGGTCTGGATCAATGTTTCTCTTATGTTGATGTTGCTCTCCCTTTCTCCATCCCTTTCCTTCTCTCTAGAATCAATAAAAGATAAATTGAAAAAAAAACACATTTCTTCAATATTTGCATTTATTTGACAATTTTTTTAATGATTTAGCTTTGAAACAAAAACATTATTTTTAAAATTATAGTTTTTCAATTTAAAAAAAATATCTATTTCATGAGTTCCATTTATAGTCCTCGTTGACATTTGGATGTTTTTTGAGACAAAAAAAATGACTCATCTAAAGCTAAAAAAAGAAATTACATTTTAAATTTTGAATCAATTTGTATCCAAACATGGGTCTAGTTACCTGCTGCTCCAAAAGCCAATACTTGAGTGACAGGTGCTGATGTAAAGGAAAGAGGTTTAAGTAGATGTTGGCCACCTGGAAGATGGGGGACTTATATCTCAAAGCTCATCTTCCTCATTTTAATGCGTGAAGAGGTTTTTATAAGGACGGGGAAGGAAAGTGGAACAAAGGTATCATGGGGAGGGAAGTGCGAAGGGCTGCTTCTCCTGAGATGGGGGTGCACAGGAAGGGGAGCTGGCAGGTGGAGTGCGAACCTAATACTTCTCAAGATTTCCACCCTCCATGTGGGGCTGTCTTCAAACAAGAATTTGTAGATTTACTGAAGACACCAGTGGATGCTCCCAATGGGAGCCAAGCAGCCCTTTCTTCCCCAAAACAGCCTTTTCCAAGCTTTAAAACCAAAAAAAAGTATATTAAAAAAAGAAAAGACAGGGCTTTATTTACATAAAATAGAGGGTTGGCCATAGCTTTGTGAACAAAGCAGGATACACTCCATTTATCACTTAACTGAAATGTTAAGTTTTGATTACAATCCATCTTTGATATTGTTTTAAAAAAGTCTTGTGTTCTGCTGGCAACTGCTTGGTGGCTTAACTGAATTTAAAAATAAATCTTTTTTAAACATTTTCATAATTTTCTATAAAATTAGCCATTCCTGAAACACTAATTTTTTCTGCCATCACTCTTAAAACAATTTTCACTTTACCTAAGTATTATATATTTTATAGCTGGCCAAAAGTACAAGCCAAGATAGTATTAAAATCATTAAAATTTTTTAATATTTAATTTTGAATTTCAGTTACCAATTTTATTAAACTTTTGACTGCTCAGAAGAAATGTCTTCAAAATGTACCTTTGTGCTAAAAAATGTATTGAATATTTTGCCATTAAAATATCTTTTCAATTTTGTTCTGCCATAGCAAATTGTAATTGCCACTAATTGTGACATTTGCAGCAAACCTTTCTCCAACCCTTTTTGTTTTTCATTACTATTATGGCAGTGTTCATATACTCTCCAATCTATTTACATTGGTACTGTGCTTTCGTATTTACTTTTGAAGTTTGTACTTTTTTTCATTTTGGAAAATGATTTATTTATAATTAAAATAATCAATTTTTCCATTTAATAATCAATTATAATTTTTATAGGCATCACTGTAACTCATGCTATCTCATAAAATATTTAAAGAATACATTATAATGATACATCTGTGCATCAGAACACAATTGAACTGAATTAATTGTTAACACCAACTGGATTGGTGAAATAAATATTTTTAATACCAGAAACAATGCACATATTGAATAAAGGCACTACAATACAACAACGATATCTTGCCTAGTTCAATAGTTCAAGTGAAATGTAATTGTACCAAAACAGCAATATTTGATGTAATACCAACATATTACTCAATGTCTTAATTTTTAACTTAAGTTGAAAATAATTAAGTTAAATTAAGTTGATATTTCATTTTCTTAGTTGCACTAGCCATATATGTAATTTTCTCAGTAGAGAAATGTGGCTAGTGGCCTACCATATTGGTCAGGCCAGCTCTAGGTGGTGTTGTTATAATGTATAAAATTAGTCACATTAAAACCAAGATCATTGTGATTTTATTAAGTGTAGCTTTGAGCTCCAGTTCTAGAAGTCCTGTGTCTCTCAACGCCCCTCATAGACCTAGACTGTCCCTTGATAATCAGCAACCCCTGAGGCAGCAGAAGACAATAGCCCAGATCTGACTAATGGTGACAAGCTCTGGACCTCTGGCAGGCTAAAAGTGACATCTTGATCTAAGTTATGTTTTAGCTCCTGATCCCTAAGGTGGACCAAACCCCTGGCTACTTCCCGTGAGACTAGACAGACGGACACCAGAAAAGACCTCAGAACTGTTTTCAAGACCTAACAATATGATTTACTACCCTTACTTCACCTTCGACCAATCAGCTCCCAGCAGGATCCCAAACCCCCTAACTGCCAGTGTCTTGTGATTTTGTTCTGTGTCATCTATAACCTCCATGCCTTTGGTGGGTTGGGTCTTTTTGAACTAGACGTTGCCTGTATTCCAGATTGGCCAATTCTACAATAGACCACAATAAATATTCTTTCTTTACTGCAGACTTCTTGCGAATTTCAGCCAGGGCACACAGGCAGATAGACTCAAATAATGGGACCCAATATCAGTGTCGGTGTTATACAGAAATTACTAAAATGTCAAAAATGCTTAAGTGTATTTATTGAATACATAGGTTCAATTCAACTGTTGTGACTACTATCAAATCTAAAGAAACTAAAAAATACATGGTTTGCTCTAAGTATTTAAGAAAATGGAATATTTTAAATTGCTTTCCTTTTCTTTACCTTGTTTCTTGTGCTTATGTTTGTCATGCTATGCTACTTTTGCATTGTTAATTTTTTCATACATTGCAAAATACTCTTTTTTTTGTTTCTTTATTCTGTAAATTGTTATCTAATTATATTTTTCTTTTACTGCTTGCCATCTTTCTTTTTATTTTCCTTGTTTGAAAACTGCAAACATGTAAAAGATTAGACTTACATCTATGTAAGTGGAGCATCTTGTAAAATGTCTCCCCCAGAGTGATCAAAAAGTATTATGACTTGCTTCTACAGGGAGCTCCCAGCCTCTGTCAACAGACTTCTCTTCTGGTCTGCTTTGTTGTTTCAATGTGAATTCTGCATAAGGACATCACAGAAGGCTATATGGCCAAAAGTGAAATGTATTACTCTCCAGATGAAGCACTGTACTGTGTGTGCTGATTGTATTAACATTCCAGATAAGGGTACTTCAGAATGCCACAAAGTATGTTTTTTAATGCTTTTTCAAAATCTTTCATCTGATTTGTGAGGTGGAAACACTATAAACTATTAAGGTTTTTGCCTTCTTTTCCATAGATGTAATGCAGATGATTCTATGTTTGTTAAAATATCTTGAAGTAAACCATCTTCTAATTGCAATTTATTGTAGACACTTTGCTGCATTTGATTTAAGCCATGTCAAAATATCTTTGAAAATGACACATAAAAATCACATCAAAACTACTAATTCTTTACTGATTTGTTTCTTCATCCATTATGTTAAATAAAATAGGCAGAAAACGCCTCTGTCATCACTGTTAAAAATAATAAACCATTAGAAATGAATGTACAGTATTGATTGCATTTCCATATGATAGTCCAATCAGGTAAGTTTCTTATTTACTATTTACAAGTATTTCAGTTCCCTTTAAGAGATATGTGATATCCTACAACCTGGTGATTGAGTTTTCTGTTCTTTTGGACTCATAATCTGTCATGAGAGTTCCCCTATTACATCTCATCTGCTGCACACCTTGTGTAGGATGCAGACATCTTTTTTTCAGGAATACTAATCAAGGCCTTGGCCTGGTAGCTCATTCAGACCGAGTGTCGTCTCAGTGCAACGAGGCTGTGGGTTCAGTCCCTTGTCAGTGCACAAGCAAGAATCAACCAATGAATGTACAAATAGCACAAATAAGTGGACCAAGAAATTGATCTCTCTGTCTCTCTGTCTCTCTCTCTCTCTGGTCAAATCTGGTCTTTATATACTCCAACCCAAGCTAAGAAAAATTTTTAAATATTTAAGATTGTTTAAAAGAAAAGTGGTAGGAGTCGGAGATCATATGTGACCCGCAGAGCATAAATTATTATACTATCGGGACCTCTATGGAAGAAAGTCTGCCTATCTCTGAATTATGGGAAATAAAAACCTTCTAAATTGTCAATATTATTTTTAGGTATAGCGTATCATATCTAGGACTCTTAGCAAATGCAGTATCTGATCATGAATTTGGTGGATGAAAAGGAGGTATGTACAAATTCAGTGACTGAAAATAACCTCACAGGATGATCTGATCTAAATAATTCCTAACTGGGTAGGTCATGATGGGTAGTCACACTTCAAGCCTCTAACTTCTTTAATTTAAGCAAGCCCTGTCCATTGTTCTTATACAGCTAGATTAACACACCTTTGAAATGCCATAGTAGTCTTCCTTTTCTGACCTCTCGGACATGTTACCATCCTCAAGGGAGCATATAATCTTGTTAACTGCCCTGCACCTTGCTTTCTCCCACCTCTATGTATCTTTCTTATATTCTTTCCCTAAAAAGAAATAGCAAAACTGAGATCTTGCTTCCCAGCACAATGTCAGTTTGTCTCAAATAGACCCTCACAAGTTTAGATGTTCATGGCTAAGGGCAGGGGAGAGGTTCAGGGAAGAGATTGAGCAAAAAGTAAAAAAAGACTCATGGATGTGGACAACAGAGTGGTGATTGTGGAGGGTGGGGGGTATAAGGGAACTAAACAGTAATGAAAAATACAATAAAAAAATTTAAAACATTTAGACATTCTTACAATGACAATTTTTAACATTTTTAAATTTAAAAAAGCTATTTTATATTTCTCTTTTTATTCTGTAAAACTCACTAACTTGACATGTAGCATGCTCATGTTCTTGTTAGTCAATTTTCGAAAAACACATGCTCCTTACTCCAAGGAAACTGAATTCTGTCGATATTTCAGGTAACTTTTACTTATAAAATTTATTAAACTAATATGTATTTTCTTAAACAGCATTACTGTTTATATACAATTTCTCAGCATATAATTGCAGATATATCTGTTAAAGAATTTCTGTTTGGCCACTTTCTTTTTAGTGTTGAAGGCGCTACTTTCATTTTTTAAACTATCACTTTAATAGTACCAGAATCAAGTAGGTGACCTCTTGCTTTTAACTCCTTATAAAAGTGTAGATAAACTCTGAAACTTTAAAGGAAGCCAATTTACTCTTGAACTGTTAACTTATCCTCTGAAGATACTGATCCACTATTTACTTAACACCGACTTGCATTACCATCATATCTTTAAGAAAGTCACGTTGTAAGAAATGATGGACTTGACCTCAGAATCTCTCTTTGGTCCTGCATATAATGGTATTTTTAAACCAGAAGGATGTTTCATGTTTAATATATCTCATTTTTAACACATATAACTAAAATTTTGCAATAATTAAATTTATATTTTTCATCAAATAAAAAGTATGCATATACTAAGATTTATTTTAATAATGAAATAAAAGGCAACCATATTTTTTCTTCCACATAGCAGAGAGTGTTGCAGATCAACACTTCTCAAAACCTATATTCTCCTTCAATCCTGTTTCCATTGTATTTATACCTCATAAAGATGCTGAATTGTTGGGTGTTTCTTTTTCTTTGTTTAAGGTAGGTTATTTGAGGATTAAACAACTTGAGGACACAGTGCTAATTACCCCAAAATGATCATGTCTAGGGTGGGAGCTACTTAGAAAAAAGAGTATCATTTCTATAATCCTTCATACGCAAGCAAAAAACACTGTTAAAGTTTAAATTTCAAAAGTTCAAGTTTCACAGGTCTGTGGGGGTGCTAATGATGAATTTTGCATGAGATTATCATTTTTTTCCCATTAAAAAGTAAGACATACTGAAATCCGTGAGAGCAAGTCAGGACTTCAGCCACTGAAGTTTTTCTGAAAACCTGCAGCTCCGTAGAGGTAATTCCAGGAGAGCTTGTCAGCAATGTCAATCTTTCTTCTTCTCTATTCAAACTGACATTTCCCCAGTCCCAGAGAGAAACATAAAAATTCCATTTCAATGTTCATTTCTTCAAGTGTTCAAAATGAATTCCCTGAAGATCTCTGATTCCTCATTCATTACTTTCAAAGTTACCACTGAATAGATGTTAGCTATATGTCAGAATCCTTCCCATGCAATAACCTTATACCAGATAATTATTGATATTTTTATCTTAGAAACAGAAAACTAAGGCTTGAAATGACAGTCTAAAATCATACAACTCTACAGAAATGGTCTTTCATTCCAAATGCTCCCAACTTAGGCAGCCATGATATTGTTCACTACTTTATACCGAAATTCATCGGTGGGCACAATACTTGGAAAAAGCGACCACAGATTTTATATTCCTGGGTCAGTTGGGGATCTTCCAAGAAGCAAAGGTCTAACTGGATTAGCTATGGAAAAGAAAGACTGGATGAAATGACTGTGAAGAAAAAGGGGCAGGAGGCGAGGTATGCCATCTGGTACGATGCAAGTCCGACATCTCTGAAGGATAGGGGGAAAGAAGGCTGACTGGGCATTAAGCCTCAGAGGATAGCGTAGATCCAAGAAAGGCTCATGGGGGCAAATGGTGAGTGTTTACTTGAGCCAAAGTTGCCTCACCTTGCAAGAATGCACTTGCCAAGCTCAAGTTCCTGGCTGGGAGTGGCTTGAATGAATGAGTCCTCAGCTTGAAAATGATGGGATGTCAATTATAGAGATGGCGGCAGTATATCTAAGGGATGCATTTTGATGGCTTCCCAAATCGTCAAAGAATGAAACATCATATTTCTCAAAAATTCAGGAAAATGTGGCACCTATGAACATGCTTGTGAATTATGTACTATTCATTTCCTTAAATGGCACCCGCAGATATGTGGGTGGTAGAGTAGGAGGCAGAGAATGGAGATTAAGAGGGTAAGTCTGCTGATGAAGGTATCTCAGAACAGAGGCTACAGAGACAAATGCCTCTTGGTCAGCTCTGTAGGCACTAGTTCTAGACAAAGGAGTTAGAAATTAGAATTCAAGGAGGTAGAAGCAAGTGAAAGGGAGCTCTTAGTTTAGGAAGTTACAGTAGAGTCCAAAATGTTTCCTTAAACTACAGGAGACCTGAGACAAAAACAACTTTCAAAACACAGTATGAAACAAGATGAATCTCAGGTTTAGGAGCAATGTGTTTCCCTGTGCAAGTGAAAAATACTGGAGAGTCTGGGATAATTGGGCATAAAAAATATACATCAGGTTTTTCAGGACAGTTGCATGTAAAGGGGCAAGAACATAGTGCAAAGGGAGACTTGGAGTATTTAAATTCAGATTTTCTTTGGGAAAATATGGTATAACTAGTGAATATAACAACTTTAATATTTGTGACTCAAACTAACCCTTGATGATAGATGTTGAAAATTTGAGTTTTTTTATCATGTTTAATAAGATCTAAATATGACCTCATGATGTGTGTGTGTTTCTATATATACATTTATATATTAATACATATATAAATACATATATATAATTAAAAAATTATATATATAATTTTTTGGTCAGAGTTAATTCCTCTCCTCTTCTCATGAACCTCTCCTGCATCCTGACTTTGTGTTGTCCTGAAGGCACTGATCTCTGCAAGACTTCTTATCCCTTCATTTAACCCTTTACCAAGTGTTCTTTGGCAGGGATTTACTATTAAAAAGGTTGGAGAGATGTACGGTGTTTTTTGTTGATATTTTTCCCGGGGGATTGTATTGTGTTAGGCTATTTTTGAAGTCTCAAAGCACTGTTTTAAGATCCAAAAGAAAGATTTTTAAAAGCAAATTATCTGTGATTATTTATCCAATGTGAATAATGTTAAGAGTAAGTTGTAACTCTAGAAACTGAGGCTTATTTGTGCTATTATTTTGCCTTAACTATTTTAGGGGAAAAAAGTTAACTCGGAAATGAAATTTGAACTACATATAGTTAAAAAAAAGATAAACACACTAAAATTCAATAATAAAAAGATAATTGAGATAACAAAATACTGCGGTTACAGACCCATGCTTTATCTGATTTTTGACCCAGCTGTTAGTTTGACCGTCACTCAACCTGCTTGTTTGTCTCCACAGGGTTTTGATGTGCACTGTTTGACAATTGCATATTCTCATTTGCATTTCTCTATGTCCAGAATAGAGTGCAGCTAATCTTTTACTGTTACAGTTATTTTCTTCTCTTAAACAATTATCTAAATGCCAGGTACCATAAAAGTGTTTTCCACAAAATTAAAATCACAAGTTCTAAATCCTAGGGGAAAAGTATTAAAAGGCTTTAGGATGTGATTTATCTTCATTGTTCTCTAGGTTCCTTTCCATTTCTAACTGTTGGCTATAGTTTAAAGGAGTAAGGAAGCATGTTAAGCCTTTTTCTCTTTTTATAGCTTTTCCCTCCCCCGCCCAGTCCATTATTTAACTCGGCATGCCAGGGCTTCTCCCCCAAAACTTCCCCTTTTCAGTTTCAGTTTGGAAAATGAGGGAAAAAATTGGGCTTAACTACATGTATTTCTTAAATGTGACCTTTATATAGTAACAATGATATGTGCCATTTTTTTCACACTGTAAATCAAATGTAAATGTGAGCAAAGAGAACAAATGACATTAAAAATTAGAGTTTTTGCTGCATTTGAGTAATTTATAAAATTTCCCTGCCACTGAATATAAAGTCAGGCGTATTTTGCTGACTGCTTGATCTAAATTCTACTTCTGCATCAGTCAGATTTCCTGAATAAATGATCAACTGTCCAAGATATATCACTTGTATAGACACAAGATTATATGTTTTAGCCTTAAATTTGCATTGTTTTGAGTACTTCGTTTAACCAATTCTCATGTTCTATTTTGTAACTGTATCTTCTTTCCTTTATTAGCTGTTTACTTTTCACCTGTTACACCATGTTTAAAATAGACAAGTCTTTAGTAATCAACTTAGTTCATTAATACATTTTGATTTTTTCTTCTCTAAAGTAATAAGTATAAGCTAAACTTTAATATCTAGTACAATAACAAGTCATATTATTCCAAAAGATGTATCATGTTGTTATAAAGAGATGTTACTGCCAAAATTTTGATATAGACCTATATAGGACAGAAGGGACACAGCTGCATGAACCAGCCAGCTGAGAAGAAATATGCCACTGTTTTCTACATAATGTGCATTTTTTAGTTGCATACTTATCTACCAAAGCTTATGACTCTGAATTATGATAACAAGTTTGGTTTAGGTTAGTAACACAATTGAAACACCTACACATAGCCTGTGTTTTCATTTCCCTACTGAAAGTCTCTATTGAGCAGCATAGATACATTTAGAAAACTCAAAAGAGAAGTAGGTTTGTGGACAGTTTTCCTTAGTTATTTTCATTTGAGCTCACATATGTGTGACCTATTTTATTTATGTTGCAGAAACATTATAAGAAATCATTATAAACCTTAAAAGAGATGTTGCAAAAATGTATTATACATACATACACAAAATGGACAAATGGATGAAGTGTCAAATATCATGTATATACATATATATGTATGTATATATACACATATTTTGCTAATTTCTAAAGGAGAGGCACACACACATAAAACCTTTGGGTAATTCTAAAAATCTCAAGGACTCCTTAGCTATAAAAATTAATGTATGGTGCGTGGAATGCACTGAGTTGATTCATTGCTTTTCAGGGGACCGTTCCTATTTTGACCCCTGAATAAATCAGCTAATGGCCTAAAAGCTATAATTGAACTGTCCTTTCTTTAGCCTTAGTATAAATTTAATTACTATAAAATTATTAGACTCAATATTCTCTAGGCGTAGGGACTTCTGCAGATTGATGCTGTATGAGTAAATGATGTATTTATATACCCTGAAATAAACTTAATTATTTAAAAAATGTAGTTCCTTCTTTAAGCAAGTATTAAAATTTGCTGCTTTTTTAAAATATAAATTCCCAGCTTACTTTCTTATCTTCATAGGAGCTACTTTCATTAAACTCATATTCTTACATATTACATTTTAACTGGTTCAGGAAAATATCTATTCCTGAATTTTTGATTCCACAAATAATGTAGAATAAGTGATGCACAGTAAGTTTAATAAGATTTTACATTTAAAAACTAATTATTTTTCCATTTTAAGTTTCAATATGTAAAGAGTTTGGAGGTTGTCATCTCTATCTTTAAAGCAGCAACAAACTAGCTGGATAGATAATCAGTAATTCTTCTCATATGCATTGGAGAACTGATGTTGCAGGGCTAACCGCCACCCTGAAATCTGGAGAGACAGACTCATCCGTCGAGTGACGGTCAAAATTTGTCAACTTGGAGCAGAAGCCACTCGAGACCTAACCTGGTAGAAATACTTAAATGGTAAATTTGCCTCATCGCCGGAGGCTTAGTGTGGACTGGCTCAAGACTGAAGAAATGCTGAGAGGTGCAGTCTTACCTGTATGTGTTTTACTTCAGGGAACCACATCACGTTCTTATAATGAATATCTGAAGAAGACTCCCTCCTGGCTTCGCAAAGGGAAAGGGTAGAGTAATTATTGTTAAATATACTCAAAACCTTCTCAATAACACATAAATTACCTCTAAAAGAAAGGACTTTGCTTAGGCCTTACTCCAGTTGGGGAAAGATAATTCTTCCCAGTCCAGTTATCTCCAGTCCTCCTGTCTCACCAGAAGTTTAAATAAATAAATAAATAGAAACGAAATGAAATGAAATGAAATAAAATAAAATAAAATAAAATAAGCAGACAAAAAAACCTAGCCAACAGGGGTTAGTTTCAAGGAAATAGGTAGGAGATGCTCAGACATTTTATACCCAGGGAAAAGAATAGGGAACAGGAGGAAAATGCTACACTACTGAAGAAATAGTTGTAGAGGTCACAGTCTGAGGACACTGGCTGACTGAATGTGAGGTTTTATCAGATTGTAGATTGTAGCCCCTCCCCCTACCTTATCACCACATCAACAGGACTTCAGCACAATCACAGTGGGTTACGTCTGAAACGATTGCAAGGTAAGGATTCTCTCTGAGGAGGAGCAGTAAGGGAAACCCAAAGTCAGCAGGGTAGACAAAAAAAGGAACATTAAAGGAGTGAGAATCCTCTGTCACCTACAGCTACAGTAAACATTAAACATCCCCAACTTTTAGTCATATTAACATGAAATCTCACAATAAAAGCCTAAATACCTCAGTTCCTATACCACATACAAGAAATCCAGCTTTTAACAAAATAATCATAAGGCGTGTAAAAAGGCAATAAAATCCAAAGTCTGAAGAGTAAAAGGAATCATTATAACCAAACCCAGATGTAACACATATGGGAAATAGCACATGGGGGATTTAAAATAACTATGGTTAATCTGTAAAGGGCTCTATTAGAATGAGTAAATCATGCAAGAATAAATGAGTATTATAAGAAGGCATTTGGTAATTCTAGAGAATTAATGGAAAGAAAATAATAGAAATCAAAAGCAGTGTAAGAAAAAAGAATTCATCTGATTCAATCATCAGTACATGACATGGCTGCAGAAAGAATCAGTAAACTTGAGGACTGGTTAACTGAAATGGAAATAAACATTTTTTTAAAAAGTAAGAAAGGACTGTGAAAGAAATGTCAACATGTACAATATTCAAAATTTGGATAGCAAACACAGAAAAGAGAACAAAGCGAAATAATAATTTGAGGTAATTCATTGCTGCAATTAAAAAAAATTAATGGTAGACACAAACTAAAGATTCAGGAGGCTAAAAGAGTAACAAGCGGTAAAGTGCCAAAACAAACAACAACACATCTAGGCATATCATATTCGAACTGCAAAAAACTAAACACAAAGAAAATCTTTCAAAAGGCAGGGGAAAAAACACCTTAATTTAAAAAACTAATAAGAATTATATATAATTTCTTGTGAGATTCTGTGCAAGCAAAAAGAGAATATGGTAAAGTATTTAAAATTTTGGGAAAAACCCAACAAAATAACAATCATAAATTCTCTAGCCAGTAAAATTCTATTTCAAATGTAGAGACATAAATCTGCTCCACAAAAATTAAAACAAAGTAAAAGTGCAGGGAATTCATTGCTTACAGACCTGTTTCCAAGGCTGTTAAAGGAAGAGTGACTAAAAAATGGCCACAAACTTGGATCTGCATAAGGAAAGAAAGGGAATTAAATAAAGAGTAAGTGAAAGTAAAATTAAGTATTTCATTTTTCTTATTCTTAGTTGATATAAAAATAATTGCCTTTAAAGCAATGATAGAACACTAGCAGTATATTAGTTGATTGGTAACATATGAAGAAGTGAAATGAAAGACATTAGTGTTACAAAAGGTAGCAGGGAGGAATTGGGAATGCTCTGTAATAAGGTACTGAACTACCTGAGAGGTGGTATAGTGCTATTTGAAAGTGGATTTAGATTTGTTAAAAATGTACATTGTAAGTATGCAAGGAATGTTTGAGAAACTGTCACAACCAAGAAGAGCCCAAGTTAGACATAACACTTGAAAGTAATACGTTATCTTGGATGAGATCCTGAAACAGAAAATGAACATTAGGTGAAAACTAAGAAAATCTAATAAACTATTGTCTTCTGTTAATAATAATGTATAAATATTTTCTGTTGACTATTACAAATATACAACATTTGTAGCATGTTCCTAATACAGTTAACTGGTTGTAAGGTTTATGGGAACTCCCAGTGTTTTTTGTAACTTTCCTATAAATCTTAAAGGATTTTAAAATAAGATATTAAAAGACACAATATGTAAAATGTTCTTGACATTTAATATCCGATGAAAAACCCATTAAAAATTAAATATATTATTCATTTCACAATAAAATTATATATAATATTCAACAAATCAATGACTCACTAACAAATCTCAGCCTCATTTTATTGTAAAATAAGACCAAATGAAAAAAATCTAATGAATACAATTAATACATCAATCTTAATCATCAACAGGACATGCTCAAGAGACTTTTGGTCAAGATGTCAGTACAGGTAGACATGGCTCATTTCTTCGCACAAGAACACTAAAATTACAGCCAAAAATATAGAACAACCGTCACTCGGAACCTTCAGAAATCGAGTTGAATGGAAGTCTGACAACTATGGAATTAGAGAAACCACATCTAGACTGGTAGGAAGGACACCAGTGCAAAACGGGCTGGTCCCTCACTCATGTTTGGTGGATAAAAATTCAGGAGGGATATCTCAGGAGAGAGGAGTCCCAATCACACACCAGGCCCCACAGCCCAGGGCTCCAGTACCAGGAAGATAAGCCCCCACAACTTCTTCCTGAAAAAATCAGTGGGGATTGAGTCAGTGGAAGAAACTTCTGGAGCCCCATGCAGTTCCTCTTAAAGAACCCACACACAGACTTACCTATGCAGACTTATTCTCTCTGAGCTCTATCACTAGGGTAGCAGACTGAAAGGCACCAGTGGCATAGAGGGAGAAGCTGAAGTGTCTGTCATCAAGGCAAACAGACACCATTGCCCCTTTTCTAAATCCTCACAGTGCCAGCAAGCTGGTGCCATATCTGAGACTACATCAACCTGGCTAACACTGCTTCAACCCCCTCCCTTGGAGATCCTGAGAGACACTGCGCCGCCCAACTTATTGTCTCACCCAAGCTGTTTTTCCATATCAATTGCTAGGCTTGTCTCATGCTTCACAACTTCCTAAATCCTTTCAAACAAGCAACAGCTGGCCTCAGTGAGCCCCAGGCCCAGCACTAGTAGTAGTCGGTCTAGATTCACAGCTTGGCTTTGCCTGGGAATTTCCAAGCCCAGCACAAGTATCAGCACTCTCAGATTGCTTTATAGCTCAGGCAAGGTGGCTGCAGGTAAAACACACATGAGGGCTGACCTTGGCCTGCACCACCTGGGAAATCCCAGGGCCAGTGCACCCAGTGGAAACTGCACCCCACATCAGAGCACCACCACCCTGCCCCTACACAACTGATCCTCCATGGAGGGTGGAGGTAAGTGGTAAATGGTCACAAATCCATGCAGCTGACTAGCCTGATCCCTCCAATTGATCTACTAAGAGCAACCAAGGCTCAACTATAAGAGGAGGGCATACTCAGCCCACACAAAGGGTGCACCTAGAGTACCCAGCTTGGGAGATAGGGAAGGCTGTGCCACTAGACCCTACAGGAAACCTACTACATTAGGCCACAGAGTGAAAGCAGCTCTATCTAATACATAGAAACAAACACAGAGAGGCTACCAAAATGAGAAGACAAAGAAACATGGTCAAAATGAAAGAACAGGTCAAAACTCCAGAAAAAGAGGTAAATGAAATGGGGGTAAGCAATTTATCAGATGCAGATTCAAAACACTGGTTATAAGGATGTTGAAAGAACTTAGTGAGAAACTCAACAACATAAAAAAGATCAAGTCAGAAACAAATGTTATACTAATTGAAATAAGAACAATTTACAGGGTAACAACAGTAGAGAGGATGAAACCGAGAACCAAATCAATGGTTTGGAACATAAGGAACCAAAAAACAACCATGTAGAACAACAAGAAGAAAAAATAACTCACAAAAAATGAGGATAGCATAAACAGCCTCTGGGACAACTTTAAGAGGTCCTGTATTCACCTCATAGGGGTGCCAGAAGGAGAAGAGAAAGACCAAGAAATTGGAAATCTACCTTAAAAATTAGTGAAAGAAAACTTCCCTAATTTGGTGAAGGAAATAGACATGCAAGTCCAAGAAGCACAGAGAGTCCCAAACAGATGGTTTGAAAGAGTCCCACTCCAAGACACATCAGAATTAAAATGCCAAAGATTAAAGGTAAAGAGAGAATCTTAAAAGCAGCAAGAGAAAAGAAATTAGTTACCTACAGGGGAGTTCCCATAAGACTGTCAGCTGATTTCTCAAAAGAAACTTTGAAGGCTAGAAGAGTTTGGCAAGATATGCTCAAAGTCATGAAAAGTAGGGACCAACAGCCAAAATTACTCTACCCAGCAAAGTTATCATTTAGAATTGAAGGGTAGATAAAGAGCTTCCCAGACAAGAGAAAATTAAAGGAGTTCATCATCACCAAACCATTATCATATGAAATGTTAAAGGGACTTACTTAAGAAAAAGTAGAAGATCAAAGCTATGAACAAAAAATGGTAAAAAATACATATATCTCAACAAATGAATCTAAAAAACAAACTAAGCAAACAAGAAGAACAGAGACAGAATCATGGATATGGAGAACATTTTAATGGTTGCCAGATGAGAAACAGTTTGGGGGAGAATGGGTGAAGAGGGGTGGGGATTAAAAAGTACAAATAGGCAGTCACAGAATAGCCATGGGAATGTAAAATGCAGTATAGGAAATGGAGTAGCCAAAGAACTTATATGCATGACCTGTGGACATGAACAACGGTATGGGAATTGCTTGAGGGAGTGGGAATGCTGGGTGGTGGGGGACAAGGGGGAAAAATCAGGATGACTATAGCATAATCAATAAAATATCATTTTAAAAAATAGAAAAAATAACATGCATAAGAAGAAATGCTATTTGGCTATGAGACTTATAGTATCTCAAAAAGCTTTAAAATTATTTGGAATGCAAAAATATGCATTTATTATTTTTAAGAAATTGTACATAATTTCATGTCAGATTATAGAGAAAATTCACAGAAACTTAAATTATAGTTTAAAATATATTAGGTCAATCTCCAAAATCAGGACCAATATACAGAAATACCAAAAGGAATGGTTATTATAAATACTTGCCTTAAATTATTTGCTTAATTCCTCTTTTTAAGGTGTTTAAAGTTTTACCAATGAATGGAATCTTCTGAGGAATATGCGGAGTGGGCAAAAGTAGATTTATAGTTGTAATACAAATAAATAATACTTTTTAATAATTAATAAACAAGAACAAACTCCGTTATGCCTACTCATGACTGTAAATCTACTTTTGCCAATCCCTGTATATATTCTATATGTTTAAAATATTCAAAGTAATGAGATAAAGTTAAAAAACAAAACAAAACTATGCTCTTCCATTTTGGGGCTATAGACAGATCTGTGAAGAAGTAGGAAGACATTAATTTCTTTCTTTCCTCACATACTTAAACTTTTTTCCTTCTCAAATGCAGCTAACTTGGTTAAAATAATAGAATTCAAGTGAAGCCCATTCAAAAGTTTTCTCATTTAAGAGACTTAAAAATATATTTAAATGGGTCATTTTTCAGTTCAGATTAATGTTTAATGTTTCTTGCATTGCTAGCATATTTCAAAAATGTACACTAAAATGGCTAATTTTAGGTTGATTTCTGATAGCTGAAAATAATCTTTAGAGTCAGTTATCCGATACATCCTTAAAAGCCCTAGTCTTAAAAATGCCAAATTGACAGGTCACTTCAGTTGCCCCTAGATAAGAATAGACAACCATATACAATTTAAAAAAATACTTAAAACTAGAACCACATATGAGAAATTATACTTTTTTTTGTCTTTATTTGTTTAAATCTAAATTATTATTGAGAGAGTATTTGGGAGTTTTATCACACAATCAGGTTTTACCCTTTGTTTATTGTACCTCTATTACTATTTTGTCTTTTATCACTGTTATTTTTAACAACAACAAAAACGATCTGGTGTTTCTGGAAATCATTTCCTCAGGAGAGCAGCAAAGTCCTATAGAACCTTATGGTCACAGACATGAAAAGAGTAAGTTACATAGGTTTCTTTTTTTTAAGATTTTATTTTATTTTTTTAGAGAGAAGGGAAAGGAGAGAGAATGAGGGGGAGAGAAACACCTATGTGTGAGAGAAACTCTGATCCATTTTCTCCCACACTTGCCCAGCCAGGATCCTGGCCCACAACCCAGGTATGTGCCCTGATAGGACATTGAACTGGCAACCTTTTGGTTCAGACCTTTTGGTTCACAGGCCAGCACTCAATCCACTAAACCACACCAACCAGGGTTATTTTGCTTTTTTAAATGGTCATTTTGTTCCTACAGTACTCTAAACATGTTGGTATAAAATTTTTTGAGAAAATTGTACAATCTCTTTTGTATAAGGAACTTAAAAACCACCTTTATGATATACTAGACTCGTGTGTGTTTTTTGGAGGGGCTCATATAGGTGTTTGATTGTTTTAGTTGACAAAATTAAAAATCAGAATGCTTCCCATAAATATCTCAAATTCCAGTTTCTTTGGAAGAACAAACATACTGGGCAATTGCACTCTCTGAAAGAGAGCTTCCTGATTCTAGTCTCATTTTATTAAACTATTTGGACCATTTGGAAACTAGCTCCTAGAGAGGATTCTGCAAAATTAATGAACAATATTGACTTTCTGTAATATTTAAGTGAAAAAGTCCATAGCTTTCATATCTATAGCTTTAGAGAAGAATGGAACAAGTATAAATCTATTGCTCATGTAAAAAGTCATGTATATTTACATATACACATTTATTTTATCTCTTATTTTCATTCTTTCATCTCCAAAAACCCTCCTTCAGTAAACAGAAAAGCATTTATAAGACCTGACTCACAAAATTGTTATCTGCTTTTAATTTATTTCCTGCCACACAGAAAAAAATTATTTAATCTAACATTTAATGAGTTTTCTAATATTGAATTTCTCTCTTGTTTGAACTATGGTTATATCAACACTTTTATACTAAAAGCATCACATGGTTTTAAAATTGTATTTTAGAATCACAGGTTAACTATTCTTCATCATGTGTAACTTTTAAAATAATGTGAACAGGAATTAGTGAAGCATGAAAAATAGACACAAATGTAAATGAGTTTTTAGTTCACAGGTCTAAATATATAGTTTTTAAAAATTTAGTTATAAACAAAAGTAGTTATTAAAGTCACATCTATTAATTCATATTTCATTTTTTTAACTTCTCATTATTGCCTAGCTTTCCCCTGAATTTCATTTAAACAGTTTGAAGTTTCAGTATCAGATTCAACCCTTCTATTTGCCTCATAAAAATATAGGTGTTTCCCTATATCTGTGGACTTGTCCTAATTTAACAAACTGTCAGTGAGAATTTGTCAAAAAAGTTTATTCTTCATGAAAATTTTGAATTTATATTGAATAAACCCATTGATGCATGTTCCAATTGGCATTGGAATTGTTTTTGTTTGTATTTGATCAGAAATTTAGTGTCAACATTCCCCAAATAGATGTATCCAATTTAGTGTAAAATTGCTCAAATTAACACTTTGAATATACTATTTAGTTGCAATGATTCAACATATGTAATTAAAAAATATTATAACTGATATGTGGTTCAGTTATCTCAAATGTCTAATTTCATTTGATTGTAGAAAACAATACTTAATGGAAATCATATGTGAAAGTTCATTTTAAAAAGTAGACAAAGAGGGTTGTAACAAAAGATAAGAATACAAAATGATCACTATTTACTCTTTCCCTCCATACTGCCCCTTCACTCAGGGGCCCAAGCAAGTTCTATATTACTAGTAGAATTTGAAAAGTCCAGTTTCAAAAGACGTTAAGCTAAATGACAGTGCTTCCTTGACAAAAAAAAAAAAGAGAGAGAGAGAGATTATTTTATTAATGAATGTGTAATAAATAGGTTATTCATTTCAATATTGCTTATTAATAATGGAGAAGTTTTACACAATGGGGACAGTGACAACACTTGAGGAAGTGCCTCAATCATAATAAAATTAATAATAGCTTCTGGCCTTTTTAAACATAGATTTTCATTATTTGCAAATCATTTTTCTAGCATTTGTTTAATTCCCACAACAACTAAGTAATACATACGTTTAGAGAGAAAGTGAGAGAAAACTGAAAATACATTTTAGTGGTTATATCATGTGCTTAATGTCTAATTAAAGATAAGTTAGAAAAATAGCCCAGTTTTTTAAATTTTGTAAGTTTGATTTTCATTTAAACAGTGTTTGTTTTTTTTTGATCACTTGCCATTTACCAAACATTTTTCTAAGTTCTGCATAGCAGAAAAGTGAATTTAGACACTGACTCTGTCCTCAGTGAGGTCATAACTTCTTAGAAGGAACTAATGTTTTTTAAAACTGTGACCCAGTGGGAATTGGATATGTACCTTATAAAATTATGTGCAGAGCCATGATGTGCCAGGAAATCAACTCTGGGTGGGTGGGGGGCGGGTGGTGGCCAGAGAGCCCTGAGATGCCAATTTCTATGGTATGAATATTCCCCCCATAGCTGATTTCAAGCTCCTAGAAGTTTAAAAATCAGCTTGAAAATTTCTGAATATTTAATAATCAGTTCTCCCAAGTGCTATAAAATGGCTTCAGTCCAGCACTGAAAGTTGGGTGGAAGCACAAGGAAGGCAGCAGTGAGTTCTGCCTGGAATGGGGATGGGAAAGGTTTCAGAGCAGGCGCAGTCTGAGGTCATCCTTGAGGAAGAGCACAATTGGAGGGCAGAGACCAGGAAGAAGAGGGGTCACTGTGGAGGGCATGCTATCTGCAAATTAAGAATGCTGAGAATTCATGGTGTGCTGGGGCTCTGGAAGCTGCGTGTTACACTGGAGCCAGATTGTTAAAAATCTTAAATGCTGCACAAGGAATTTTGATTCCTTTAGAAAACAAAGAAAACAAAACAAAACACCAACCCAAAAAGACAAAAAAACCCAGGAGTCTCTGGAGGGGTTCACATGACCTATTTGAAAAACAATGAACAAAACAGTCCAAATACCAGTGGATTTTGCTGATTGCCCAGACCTTCTACAAACATGGCAACCTAGTGGTTTTTAATAGGCGTTCAATATTCCGACCACCATCTATCTCATCCTTTCTCTGATGTCCTTCTGCTACTTAACCTGACAAAGCAACATAATACATAAAATATATGGTGTGAGATTTAGGAGAATAAAATCAGTTCTTAAAAAGCACATTAACAGTGGAAAGATAAGCAATGAATGCAAATATTACCAATTTAGAAAGTTTTTTTTTTACTTGTTGTTAGAAAATATTTCTTTAGACTGAATCACCAAAGGGGTTTTTCAGTGGTAGCAGTTATCTATGTAGATGATATTTACTATTCCAAAGTTTATCATTTTTGTAAATAATACAGAGTTCTTAGATTAAATATTCGCATTATGTCAGTAAAGTCCATCTTCCTCGTTTGATATTTTCTCTTTATGCCATTTTTGAAAACTATGTGGGCAAACATTACCTGTATTTGAATACTATGTATTTGTCCTTCCTGAGGCAAAATTGTAAGGAAGGAGAGAAGATACTCAGATCTGAAATCAAAGTGAATTTTTAAACTGTTTTCATAGTTAGACATATATTAAAAGTTTCAAACTCAATGATTTTATGTAATGTATATTTTTTTCCATCTGGAAAAAGGATGACCTCCTAACCCATTATAACAAAACCATCTGCATTTTAATAACAATTTCTTTGGTCAAATGTTTTTCTTTTTCTTATTAATCTGTTGGTGAAAAATAAAAACAGATTGCCATAAAGACTTATAAATAAAACTTCAGTGTAGGAAACAATTTTACTCATAACGATGTATAAATTCTTACTAAAGAGTTCTTAAAGGAAGATCAGGAAATCAGGATTTTTCTGCCTGGACAGTTTCTGTGGAAGAGTGTTTTGTGCCTGGCCACTAACAATATTATGCCATGTTTCATTTAAGCAAGATTTCAGGAAGTTTATTTTTAATGGAATTAAATAAATTTCATAAAGAAAGGTACAATTAGTATCAGATAAAAGCCATTTGATTATCAAGAATTATTTTCCTTTCAATATTGTGGTCCTTCCAAATTCTGTTTTTCCAATGGTGCAGTAGCCCCCTTCCAACCTTGGTGATAGGCAAGCCAAAAGATTTATAATCCATTTCTAAATCTATATCCTAAATGTTTGGAGAATTTTCATTTTCTATCTGTTTATTTATGCTTTTATCTTGTCCATTTGGAACTAATTTGAAGTTTAATGACCATAGCTGTGAGGACAACAGAGTTGCCAAAATTGTATTAGGGTAAATATAATTATGAAACTACATACATATAGTTCCCATAGAAGCAATAATAACAACATGCCCATTAAGTCATCCTTTAGTTCATTTTAATTTCAATAAGCACAAATGAATCGAAGCTTACCGAACTTATAAAATGCATGATTGGAAAGTTCTGCAAGCCAATCAGATAACTTCCCAAAACATTAGATCTTAGTTATAATGTTTCCTTAGCAAACTGTTGATGAAATGCTTTTAATACTGCCAGAATCTAAAACAAATTTTATGACATAATTTAAGATAATTTATACAACTATCTTCAACTAAGGGATTCAGTTAAAGAACTTTAATGCATTTATAAGTTAAACAAAAATCATATTTGCTCCTATTTTTACATATTTTGGAGTTTTATACTGTGAGATATCTTCCAAATGACTCTCAGTTTTTTCCTCCCTAAGTAATCAAAATTTCCTATTTTTATCTGTTTTTTATTTAAAGATGAAGATATTTGTTTCTAGATACCCCGTGTGAACATCTATCTCCTAAGCTACTCTCCTTGTTTAAAGTGAGATGTCGCTAATTTGGGACATGTAAGTCCTTTGGAGCAGAGAGCTAAGTGTTTGAAATGGTTCATTTTTGAGCATGGAGTTAGGTTCAGTCTTTTACTCTCATAGCGACTTTAAATTTGGTGGTTAATTGACAATTTTTATTTAACTAAACACTTTAATCAAAGAAATGCAGTAAAGATAATGTTGGCAAGAAAATGTGTCTATATCTGTTCAGTTTTGAGTTCTAATCTAAATACCTATTATTTTTTAAGTATATGACCGATTTTATGTTAAAAGTGTCAATTTATAAACTTTTGAAATTTTCATTCTTTTACTTGTTCTTTTCTGCAATTTCAATAAAAACCTACACGAATTACTTTTCCACTTTCCCCCTCCAACTTGGTTAGCCTTATTAAAATACCAACTTTCAACATTCACTTATATAATTTCTGTAACATTTCCCAAAAATTACAATAAATTTCAAAATGATAAAGTTTTTAGCTGTGTGTGTGTGTGTGTGTGTGTGTGTAAGAGAGGAAATGGCACGGAGAAAAAGTTTAAGAAAGACTAAAATGCGAAAATATATTATATTTAAAATATGATCAATGTTTACAATATTAATTCAGATGTTTATCAAATCAGACAATCTAATATATTTATTTCAAATAATTTATCTGTGTTAAGAACCCTATTTCAAATTCTGCCATTCTAGACTACATCTACACAGGGCACATCATGAGAAGCCTTAGTTACTGAACTGGAATACAGAATAGCAACATCTTGTAATCTATTGCTATAGTATGACAATGCCTGGTATAGACAACAAAGTGAAGTTTCTCTTACAGTATTGATTTTCCTTTCTCTGCCTTTACCCTTTCTCTTGTCACCTCCCATTACTAGTATTATTATTTAGAAAACTGTTACTTGTCAAGAGTTGAGGAGTTTGATTGTGCACATACAAATACTGTGAATATTTCCATATGATAAATGGTTTGGTGCTGTCAAAATATCAGTGGTTTTTGTATTTACCTTGTAATCCCAAGAAGGTGATTTGGTGCTATGAATATATAAGATTTTAGAATCAAATAAGCTTGTGTTCAGATTTAAACTGCTATTTTTCATTTACTCAAGCTTTATGAATAAAAAGTGCTTTATTCTGATATAATTTATATATGTATAATTGATTCAGATATAATTTATATGCCATCAACTTCACCCTTTTGAAGTATTCAATTCAGTGTAACCACCACCACTATCTAATTTTAGAATATTTTTTATCAACCCAGAGAGAAAACCCACCCTATTTGCTGTCCATTGCCATTCTCAACCCCCATCCCTATCCCTTGGAAATCACAAATCTATTTCCTGTCTTTACCTATGCTGAATATTTCGTATGAATAGAATCATACAATATGTGTGCCTTTGTGACTTAGCATGACATTATTAAGGTGTATTCATGTTGTAGCATGACCCAGTACTTCTTCCGCGATGCACCGATAACATTCCATTGTGTTTTCATTTCTGCTTACCTCAAAATATTTTCTAAATGTATCTTTTGATTTCTTCTGTGATATATTGGCTATTAAGAAATGTACTGTTTATTTTTCACCTATTGTGAATTCACCAAATTTCATTTTAATTTAATTCCAGTTATGCTAGAACACATTATTAAATGCTTTAGTGCTTTAAAATGCACTGAGGTGATGTCTCATTGCCATGAAGAAACCAAATATGAGCAAAAAAAAAAAAATAGCATTCCATAGTAATCTTCCAAAGATTGGTTTTGGGTAACCCAAATGATTACATTACAGTTTAATTAATGGAATAAGAAAGAATACATAGCTGCAGAGCTGCCTGATAAATGTAATTCTCTCATGGAAAGATAATGTCTAGTGAAAAATGATTTAAGAGTTCTGATGGAATGGTTTTTTGTCTAGTCCCTAAAACAATCTTCTCTTCTTCTTTTTTTTTAATTGTTCAAGTACTGTTGTCTCCATTTCCCCCCACTACTCCTCCCCTCTCCGCCCATCCTCACCTTCCACCCTCGATCCTACCCCCTTCTGTCTTCATCCATGCGTCCCTCATACATGTTCCTTGATAACCCCTCTCCTTTTTCACCCCTCCCCTCTGGTTACTGTCAGTTTGTTCTTTATTTCAATGTCTCTGGTTCTATTTTGCTTGCTTGTTTGTTTTGTTGATTAGGTTCCCCTTACAGGTGAGATTATATGGTATCTGTCTTTCAGCACATGCTTTATTTCACTTAGCATAGTGCTTTCCAGATCCATCCATGCTATCACGAAGGGTAATAACTCTTTCTTTCTTCCTTTCTACTGTGTAGTATTTCATTGTGCAAATGCACCACAGTTTTTTGATCCACTCATTTACTGTTGGGTACTTAGGTTGCTTCCAGCACTTGGCTATTGTAAATTGTGCTGCTATGAACATTGGCAATCTTCTCCTCTATGCTCATAAAAAAATAACTCCATCCCCCAAAATAATAAAATCTATTGAGGTGTATTTTATAGTCTAATAAATAATCTTGACCTATGCATGAAGAGACTCGAAAGTCGGGGCTTCCCCCATCACAATTACAGTGTGGAGTGTACATATCTTTTAATGATTCTTGGCCTCAGGTTTCTCAGCTGTTGTGGTTTGAGTTCTAAATTTCTAGAGTTAAGGACCAATGTATATTTTCTTCATTTATCTTTTAGTAGAATAGGTAAGAGATCTATCCCCAAATTGACAAAACTATGGTTTCTTATAAGGAAACAATTTCTCCTTCTTGGGTTTTTCCATTTTATCTTGCAGTACCCCATGTTCACTCTACTCACGTCTGTTTGATGGCATCCTCTGTGGTAGAGAAGCACACCAAACCTCATGAGGGATGTCGTAATGGATTCTCAACCAAAGCATAGAGATGTGTCACTGGTAATCTATAAATATATTTAGCATGTTTTATTTTAATTACAATCAATTTAGAATTGATTGTGGCCCTTTTTGCTCTCAAAAGTGGCTTTGGTATGTGCTGGGTAAAGGAGACATTTTTCTGCATATCATCATATTTTTATCTAACGAATATATCATTTAGACCTCTGGAAACCCCAAAATGTTTATATATTCTGCTTTTAGTTTCTCCTGATGATATTGAGGTTAAAAATATACTGTAAAATCTGATGTTATTTCTAAGAAGGTCACCTTAAAATAAAACATTATTCGCATATGTCTATTTCATCTACTATTTATTTGCTTATTTCTTTTTATACTCAATTTTACTTATAAGTATATTTTAGAAAAAAGAGAATGTTTTCTTTTTTGTCTTCAGCTTTATTTAGTTTGAATTTTTTGGTTGCTTAAATTTTAGAGATCAAGACCTTGAGCAATTTTCATCTAGAAGTGATATAAATTGATTGTTGCTCTTTCTGAATTTTCAGACATGTAAAATGAGAATAAGACTAGGTAATTTATAAAATAGCATACATTTTTAATAACCATTGCTAAGACCATAAGATTTTAATGTTAACAGCTAATTCTTGTATAAACTTCAAATACTTTACATATATTATTTCAGAAAATAATTCTAAGTGCTTTACATACATTATTTCAGAAAATAACCCTGTATGCTTTTTAAAATCTTTACAGCAAACCAGTGAGATGGGTAACATTGTTGTACTCATTTTATAACTGAGGAAACAGAAGCACATTGAGGTCAAATGTTTTTCCTAAGGTCACAACGTAGACTCCAGAGACGGTGCTCATAACCACTGCGGAAGCATACAAACGGTAACAATGGGAGAAGTGAGACAAAGAGAACAAACAGAGGCCGTGTCCTTCCGTGGTCTGCACGGCTATTTCCTCCTGGCTGCTTCGGGTCTTCAGGAAAATTAATTCTCTGTTGTATTCAAGTATAAAACCCTCTGATCTTCATGCTCTGGCTGCAGCGTCAAGCTCTTGTTTTCCTTGCTCTCCCTCTTGTCTGAGTTTTAAAGCAAATATGTTAAGTGGAAATATCTGGCTGACTGAGTTTTCCCATCAATTTTAAACGTTTGCAATTTTCCAATTCAACATTCATTTGGGTATTACTTGAGGCACATCTAAACTTTTGTATTGTAATGTATTCCATAGGTTTTTAAACGATTTTGAGTTCATTTGGAAATAAACCGGAAAACTAACAAAACAAAACAACATCAAATGACTTTTCTCCCTGTATGTTTTATACTAGTTTCAAACAGCGCTCCATTTCTTTGCCTACGTGTAGTACTGACTGACTGTTTTAGGCAAACAACTATAAATAACATTATGTTGCTACTTATTTTACACAGGCACCTTTTGAATTGAGATAGCTTTCTAGTTATGTTTTAAAATAATCAATCAGACATGATTAGAACATAATACCCCCTTTTCTTAGAAGTACTAAACATATTCCCAAAAACTGTACGTGCATGTATATTTGTGCTGTTGTTAAGACACCTAGACCACTCTAAAATCTGTTATTGTTCCCAATTTTCCATCCCGATTTGAGCAGGAGTTGAAGGTTTTGTGACTGCTTTCTGAATGTTGCAACTATCCAACATCATCTGGGCATATTTAGGCATTAATTCTTTAGAAGCATACTGAGTATTCATTTTAAGTCAGGCATTGTACTGGAACTGTATGATAAAAAAAAAATTCAGTTACAGTCACATCTTCATGGGTCTTACATGGGGAAAATGAAGCAAATCATAATCAGATAAAATTGCAAAGTAATGTAAAATGTCAACTGTGATGAAGTGTGCTGAGAAAGACCCAAATATAGTGCTATTAGAATCTACGATACATAAGTTTTAATCTAGCCAGAAGGCTAGATTTGTGCAATTTGTAGGAGGACAGAGGGTAAGATGGTGAGAGCAAATGGGATGAGCAATCAACTTGAGAAGCAGAAAAACAAGCTGAGATTTGAATAACAGTAGAGATAAGCGCCCGTGGCTATCTGTGGATAGAGTATTTCAAATAATGCTCTCTTTGAAGAATCTTGTGCAAAATACTGTTCTTGTCGTGTTCGAAGAGTAGCAGGAGGCCAGTGTGAGTAGGAGAAAAGAGTAAATAGAGTGACAAAGATTCTTTCTTTGACCAGCCTCTAGCCAGGCTCCTCTGGGTCTGCATGAGGAATCCCTAGGTTGCCGAAAGAATTTACTGCTTGTTGCAGAAAATATTGGCTAACTGGTGGGAGGGGAGGAGGCTACTATGAGTGCTGGTTAGCAAGCCCAGGTAGGTTTCAGAGCCTCCTCTTTCCTTCTTTGTGTCATTTTTACTTCCTTGTCTCTGCTCAGGCCCTTCCATTCCTTCTGCCCTCTCCCTCATTCTCCCTTTGCAAGTCAGCTCTGCACAAATTGGAATGGAGCTCAACTCTTTCTTTATTGTCAATAGTTATCAGAATAAAATCTGTTTCATCACTTTAACACATCTGACTGTACTTATCTTTAAGAGAGACAGGACACAAAATCAGGTATATTAGATGAGAACCTGGTACACCGAGGCTTGTAATCTATGGAAAAACGCTGAATTTTACTTAGAATAAGGTAGGGATCCATTAGAGGCTTTGAGTTGAGAAGTGAAATATGACTTATGTTTTCAAAGAAGCCATCTGACTGCTGTTTGGAGAAACACCTACAAATGTGCCAGGGCAGAATTGGAGGACCAGTTAGGAAGCTGTTTCAGTGAGCTAAGCAAGAGATGGTGGTGAGTTGGCCTAAGATAGTAGCAGTGGACAAAAGTGTAAAATGATAAATTTTTTGAAGATAGTGCTAGTTGGATTTGCAAATGCATTGTGGGAACTAGATTTGAATATATGAGTGATTTTATGCATATAAGGAAAAGTAAAATATGATTTTACACTTCACTCAAAATCTGTGTCAAACTTGTAAATAATTATGATGTATTTCCAAAATGAGCATCCCATGGAAGAAAAGAGATCAGTGGTTTACTGGTAAAATCAGATACATGTATATATTTCCCACTTGATTTTTTTCATATTATTCAAAAGTGGTAATTAATGAAGGAAGACAAATTCAGTGGACAAATTAGCAGATGACAATGAAAGGACAATATTATTGAGGAATCTCATATAAAACATCTTATTGGTTCCCAAAGAAATACATTTTCCCCAGACATTAAGAAAAATGAGAATAAAATTTAAAAATAGTTTTTCTCCCCCCAGAAAATACCTTTATATGAAAAAAATCAATAAGCCAGTTGTATCGTAAGCTGGAAATTAAGTTTCTAGTTTGGTAGTCACAGCTTTGGCAGGCAGAACAAGTAACTAGACTGTCTGGGAACTTTTTAAGAGCCAATTCATGCCAAAAAAAAAAACAACACAACTTTGCTTCTTTAATTATTTGTAGTGAGTATCATAAGCATCATCCAAGATTTTATCAAGTAGTATACATTTATGATCCTTTTCCAGGCACGAGACGTAATTATGCATTTTCTTTCATCCATAGGCACATCCAATATGATCCAACGGCCATGGATATTTGCTTAATGTATTTCTCATCTTTGCAGTGGAAAAAGCATATATCTGAAACTTAAGTAGGGAATGATTTGAAATAACATCTATTTATATTTGAATAATTGAAAAACTGTATTATTTTTATAATGCAAAATAGAGAAAGGAAATGTCAGAGAATGTGTTTCAAATGCTTATTGAAAGTCTGTGAATTCATATCAACCAAGAAGTTTCTTCAAGAAAGTTAAAGTGTAGGAGTGTGCCATTTTTATGCTTATCCAAAAAAGCAGATTTCTAAAGATTTCATATACTTGACAACAGATGGACCTAAGTTGAAATCCTGCTTCTATCATTTACAAGTTCTGTCACATTAAACATGATATGTAATTTCTCTGAACCTAGGTTTTCTCAACTCAGAAATGGGGTTCATAATATTAATTACTTGGATTCTTATAAAAATTTAACAAGATATATAATAGAGCACTTTCCAAATTTCATTGCAAAATTGTAACTCAGTAAATAAATTTTTTGGGGGGGATTAAAAGCTTTCTAGTACTTTTAACAAGATAATAAATATTTCAGGTGTTCTACAGCTGCATCACTGTCAGCACTGTTTGCCTACTTTAAAAACAGCCTTATATTCACATTTCATGAAATACATGAAACTCCGTAAAGTGATATCAATAAATAAAAATTAAAAATTAGTGAATTTGTTTACCAAAGTTTACTCTTCAATTGGTTTCAGTCATTGGGCTTATTGCTAGAGAGACAATGTAATGAGGTACAGACATTAAAACATAGTTTTTCTGTGCCTGTCAAGAACTATTTTTAAAGGACATATTGACAGCACTGTATTCTTTTTTTATGACTTGTGTTCATCTATATATTTCTTTAAAGTGTTATTCAGAAAGAATGAGTTAACAGTATTTTGAAGGATATAGCAGTATTCCAAACTCACATTTAATGGTCTTTTATGAGGCTGATTTTCCTCACTTGAAACCTGCTCATGGCCTAATTGGATTATAGATGCACAGATGACTTTTGATCCCGTCATATTTATGGGCAGGCGGTATGTCATGGCTGCCTCTAAAGTCAACCGCAGGGGATGCATTGGATTTGTATGAGCAGCGCCAACTAGATGAAGGTGCACACAAATAAATTTTATTCTTGTCTTTGACTGACGTTGCAAGTTAAATCTTCTTTCCCTAAAGTTTTTACATTTCCAGGTTTAAGGCACAACAACGAAGAGCTTGCTCTTCCTTCCTTGATTTTCTCCTGAGCCTTGACTACTTCAGTGTTGAGAGGTCACTGGGAGAGCGAGCATAATGAAGCTCTTGAGGAATATAGGTTACTATCAAAACCCTTTATGTTTATTGCCATTGCTTCTTTCGGTTAGCACTGGTGTCCAATAATGCTATAACACTTCTATTGGCAATAGGGGTTATGAAATCCTGAGGGGCTTACTGTAGCGTGCCTCCTCCCTGGACAATTCCCTAGATGTTTTTTTTTTTTTTTTTTCCTCTACGGGAGTGAAACTAGGGCACCTAGAAATTCAAAGCAGAGTTAACAACTAAACTCCTGGAAGTGTAGATGGAGCTTAAGATGCAAACATTTCCTTGTCCCTCATTTTATTCTCTGTGGGGGTTGGTTTAGGTTTTCTCCACATTGTGATAAGATATAGCTGCTGACATCTCCTGAATATTACATCTTAAAATTCCAGTGGCAATAAAGAGAATGTTGTCACTCTGTTTGGAGCCTAAAATTCCTTAGGAAAATTTTTATTGGATAAGTAGGTTCAGGTGCTTACCCCAGGACAAATCAACAGCACTTATAGGGTGAGGTAATGTTGTACTAAATAGAAGCTCCCGTGACAATCTTGAGAAATTAGTAGGGGAGCTGAACATCACTATACGAAGTTACAGTCTATTACAAAAAACATCATGAATTCCAATCAGCACATACTCTTTGCTAGTGCTGGACCCTGGGTTACATGATTTGGTACAATTAATCTATACAAAAATGTGAAGCTACTATTCCTATTATATAAAATGCCCTAAGATTAAGAACCTTGAAGAGGGTAGCTGTCAATTTACCAAGGCAATGTGTAAAGCTACACTTTTTCTCCTAAATCATATTTATTTAACTTAACTTTCTCCTGGTCTATGGTTGAAATGGAAGACAGTTTTTGTTTTGTTTTGTTTTTTTTACACTTTTGGACAACAAGGTGGCCCACTTGAAAAGCAGCATCTTCCTTCTGCAAGACACTTTAGTCTTGCTTATCCTGAAGAGTCACACAATAGAACCCCATAGTCCATAAAACCCGAAGTTATTTCAATTTTTTAAATTTCATTAATGTTATAAACGTAACAAGAAACTGATTTGAAAAATGTGTTCTAGAGGTTTTTATCTGCTCAGAGGCATGATTCATAACAAACGTTTGCAATATCTGAAGTCTGTTACAAAGAATATTTTCAAATTTAAATTTGCACATAGTATGGCTTCTCTACAGATACAGAAAATTCTTATTTGGATTGGAGAATTAGGTCTTTATGAGGAGTTCATTGTTCGATGAAAGGGTAGGGTGAATTTTGTGTGCAGGGATTAAATATAAAAAGCACAACAAAAAAGAGGTAAGAATGTCAAGTTAAATAAAGCTCTCCCTCTTGTCAAGGAGTTCGAAGTGCATGTGGCTAAAATATCAAGTCAAGCTCCTCCTGGGTGTGCAGCAGCTTATTAAGTGCCAATGAACCTGAACAGTCATGAACTTTCATTGCTCATTTTTTCTTTTTCCAGAGGCTCTGCTGCATTAAGTGGGAAGTGATGCCAGGATATGGAGCACAAGCCTCAGAGTCAAAACACATGTGTTTTACTTCCTGCACCTTCTACTAAGGGGCTTCAGAAATAGAAAAAAAAATATGTATTTAAAATTGTATATAGTATTAACCGCATACTAGGCATTTACATTTAACCTTCTCAACAAACTACAATGCAGGTATTACATGCATTCCCATTTTACTATTAAAGAAGTTGATATACAGAAAATTAAATAACTGGTGCAATGTTAAAGTTACATAGTTGGTAAATGATAGTGCCCTAATTCACACCCAGGTATTCTCTGGAGTCCCTTCTCTAACAACATTACATACTACCTTCCTTTATAGGTAAGTTCATGTACTTATCTGTATATACATTTGCAACCAATGAAAGGATTTATATTTTCTTAGCATTCGGAAATTATGGGCATGTTATTATTGTTTTTAAAGATTTTATGTGTTTATTTTTAGAGAGAGGGGAAAGGAGAGAGAAGGAGAGAAACATCAATGTGTGGTTGCCTCTCACGAGCCCCCACTGGGGATCTGGCCAATAATCCAGGCATGTGCCCTGACTGGGGAATCGAACCAGTGACCCTTTGGTTTGCAAGCCGGCGCTTAATCCACTGAGCTACACCAGCCAAACTTGACATGCTATTTTTTTAATTTAAAGAATGTATATTTTTGATTCATAATTATTTTAAACAAATGTGCATTTTTCTCCTGCTGAGGCTTTATTTTCCAAGCCCATACTGGAAACTTATAACAGGGTCCTGTCTACAGAGGTCGCTGTCGTTCAAATACTTCGCATGGTAAATTGGTTGAGTGATCCTTTTAAACTGTCTTTCATTGTATTTCAATAAGAAAAGAACAGTGTTTCTCTTTTAATTTCCTCCAACATAGCAAGTTTATATCTCATTTTTCCTAAGATATTTAACATCAGAACTTGCAGAACAAGCATGAAACTAACTCCATTCTTATTCTCATTTTCCTTCATATTAGGAATAAAATTCTAAACTGTGTTTTGCCTACTATCCCTTATCTAAACCTTGTGCTAGCCCTCCCTTCAACATCTATTTTTAAAACAGCTTTCAGAGTGATTTTTATATAATGCCACTTTTATGTACCAAATGGCATAATGTGTTTGAGAATGTGATACTCTTGAAGTTCATATTTTTCATTTTGTTAATACTGAAGCAAAATAAGTTTATAATTACCTTCTCTCTCTCTCTCGCTCTTACACACACACACACACACGCACACACACACACACACGTACGTTTGTATATATAGTTATCAGCATTTAATTCAATATACTTTAAAAACTTAACTAATTAGATATTCAGGCCAAAGAGTTATGTGCAGAATATTTTTGAATATCAATAACTTGGCAGAGCTGAATGTCTATGTTCCATTTGCTTATATTTTTCATGAAATAAAAATTTATCATTCCTAAATGATCCCACAGATATTTTAGATGTAGAGCACCTCTGAAATTCACAGATCTGTTAACAAATTATTCTGGAAGACTGTCAAGTGTGACAGACGTTTTAGCATAAACTGTGTTTTAAGTAAAGATGTTCTAACTAGGATTCAAAGTTTTAAGGCAACTTGAAACTAAAGTTTTAAGCATACTCATGTGCTTAATCCATAGTAACAACCTTAATATTTATTTAACTAGCAACTGTCTTCCTTTAGCTTCAATGACACGCTGCTGAACTTCTAAATGAAATGGGAGTCTGGGTCCACTACAATCCTGAACAAAGACAAACTCTGTATCTCCATTCCTGGTTTTTGCAATGTTCTTCCTCGGGGACGTATTTTATGAAAACAACATATAAGTTCCTGAACTCTGCCTCCTTTCACACAAACTTTTTACCTTGTCACTACCTGGCAAACTACTCTAATTTATCCAACCCTTTTATTTCTATATTTCTGCAGATTCATCATATACAATAACACTGAAACAATAACAACATATTTCATAAAAGTAAATATTGTTTTATTGTGTCATTAATTTTAACTTTCTATATTATGATTTTTGTCTTGCCCATTTTTATCCATGTCTCTTTGAATATCCTGTGAACATGGGATGTCTCTCAATTTATTTAGAACTTTAATTTTTCTCAGCAATGTTTTGTAGTTTCCATTGCCACTCTTATTAAATTTATTCCTAAGTATTTTATTCTTTTGCATCCTATTGTGAATGGAAATGGATACTTAATTTTCTTTTTGGATTATTCACTCCTAGCTTACATATACAATTAATTTTTTTACTTTGACATTTGTCTTAATTTCCTGAGACTGCTGGAACAAATAACTACAAACTTGGTGACTTAAAATAACAGAAATTAATCCTTTCATAGCCCTGGGTGCCAGAATCCTGAAATCGAAGTCTTGGCAGGCCACCCTCCCTCTGCAGTTCTCAGGGAAGAGCCTATTCCTTGCATCTTTTAGCTCCCAGTGGTTGCCCCAGACTCCTTGGTATCCCTTGGTCTGAGGCACTCATAATCACCTCCGCTAGCTTTGTCTTCACATCACCCCACCCTATGTGTGCCTCTCCTCTCCTGTCTGACTTCCCTGTGTATTTCCCTTGTAAGGATGCAAAGCATTCCACTAATGATCCACCGAGATAAACTAGGATAAAATCTTCTTTTCAAAATTTTAATTGAATCACATATTTTGTAACAGAAAATAATAATAATTCCTTTGCCACATAAATTAATATTTACAGTTTTCAGGCATTAGATTGTAAAGTTATTTGGGGGCTACCATTTGGCCTACTAAAATATTGTACCTGCAATCTAACTAAAATCTCTTTTTAGTTCTTCTAGGCTTTTTTGTTTGTTTGTTTGTTTTTAGATTCCCTACAATTTCTTATATACTTGATCATATAACCTTTAAATTAAGAATTTTAATTCTTTCTTTCTGAGTGAATCCACACATACAGACAGAAAACCAAGGATCCCTATAACATTGATTAAACTTAGTTTTAAATTCTAGCTCTTAGTTTTAAAATGATATCTCCGTCTCTCTGTCTAGACTTGTCACAGATGTACCCTTTCCTCCAAGATGATCAGCAACACCCGAGGCAGCAGAAGACAACAGCCCAGACCCGACTCATGGTCACAAGGTCCAGACCTCTGACCAGCTGAAGGTAACATCTTGACCTAAGTTTTGTTTCAGCTCCTGAGCCCTAAGGTGAAACAACTCCCTTGGCTCCTTTCCCATGAGCAGTCAAAGAGATACCGAAAAAGACCTCATAACTGCCCTGAAAACCTAAAATAAAAATATTTATTACCTGTATCTTGCCTTTGATTGTAATTGAACAAAGAAAGGAGATTTGGATGCCTTCTGCCGCAAAAGCCAAACTCATGAGGTAGATGTTGGTGCAAAATTAAAAGACGGGGTTTTATTTAAGTCTGCCATGACCTGGGAGAATGGCAGACTCCCGTCTCAAAGCCCATCTCCTCTTTCTGCAATGGAAAGCAGGGCCAAGACAGAAGCCGGTGTCCAGAGTTCCTGCTCCATTTTAAAGTGCAGTCCTTCAGAGCCTGCAAGCAGCCACTAAACCTCTTAGTCCCCATCCAAGTAGGTTAGCTTTGTTCCTGGTGGCTGTCCAATTCAGTCTCCCTCCTGGAACCTACTTGTGGAGTCTGCACTGCCATGGGCCGTGTGGCATGCTCCTGGGCAAGAGAGCATGTGAATGCATGGATGAGAACATCACCAGGAGGGCAAGAGAGAGAGGGGGGCTCCCTCCTGGAGGCCCACAGAGAGAACAGGCCTGTGCACCGTGTGAGTGCGGGTCATGACTCAGACAGCAAGCTTCTTTGTTCCCCTGGAATTATGTCAGCTTGTGTGCGGGACAGAACAGATTTTTTTTTCAAAATGACCAATCAGCTTCCCAAACTTTTGCATGTTTCAGGTGGGTCCATCTCCCAACCAATCCTTCTTTCCCCAGGCTGGACTGACAGGTTTCTTTGTTCCAGTACTTATTCCTGTGCCATTTTGACTTCTATGGCACACGTGCCTGCAATCCCCTGCTCCCAGCCCCAATCTGGTACTGGAGTTGTTAGGGGGCAAGAGCGTTTTGTCCTATCCAATTATCTTGCTAGCTTTTTGCCCTCTTGGGCCGTATCCTCTGATATCTCTAGCTTCCTGTGCACTCAGTCTAAGAACATTCCCCCGCTGCCAGCTTGGCCAATGGGGGAGACTCCATGGTGTTCTTACTGACTGTTCCAGTCACACAACCAGTTACTTCCCAGCACAGCCCCATATCCCCTAACCCAGAATGTCTTGTGATTTTGCCCTATATAATTTGTAACTTTCCAAGGTCTATCCAGAAGGTAACCAGCCACGTAATATGAAAAGTAGAGACATTTACTGAAGAAGATACAAGATACAATAAACATTGTACACAGGACAATGACTTCTCAGTCCCCTTCAAAGTAGGCACCTTGGGACCTCACACAGTTCTCCCAATTGACATCTGGTGCCCCACCGTATTTTTCTGAATCTCATTGGTGGTCTGAAATCTCTTCCCTTTTAAAGGTGATTTGAGTTTTGAGTTGCAGGGTGCCAAATCTGGGCTGTTGGAGGGCTGAATAACCTGGGTGACTTGATGTTTTGCCAAAAAACTCTGTAATGAGACTTGATGCATGAGTGATTACATTGTCATGATGAACCTGCCAATCACCAGTTTCCCATAGCTCTGGCCTTCTGAATCATTGGAATAGTTTCTGCAGAGGAATGTTCAAGCTTAACTCAAAATCGGATACAGATTCGTCGTTCTACTAGCTCAGTCATTTTGAATGTGACGGCCACAAAGTACACATGCCAGCTCAACGGCGTCTACCACACCCACTGACTAGTGCCGTGAAGTCACCATTTTTCATGCATGCATATTCCAGTCCACTCTCCTTAGCTGCCAAGTTACTTACATCCATGTCATGTAAACCATTCTGGTGATATTAACAATAGTTAGACTTTTTCCAGAGAGACCTCATACATACCACCGGAAACTTAATTTTTAGGGTGTGACCTCCTCATCTCCATATTGGCCAATTCAATATTAAACTATTTGTTCTTTCTATACTGCAAACTCCTCTCACAAACTAGCTAGGACATCCAGTGCAATATTGAATAGATGTGGTAACAGTTGAGAACCAGCCCGTTCAGGAGCCTCAGACTAACAGAGCCACTGTCCTCCACTTTCTCTTGCTACAGAGGTTGCTACTTTTGCTTACAATGAATTTTGTGTAGCATTTTTAGTTTTTTGCTCCAAGTCCAGTGAACTGTCTCCAATAGGAAAATGTGTGCGTTTCATAGCATGTCATTCCCTGCTAAAGTTAAAAGTTCTGACCAAATGACTGAGATGAGAAATCACTAATTAAGAAGAACACGGACCCTCACTGTTCTTTCCTGCAGTTCAACAAGTTTTCAAGTAAAAACATTTGTTAATTTGTTGTGTGCTCTTTGTCCATTTCCAGAGCCTTGAAATTGTTGTTTTTGACAATTGTGTCTAGTTTTGTAGTTGCTTGATGGGAAGATAGTTTGCCAAACTTTTCATTTCGTTGTAATTAAAGTGTTCAATTTATAACATTTTATATTTGAATCTCACTTAAAGTAAATAGAAGACTCCGTATGGCTTTAAAAGTCATACCTCCATATAAACAAATGCCTTATCATTCATCCAAATGGTACTTTTCCTAAGAGATAGCATTTTGTAGTAGGAAAACCAGAAACTAGTGGAACTTGATTTCCATGTGATGTCTTGTTAGCAGGTAGTTTAGAAAAGGTTACTTAAATTCTCTGACCTAAATTTTTCCCTCAATCATAATAGAAAAAAGAGAACAAAGATATTTGTACTGTATACTGTTTGTTGAAGTATTAAATAACATATACAGATGTACAGTGGTGATCAAAATATGTATATATAGACAGATATATACACATATGTATATATATATATGCACAAGTACATATGTAAAATCACTTAAAAATAAAATAATAATTATATAACATTAAAAATAATATATAAAAATAATATAACTACCTCTTTACTTCTTTGTTCAAAAGAAAGTTAAACATATATTATCACCTTAATGTCTTGATTTTATATTAAGTTACTCTAGGTCCCTTTACAGTAAAGTTTCATTAAAGAGAATGTACCAGTCATTAGGTTTGGTTACAAATGTCTCCTCTTCCCTTCCTTAACACACAGTAAAACTGTACTTCCCCACCATCTTGAGGTTATCTGCTCCTCCTTGACTTACGTTGCTTAAAGAAGCAAGAGGATGAAATGTGATACTTTGAGAATAAAGTTTTAAAAGACAAGCATGACTGACCACATCCCATGTCCTCTGTCTTGGTGATCTGAAAGTACGATCTATCTGAAACAGGCTGTCCTACCAGTTTGCAATGAACATGAGTTATGAGTGAGAAATAAGCTTTTGTTATTCAAAACCACTGCAGATTTGTACCTGCTAATTAGTGTAGGACAACTTAACCTGGTCTGGCTAACAGAGTTTTCTAAAAGACAAGATTTATTACTTTATACCATTTAATATATTTAATATGCTTTATTGATTCATATACCATGGGTAAAGTTTTAACTCAAATCTAAAAGTATGAAAAAGTTGTATAAAAAACATTTTTGGAAACCCAGTTAAGAAACTTATGTCACACCGCAGATGAATTCCACAGTTACAAAATAATGGTGAACATAAACTGGTAGCTCAGAATATCAAAGGTAAAAGTCATTAAACTAGAATAAGCACTTGAAAATGAATATAGACTCAGATAAATACATATATTTAATCAAACATTTCTGAAGGTACTTTTTCTAACTGGGAAATTCAACAGCACAGACATAAATGCAAGTAATTTGAGTGCTCTGCACTGGCATTTAAATACAAGAGAAAAAGTGTTAATAGGATAAGTACCAGAAAGGATTACGTGACTCTAAACAACAAAGAGGATTAGTTATTATCCTGCCTTTACAGGCACCCAGGTTTCATGTAGCCAAGTAGACAGGAAATGGCAAGCCAGTGCTCCAGAATGGGAATGTTTTTTCCCTTTTGCAAGAAGCATTTCTTAAAATCAATTTTATTATGTCACATAATTAACAAGTAACATAATACCTAAGCTTTCCTTTGAATGGTCTAAAATGTAGTATACTTTTCAATGTATTTAAGGTAAATTTTGAAATATTTTCTCATTTAAAAATTGCTTTTCAAATAAGCACATGAATTTGCAATTAAACCAAAAAGAATTTGCATTCTACTTTTGAAACCAAATCATTCATACCTATACATTTAGTGCTTTCTCCACTATTCACACTATTAGTAACTGCAGAGATTTACTGTATTTTATTTCATTTGCTGTCTATATTTTATTGTAATAAGGTGATAAATGAAATATGTACATACATATATAATAGCCATTCACACAAATACACACACATACACAATCACATTCTCTCTCACACACACCTTTTTAACATTTAGATATCTCTGGATTTGAGACATCTTCTACCTGTGAAAATTCACTGCAGCAGTTGCCCAGTTCACTTTGGTCATTTCCTGTGCAGAAAATTGATTGCAATTGTGGTGGCATGACTGGACATTTGCATTCTCATATTATTTTAGTCCACAAACTATTTAAAGATTATTTGAGAAAGAAATGAAAACCCTTGTTTTTGTATGAGAACCTTCAACTGATATCGTAAGTACGTTAAAAATGAACTAGCATTACAAATTTATAGAAAAAGTTTCAGTAACTTGGAAGAAAATGTTGGAGACAATAGCAGAACAGTGTTACAAAATACTGCATCACCAGCACTTGAGACATATGACCAATGTTGCATGTTCTGATTCAGTAACAAGTATCTACAACTACCAGAAATTTAAGTAAATACATATCTTTGCATGTAATGTAAATTATTAACAGAACTAGGCTGGACAGATCACATTTCTCTGTGTATTCAGTTAGTTCTCTTAGTCTCCATACACCCTAATGTTATTCCTACCAATTTGGCCAATCAGCATCACTAGCCCTGTGTTCTCAAAACCTATCAGGGTAGTCACTCAGTATTAGCTTCTTTCCTTGTGAGTAAGGAAAACTGGGTATTTGATGTGTCCTCATTAAGTACTGCTGTTTCCCCGGTAATGTAACAAAGCCTTCGGGGCCTCAGTGTTCTCCCTGTAAAGTAAACAAATTAAATACAATAATACTTAAAATTCTTTCCAGTTCTACACTTATATAACTCTTCTTTGAATATTACTTCAAAACAAATTTTATAAATTAAAAGTCTTGTCATTGTTTGCTTCATTCATAACAAGAAGGATAAATACAGATTATTTATTTGTATTTATTATATAATCAAGGTCTATTTTCTTTTAAAAAACAATTTCTTGTAAAAATCTGTAGGGTTTCATCCTTTCTGAAGCACACTTATTTTGGTTTTTCTAGATTTATTTCCCGACGGGAAAAGTAGAGTCCTTATTGAAACTTGTCTTAAAATTATAATCTCCCTTAGGACTCATTTCTCCTTTCATCATTTATTTTTTGCAGCAAAATTGATTCTTTGATTTGCCTGCCTGATTCAGATTCTATCTGTTGTGTGTTTTTGAGTCTGGTGATTTTGACTATTCTCATCAATGGTTTGTATATTTTTCATGCACAAATTTCGAATTCTAGTTTCACTTCTTGCTACAGAAAGTGATGTTGCTTATTCAACAAAGACATATTAAAAATATAGCCAGGCTGTGTGCAGCCCATGGACATGGACTAAGAGGTGTGGGGATGATGAAATGGGGTGCAGGGCAGAGGAGATATAAGGGAAAAATGGGACAACTGCAATAGCATACTCAATAAAATATACCAAAAAAAAAAAAAGAAAAAGAAATTAAAGACCTAAACAAACAAACAGAAAGCAAAAAACAAAAAAGAAAAGAAAACTATAGATTTGGTGTTCTAGTCAGCTCTGGCTGTTGTAACAAACTCTATAGACTGGGCTGCTTAAAAAAAAAAATGCATGGCCAGGCAAGTATGATTTAGGCATTTATTTAATCAAATTTTATTTCCTACTTTTTTCCTACATCTCTATTTGCTCGATAGTGATTTTTATTTTTCCTCCTTAGCTTTGCTTTCTCTGGTGCTTTGTCTCCTCTCCAGAGAGCCTGCCACTCCCAGCTCTCACCTACCTAATTCTCCTTGCTGGGTTAGAAGGTACATATGGAGCCAATCTGCCCAAAATCATTCTCTGGTTGTTTATTTATTTTTTCTATGCTCCTCTTCACTTATTATCCATCCTAAAAAGGTGAGCACTTTTTTTCTGATAGCGGAAAATGAACCAGATTTATCGTTGCAATATGTGGATTCCATCTTTTCACTTATTCATAAAAGACAGTCAAAATAACAGTCCTTTTCTGCAAAGTGGTGATGATATTATCTCTCTAAATATTTTTATGAGTGCCAGTTAATTGAACAGCATGCATAAATACGTAAATTATATTATTATAACTATTATTTCAGGACATCTATATTATAACAACCTTAGTTCACAAGTAAAACTTTTTTAGTTTTGTAAAAATTATAAAATACAGAAAAATAAAAGACACTAATGTTCTCTGATATTTAGGCAGATTATTATTGGTTTTTTGATACACATCTTTCTACATATAAATGTTTATAAATATACATGTATACTTTTAAAAATAAAAATGACATCTAATGAATTGCATGTTAAATAGTTAATGTTTAACACAAAGAAATCAAGTTGGAGACTAAAAATAAATTGATATCATTGTGAAGGACGTGGTGTGGCGTTAAACTCCCACAAAGAGTGCAGAGCTGCCATAGGCTCAGATGCACCATCTCAATATACTCATGACAGCACATTATTAATGAATCCTGAAATGGTGTCAAGGCAAATAAAATTTTCAGATTGAATCCATGAAATTAGTCAAGGTATGTGCATGAGAGCAGCATTCCACAAATTAAAAGTGCTATGATTTTATTGCGTAAATGTCTTTAGCAGACACAAAGTGACAATCATATGGTTGGAACTGAACCCATGGGTTCAACATTTCAGAAGAGAAATACCTTATTATCTGTAATGTAAATATAACTGAGTGAAATCTGTATTCTCTCTATAGAGACCGAAGTCTGCATCTAATTGGGGATGAACAAATGCACAACCATTTAGCTGATTAACTCTTAAGATACAAATAGCTCATCTTCAAGATTGTCACCTTATGATAATAGTGCTCTGATTATACTCAGTAAGGATCTCCATAGAACTCAAGATATTAAAGTAGTTAATTGTATTCTGGTGCAGAATTCCCTGCTAGTATGTTAATGCTATTTCTAAAGGATATTTATCAAAGTGTAAATTCAAGTTATTGTTATAGTAGAGAAAACAAGACAAGTTGGAACCTGGACAAATTGTAGCTAGGAGACAGGATAATGGATGTTGGTTATAGGAATTTAAGGGAATAGGCAGATTGCCATTAGATAGTCTTGGCAATATTTCAGTTTCCTACTATTGTAAATAGCAAGAAAATAAACAAATGAAATGTTTTCAATCCTAGACACCTAAGCAAGAATGAAGAAACAAACTGTATTTGTAATCAGGATAAATGTTTCTCAAATATTTATACATATATAGTCTTACAATCTTTTATTATATATTTTTGAAATCAGGGTTTCTGTCTTATTCTAGAACTCAATTTAAGTTTTTAAGAAATACACTGAATTTTAAGAAATACATCTTTGCATGTTCCACATATAAGTGAGATCATGCAGTTATTTATTTATTTTTAAATTTTAGATCTGGCTCATTTTACTTATGTTCTAATGTTCTCCCAGTTTATTTGCATTGTTCCAAATGGCAGAATCTTCTTGAGTGTGCAAAAGCAGAGAGTTCAGCTGTGGTGGGGAGGCGGGGAAAGCTGGGAGAGGTTAGCCCAAGGGTGTAAAGCTGCAGTAATGCAAGATGGATAAGTCTAGAGATCTTATGTACAGAATCAGGACTATAGGTAACACTGTATTATATATTGGAAATTTGTTATGAGAGTAGATTTTTGTTGCTCTCATAACACACACACAATGGTAACCCTGTGAGGCTATGATACATTAATTATCTTGACCATACTAGTCATTTCACTATAAATATGTATATCAAATTATCATGCACATCTTAAATATACAGTTTTTATTGGAAAATAAAATAAAGAGTACACAAATATTTTAAATAAATTAATTTATGAATAAATGAATGAGTAACCATATCAATGGATCTTTACCTCTTAGCAAGAGCAAGAAGTTATCTCTGTGATATTGGATATTATTTTAAATATATTAAAATAAAAGAGAGAGAAAGAGGAATTGACTGAGATATACAGTATACACAGCATTACTATAAAACTGCAGAGTAAGCACAGGACCATTCTCAAGACTGATAATTTCTTCTACTATTAAAAACAAAACAAAACCTTTCCAGGACTAAAAATTGAATGATTATAACCCTCACCAAAAGTATTTTTTTTTAAGTAAAGCAATTATGCTTTAAAGATATTTTCAAAGACAAGAAAACCATATTATATTAGAAAGTGTGTTAGATTTGAAGTTAAGTCAGTGGCTTTTGTTTTGTTTGTTTGTTTTTAATTCTTGGTTCTACCACCTGATAGTTATAAGACTCTGGAAAAAAAAAAAAGCTAACAATCTTCATTGTTCTAAATAGTAGAATGAAAGGGGAGGACAAGATAGGTAAACATTTGATTGATTCTTCATTCCAGCCATGTGCGCTGGTGCTATGAGAGGCAATTAGTGCCCCAGTTGACAGTCCAGGGTCTGACGTCAGAGAGTCCAGTACGATCAGTAAACGCCAGTCAGTGCTGAGTCGGGGTTGCCTAATTGAAAAGCCCATGTCTATTCCACTCTAACCTTCTGTGGTCTTATAAAGGGATACCCATGGGGACAAATGAAACAACATCGGAGAAAGAAGAACAACACCCAGCTTTTAAAACTCGTGTTATTTCTGATTATCAACAATACTGATACTGTGAAGGTTGTTTTTCCCCAAATTGCCTTGTGTTGAATCCAGGAATTGTTTCCACATCTTTTTGGTGCATGACCCTGGAATACCGTCTATAAAAATAAGTATTTCCAGTAGGAAGTACGTTTTTATAACATGAATTCAATTTAGCCTTATCAGAAAATGTCAGGTCAAGGGTACTAATCAATAATGAGAAAAGTGTAGTTAACGGTCACATGTATATAAGCTGCTTCTGGATGATTTACAGAAATGTCGGAGAAATCAATGTTTTAAAACAGACATAACAGTATGAAAATGATAAAGAAAAATGTACTCCTTCCTAAAAATAATTTAGAATTCTTTGAAGGATATTACACACACACACACACACACACACACACACACACACTAATTTATCATTGTTTTCCGGTCACTTTTCCTCTTTGGAATAAATATCATTCTTTTTGAGAGAAAAATTTAATAGGAGATTTACCATCTATTTTTCCAGTGAAATTATTACATGGAAATGTGAACAATGAGTTAAAAAGCACAAAACATTATTTACCCTCAAATGTCATCAAATGCTTCTTGTTGTTTTCCGAGCTTGGAAGGACTTGTGCATGAAGTTTCTATATAAATATCTTGATATTAGCTAATTCCAAAGCATCTTATCCCAGTTAGCTTTCATGACCTCAAGATGCTAAACGAGTTTACCATTCTATTCTCTTCAAAACACTACCCGCTATTCATCTAAGGCAATGATTTCCAGCAGGAGCGCCACAGCACACTCGCATGGGTCACAGCAAGTTTTAAAACGCCCAATGCCTGACTCATTGAGTCAGGGGTACTGACCCATTATTTTCCTTAGATTGCTAAATAAGCAAATGATAGCAGCCTTCACAGCAATAGACATCTGGTGTGAATGAATCAAAGTTGTACCTATTTTTCAGATTTTCAGGTTGGCAAAATATATGTATTGGTGTGCCAGAGTTTAGTAATCACCTAACGTGTTGTATATGATGAAGGTTGAACATTGCTGCTCGAAGTTATACTTCCATTTCTGTTCTCTCTGCAATCCATACTCTTTCATCTGATAACTGCCTCCACCGTAAATTATTACAATGAATATCCTGTCTCTCCATTCTTTCCTTTTCTTATATAAACTTCTACCTTGAATAATCACTCAGAATCTCTGTTTTTCCCATACGGTAGAAGGAGAGCATGCTCTCCCTGCTCTACCAAATACAAGGGAAATTTGGTTCAAGTAGAAAAGTTACCAGATACCAATGTTGCACTCTACAACACTATAGATATAATATTTATAATGTAATATTTTTCTAAAATGGCATTTCCTTTTATAAAATGGGTAACTAATTTTTGGCAATTAGCGTTAATATTTAACTTATATGTAATTTCATGTGAAAATAGTGGGCAGAATACTTAAAATAATAACGGCAACTACTGTTTATGGAGTATTTACTATGTACTAAGCCTTGTGCTGAATCTTTTTTATATATCAGTATGTTATTTAAACCTCAAACAACACTATGAACTAGATATTTTTATTTAATTTTACTGGAAAGACAACAGTTTCAGGAAAGTTAAAATGGCAGCTGCTTTATGTCAAAGGCAGGATCCCATGTCAGTTCTGCTTGACACCAAAGTTTGTTTGGCATATCGCAGTAAAAAAAAAAAAATCAGTGAAAAGCATTGTGATGTGGTTAATAATTGAGTTTCTAGAGTGGGACATAATTGGACATGAGTCTTCCCCTTATGCCAGGTGTGTGACCTTGGGCAAGTTCCTTTATCTGTGTGTTTCTTTAATGAAAAGTGAGAATAAAAGTGGAACCCACCTCTTTTATTGGGCTTAGATAATATAATGTATATGCATAATTGATATGCGTAAAGTAATTGATAGAGTATCACACAATACATAAAGCAATTGATAGAGTATCACACAATACATAAAAAAGAAATATTTGTTTCTTATTTAATATTCTTACTTGAAAGTTTCTCATTTTAATAGTAGGGATGAAAATAGCACCTGCCTTAGAAAGGTGTTGAGAGGATTAAATGAACCTGTCAGTTAAAAATTGTACTGGGCACGTAAGTGCTCAATAAATGGTAGTTATTTTCATCATCATTAGCATCGCCCTGCCAAAGGTTAATTCTTTTTATTTTGGTAGAGCTGCTTACTAACTCTCGTAGATAATTTAGGCAAGAAGTAATCCCGGCACATTAGATTCAGTTTATTCCTGCTTGCTCCTGCTGCCAGTGGAATACACAGGAGTCTATCCTGGCCTTCTGGGAAATGACCTATCCGGTCTAGTTCTTTTGGGAATCTGCCAATCAAAGCAAACATATATATATTTGCTTAAAGTTCTGTGCACTTTAGATGTTTGTCACTTCTCCAAATGCACTAAGAGAGGCTTCCATGGCTCTGTGAATGCCTTAGAATTTTTTAAGTACTCATTCAAATCTTAGCAGCATGCGAGTATATTTTTATGTTCTCTTCTAAGGCCAAAAAGGACCACTAACAAAAGAAAAGTTAAGGTTTGAGAGAAAGGACTTTGCGTATATTTATACAACAATCAATGTTAAGCGAGCATCCTTAAAATAGTCATTTAGAAAAATTCCTTAGGTAACGGTAATGGAGAAATAGACCTGGTATGGATGCGAGTGTGAGATGAAGAAACAGAGACCAAAATGTGCAGCAATATTTGTAATTTGCAATCTATTTTTGGAATAATTATTTTCTTTGGGTTAAAATTTGGTACATGTTAACATAAAGTTGGAATTGAATTAGAAACCTCTAGAATACCATGCTCGAGAGTTTAAATTTCTCTACTAGCAGCTCAATAAAATGGACCACATTTTCTTGGTTGTTGATTTATAATGGCGTAACCAAGAAGTACATAAGGATACAACTGTCAAGGAGAAGAGGGTGGATGTGGGCAAAGAGTAAAACTAAAAGTAATTTTATTAAAATTAAGCAGAAATTTCAACAACATAGTGTTAACTACATTTCTGTTTAGGTAATATAAATTAAGAAAAAGTTTAATTTCTTTTTTTGTCTCCAGATCCCACCAACCAACTTTTACTTGTTATATTTGAAAAATGAAATCAGCCTTATCTTCCTTCAGGTTAAGGATATGTGTGTAGCACATGTATACATACACACATATATAAACATGTTGTTTTTCTCTTTTAAAATATTTTTCATGATTCCACCCCAATGTATTAACTTATTCAACAATACATTTTTTCCTGGGTGCCTGTCACGTGCTGCTACTGTTGTAGGCATTTGGCGGACATAGGTAAATAAAACAGTAAAAGATACTTTCCTGTACTCTAGCAGGGGAAGACAAAAATAACTGATTCATGAAGCTAATAATCCTAATAATAAATAAATATTGAGAGGTTATTAACAATTAGTACATTTCTAGAATTACACATGACCTCAAAACCATAGAGATTCTCCAACTCTCATCACATCTGATTTTCCACCTTGCAGAGAGGTATGCCCACCTATCCAAAAGGCCAGCATTTAGGAAAGGACATTGCGGTACTTTTGAAAGCTGCAACATACAGATTTTTGCGATTTCCACTCTCCTTTAAATTTCCAATTTTATATGCATGGAAAGTAATGAGAATGTGGTGATAAACTGGTATTTCATTAGCAAGCATGTTTCTGACATGTAAAAATGTAGAAGCATAAGAAAACATGCTGTTCAGGCCCCTTGGAGGCTAGCCACATTCAAGACTTCGGTCCATGTAAGTACTCAAGTGCTCTGTGTGAGCTCTACAGATTTTTATCTTATTCCAGTGGAGTTTATTAATATGTCTTGTTCCTACCTATGCCTGTGAATTCCTCACTGACAGGAACCCTGTGATTTATCATGAAACAGTCTAACCACCAGCACCATGATAGAGAGTGGCTTTGAGATTTGAGAGAGAACAGATTGACTTCTTTTGGGAATAAACCTCTAACTATTGTTTAGCTTTAACATAGTTGAGTATATTCTCTTCCTTTCCTGTATTGGCTTATTTCATTCATTAAAAATTTAACACTGGTTTTTATTTATCTATTTTGCTTATTGTTTTGTTTTCCTTTCTGCCTCTCTTCTATTTCTTTCTGGGATCTTCCTTTTATTCTTCAAAGCAGTCTTTTCCCCTAATGAACGGGCTCATAGAGAAGCCCTTAATCTCTTGCATTTTATTCTCTAGTGTAAAGTTTGCCTTCACAACACTGATACCTGAAGTTTATTTCACCTCAAGTGGCAAGTTTGCCTCAGGTTATGGAAAGGAATAATTTCCTTTTCCTTCCGAAGCCAGCTGACCAAGCACGGAGGTCTGAAGCCTGGCGCCGCAAAGAGAATCTTGGCACACTTGCTCTTGTCGCTTCTCCCGGGACCGTCCTTGCTGGTTGCTTTTCCACTGAGTTCTAAGATTAGGGCCAGTTTGTATCTTCATTTTACTGAGTTTGTTGATTCCTTCTTAAGGTAATAAAATGATAGATTTCAATTTAGGCGAATGTTTTCACCATATAAAGATAATAAGTCTTAGGAAGACCGGGCAGCCATTTTTCTTTTATTTTCTCTTTTTAAAGCCGTATCAACATGCATTTTCACACTGAAATTTTTATTGTATTTTTCCCCATTACCTTTTATCTTCCTCTTACACCCCACTGTGCAATCACCACACTGTTGTCCATGCCCACAAGTCCTTCTTCCTTTTTGCTTGATCCCTCCATCCCCAATCCCGAATCCCCACATCGCTGTCATCCTGCTCTCTATCTATGAGCATCCATGAGTCTGTCTCTATTTTGCTTGTTGGTTCAGTTTGTTAATTAGTTTCCGCATATGAATGAAATCGTATGGTATTTGTCTTTCTCTGTCTGGCTTATTTCACTTAGTGTAATGTTGTCCAGGTCTATCTATGCTGTTGCAAAGGTTACATTTTCTTCTTTTTCCATGGATGAGTAGTATTTTACCTGTAAATGTTCCATAGTTGTTTAACCCCCTCTTCTACTGATGGACACTTGGGCTGCTTCCATATCTTGGCGATTGTAAGTAATGCTGCAATGAACATAGGGGTACTTATGTTCTTTTGAATTAGTGTTTTGGGTTCCTACAGATAAATTCCCAGAAGTGGGGTTGCTAGGTCAAAAGGCAGATCCATTTTTAATTTTTTGAGGTATCTCCATACTGCTTTTCACCTTGGCTGCACCAATCTATTTTCCTACCAATGGTAAAAAAGGGTTCCCCTTTCTATACATCCTTGCCAGCACTTGTCATTTGTTGATTTATGGATGATAACCATTCTAACCTCTGTGAGGTGACACCTAGTTGTGGTCTTAATTTGTGTTTTTCTGATGACTAGTGATGTTGAGCATCTTTTCATATGTCTATTGGCCATCTCTATGTCTTTGGAGAAGTGTCTATTCAGGTCCTTTACCCATTTTATAATTGTGGTTGTGTGTGTGTGTGTGTGTGTGTGTGTTTAGTTTTGTAAATTATTTTAAAATTGTGGATCTTGACCCCTTACCAGAAATATCAGCAAATATGTTCTCCCATTCTATGGGTTGTCTTTTTATTTTGTTGATGATTGCCTTTGCTGTGCAAAAACTTCTTAGTTTTATATAGTCCCATTTGATTATTTTTTCTTGTGTTCCCCTGCCTGAGGAGATAATGTATTTTTGCCATGTATCATGCACTCCTGTGTGTAATTTGCACCCATGTTTTTGGCCCAAACTTTCAGGAAAAAAAAAAATCTTTTCTTTTAATTTTTTAATTCAATTCTTTATTTATTTATATTTAGAAACAAAACTGATGATCTTATTCCAACGTATTACTTTGCATACAAATATCGTTATTGCTTTCTAGGGTTATACTTTTACTGTATAAGCATAAATGAAAGTATTAAAAACACTTATATAGATATGGATTTAGTACCACCCTTGTATAATGTGCATCCTTACTTTTCCCTAAAAAATTTAGGCAAAAAGATGCATATTATATGTTGCAAAATATGGTATATCAGATAAAATATTGCTACAAGGAATGTCCAAGATTTTACTGCATGTTTTCTTTTAGGATTTTTATGGTTGTGGGTCCAATATCTAAGTTTTCAATCTATTTTGAGTTTATTCTTGTGTGTGGTATAAGGAGGTGGTCAAGTTTCATTTTTCTGAACATATCTGTCCAATTTTCCCAACACCATTTATTATAAACTATCTTTAGCCCTTTGTGTGTATATTAATATTATCCTCTGTCAAATATTAATTTACTGTAAAGATTTGGGTTTATTTCTGGATTCTCTACTCTGTTCCATTGATCTATACATCAGTTTTTATGCCAGTACCATGCTTCTTTGATTAGTATGACTTTACAGTATAGTTTGGCATTAGGTAGTGTGATTCCTCCAACTTTGTTCTTCTTTCTCAGGATTGCTGTTGCTAAAGAGGGCCTTTTGTGTTTCCATACATTTTAAAAATAGTTGTTCTAGTTCTGTGAAATACATCATTGGAATCTTGATAGGAATTGTGTTGAATCTATAGATTGCTTTGGTAGCATGGACATTTTAATGATGTTAATTTTTCCTATGCATGAACATGATATGTGCTTCAACTTATTTGTATATTCTTCAATTTCTTTCTTCAGTGTCTTATAATTTTCTGAGCACAGGTCTTTTACATTCTTGATTATTCTGAATCCTAGGTATTCTGAATCAAGTAAAAGAAAAAGGATTTATTTCAAAAGCTACTCATAATCATGCACTTAAAATAATCTAGGTTGAAAATGCTTTTTGAAACATTTCTGGGCCTATGAACAGCTGAATAGTAGGGTTCCTGACATCAGTTCAGGCAACTGTCAAAAGACCAGAATTTACATCAATAAGTTCAGACTCTATGGCTGAGCTCAAAGTTGGAGAGTAGTGCTAGTCTTGGCTGTTGGTGGAAAGTCCAGGCTAAAAACTAAAGCTACATGTGCCATTAGTATTCTATGATACAGTCCTTAGGTAGTCAATAACAGACGTCAAAATAGGGTGGTCAAGTATCCCAACAAGCATTAGTGAGTCTAGTTAAAGCAATTAATTTCAAAGTGTGACTGGTATTTGATACTTAATTCACCACATAATAATAGTGAGTCTTTGAACAAGCAACATAGTTTTTCTGATCCTTGAGTTTTCCTATCTATACAACTGGGAAAATAAAATGGTATCATAACTTATAAGAACATTTCATGCAAGAGGGACTTAGAAATGTTTTAGTCCAGAGGAAGTCCTGCCTAGGATCTAAAAATCTAGTAATAAAAACCGACAAATAATATAGCAAATATTTATTTAACAATACAATGGTAATGCTTTACTTTTCTAGAGTGCTTCACCATCTACAAAACAAATTTACAAACACTCTCAAATCCTTTCACGATAAACAATACATGGTTTACTATTTAATTTAAAGTTGAAGATTTAAAAGTATGAAAATTTAAATAATTCTACTAGGAATCTTTAATTTGAAAGAGAAATACTTTACAACCTAACATGGCTTGAATTAAGATATTTTTACTGGTTTATATAGTAACAGAGAATGAGATTAGGAAAGATTTCAGGCATGACTGAATTTAGGGCTAATACAAAAATAGATTTGTAATCTTGCACCATGGTGTCTGGCTACCAGTGTCCATGTATACACATACCACAGAGATTTATGAAGAAGGAAATAGGTTTTTATTAACAGGAAGCCCAATTTGAGAGGGCTGGGAACATTCCAAGCCAACCACATTTGCAAAGCATGGTAAACCAGCCATCTCCAGGAAATTTAAAGTCCAAAACCAAGCGCAGAAGTTTACCATTATTGCTCGTCTGTCCCTTTGGAGCTCAAGAGGTCTACACACTCCATCCTCCAGCTCCAGGTGCACTCTCTCTCTCTCTCTCTTTCTCTCTGTCTCTCTCTCTCTCTGTTGCCGTTGCCCCACCACAGCTCTCCAACAGAGGCTGTGTAGTGCCAAGGCTGCTGGGACCCCAGGGCCAATGCTGGTTCCCAGGATGCTATCAGTCTCCCTCTGGGCACTGCTTTCAGGGTGAGAGAGCGGAAGCAGTCAGGACCCAAGTCCCATGCTGCAAGAGTTGCAGTCTCCCAGCCTGCTGCACACGTCCTAGGGTGGGACTTTTCCTCCAGGAGCTGGCTTCTGACTATGTGAGGCCTAAGTCCTAGGCTGCGTCAGCCTCTGCTGTCCTTCGAGCATTCTCACAGAGCTCCTCAACAGGGAAGGAGAAGCAAGCAAGTTAGAACCCAAGAAAGTGCAAGAACCCCTGCTTCTGTGTGTCTTCTGTTTTTTGAAGACTCCTCCCAAAATCTCATGCATGCAGGAAGCCAGTGGGAGTGTCCACCTTTTTAACCAATGTGTGCCCTTGTCTTTGCCTCTCTTCCAAGCAACGGGGCAGGAATCTCCAGTCACCCTGGATGGGGAGAGTCCAGTCCCAACAGGTCACACAGGTGCTGTGCAGCCTGTGTCACGAAGTAATGGCCCCAAGGTGTGGGCCCCAGCATCCAGTTAAGCCCCAGCATCCAGTTTCAATCCTGAGCTGCTTCTCTGCCCGCTCCTGCTAGCTGCCTGCTAGTGCTGCTGCCTAGTGCTGCTGCCTGAGGCAGTGTCTCCTGCATCTCCTCCCTGCTGCAAAGAGTGAGCAATGCATGCTGGCTTTTGTTCATAGTTTGGCTCCAAGGTGGGGGGAAGGGCATCATGCCTCCTGAGCTCCCAGTGACAAGCCCAGGCACAGCACTTTCTGTGACTCTTTCCTTTCTGGGGCAGCCTCTCCTTTTGAAGAAGGTGGCTGCCGCAGTCCGCCCTTCTTGGGGGAGGTGTTGAAGACCCCTTGATGGGGTCTCCCCTGCCTCTAGTGACTTGGGCGCAGCTAACCTGTTACAGTTTTACATCATTTCTCAGTAACATTAATTCTTATATTTCACTTGATTCCCAGGCACTGAGTTGTATCCCATCCTGTAGAAGGAGTAAGATGGCTGCCACCTCTCCAAACAGAAAGTTATAAATGTAAATTCATTTTTTTCAATAACCGCTGCAAAAATTTCTGAGACTAATACTGATGTGAAAAGCTTATGTTACATGCCTAATTATCAACCATCAACTGGGTATAAAGAAAGGCCATTCATTGTTAGTCAAGGGCTCAATGCATGGGACAGGATCCTGGATGGTGGAAACCTCTCACTTGGATCATGTGATCAAAGAGCTGTGGGTAAATGGATAACCAAATAAAAATTGGGGCTGGGGACTGATGTTCAAGGAGAAAAGGTGTTGGGGATGCCAAGGAAAATGTCCCCCTCTGAAGATGAGGAGTTAAAGGTGTACAGTGTGGGCAGCAATAGAACGCCAGTACCATGCCCACATATAAAAGAACAATTTTTTTTAAATTAAATAAGAGACCAGGAAAAAGATAAAATGTATGTGCAAGCACCAAGTTACTGAAAAGTTAAAAGAGAAAAACTAAGGTTGTAATTACTAGAATAAACTAATGTTACTTGAATCATATTAAACACTTGAATCATACTAAAAGCTTCCTTAGAAGCCAATCCACTTGGAGAATTACACAGTTCTCCTTTGGATTGTCTATTTGATATGTGAAATTCTAACTGAAGGTATGACCAAATGAATTCTATAGATTATATTTCTGAGGCAGACATATCCAGTGAAGCTATTTTTCTCCTCAATGTATTTCTGGCTGCTTCATTTCACCACACTACATGCATTAACGGGTTTAAACACTATTAAACAGTGATAGAGATATGCATTCATCTTTGAAACATGAGCATAGTTTGTGATATTTCCTGCTGAGAAGCTATCAGCACTATAACTGCTAAAGTTACAGCCCATAAATGTAGGACTGACTCCTCAGTAATTACTCTTTCCTTTCAGATCATCAGAAGGAAAAAAGAAAAACAACTCCATGTATTTATAGCCAATTCTGTTAGATATTCAATGATTATTTGTGGATTCATGCATTGATTTCTCATATAAGATGTTGTTATTTGAAAAAATGTGCTTGTGGGAAAAGATTTAATTGGATTTATTTTTATAGGCAGCAGGGCCTTCATAAATAGCTATTTGTTGATATTTGCGAATGTCGATTACAGAAGAGGAGAGAGAAAGAGACAGAGACAAAGACAGAAAGAGGGAGAGGCAAAGTGGAGGGAGAAATGAATGATGATACATTTTAGCTTAGTTTATTAATAATCTGTAGCTTTCTCCAGGAATCAGTACATGATTTTTTAAACAATGTGTTCATGTGAAAAAATGTATATCCAAAGCTAGTTTGTTTACTAAAGAAATGTCATATTGACAACAGCTCATTCAAATTATTGCTTAAAAATTAGCTAACCATTGAGATTAAAATACTAAGATGACTGTGCAGAGGAAAATTTGGTGGCCATGTAACTACTCTGGAGAAGTCTTTGCTATATTGGAAATATAAATCAATAATAAATAATTTAACATGATCTTGACACTATTTAGTAATATTCCAATAATTTTTAAAATTAAAATTGGTCTACAAATTTTGGGGGTTATTTTGCAAGTATGGCCACAAATTCTAGGGGTTTTATTAACCTCGTTTGGAACTAAATCCATTTCTTAAATTGTAGAAATATGAAATCATTTCAAAAAAATTTAGGCCAGATTCCTTGAATGCATACTCTATCATCACTTCTTTTGGTCCTAGGAAAGGTAAGGATTTGTTTTCATGTTTCCATATAGGTATTTGCAAATAAATAGATTATTTTAATTTTTTTAATCAGATAAAATACCTAATTATTTTAATCAATAACTACTGGCAATGTGAACATTCAGTGTAGGGCATTTGGAAACTATAGGCAAAAAGGAGCTTTAGAATGTAAAGCTATAGGAGAGGTTAGCAGATAAATTCAACAATATTTGTTTTCTACCTAATTTTGGCCTTCCCAGCCTTGGAACTGGCCATCTCTCAGGGGGATCGTAGTAAAAGCCAAAGCCGGGGTGTCCTTGCCTCCTGGTTTTCTCAGCAGACAGAGCCAAAAGATATGTGTATGCCAATCACTGTGTGTATAAATCACTGTAAGTATTTTTAAATGGACTATCTGCCCATTAATAAAGTAGGTAAAAGTCACAAACTTTAATAGTGGATTTACCTCTTTTTCATTGCAGTTTTGTCAGTTTTGCCTTATATTTTGGCAACTGTTGCTAAGTTCATAGACATTTAGGACTATTATATCTTCCCGAAGAACTAGACATTTTATCATAATGTAATGTGCTTTTTAATCTTTATAATTTCCTTGCACTGAAGTTTCCTTTGCCTGAGATTAAATAGCTAATTTAAAATTAAGTAGCTACTTTCTTAATTAGTATGGTATAACTTTCTTCATCTGTTTACTTTGAACATATCTGAATCTATATTTAAGTGTGTTTCTTTCAGACATTATAGACATTATATTGTTTGATATTATTTTTTTATCCTCTATGTCAATCCCTGTCTTTTAATTGGTTTATTTAGACCATTCACATTTAAAATGATTGCTGCAGTTGGATAAATATGTACCATATTCATAATTATTTGGTATTAATTTTATACAGTCATTGCTTTATTCTCAATGGGAAAGCCGAAAGCTTTCCCTTCTGTAAGATCAGAAACAAACCAAGGATACCCACTATCACCACTTTGATTCAATGTAGTATTGAATGTCTTAGACTGACAGGTTAAGAAGGAAAAAAATAAAAATGAAAAGAAAGAGGTAAAACTTTCACATCTGTAGATGACATAATATTAAATACGGAAATCCTTAAACTCCATGCCAGAACCTTTAGAACTAATACATGGAATCAGTAAGAATGCAGGATGCAAAATCAATATACAAAAATCAGTTGCAATTCTATATACTAAAAACAAACTATTGGAAAGAGAAATTAAGAAAACAATCCCATTTACAATTATATCAAAGCATAAAATACCTAGAAATAAATTTAACTTAGGAAGCAAAAGACCTGTACACTGAAAACTATGAGACATCAGTCAAAGAAACTGAAGAAGACAAAAATAAATTAAATGATATTCTGTGCTCATAATTTGGGAGAATATTGTTAAAAGGCCTATACCATCCAAAGCAATCTACAGACTCAATACAACCCCTACAGATTCAAAACAATCTATGACAACCTACAGGTTCAAAATTCCAATGACATTTTCCATGTAAGTAGAACAAACAATCCTAAAATTTTTATAGGACCACAAAAGACCCTGAATAACCAAAGCAATTTGAAAAAGAAGAAAAAAACTAGAGGCATTATATTTTCCAGTTTCAAACTATGTTACAAATCCACCATAATCAAAACACTGTCATATTAAAATAAAAACACACATAGGTCAGAAATAAGTCCGTATATCTATGGTCAATTAATTTATAAAAAGGAGCCAAGAATATACAATGCTGAAAGAACAGTCTCTTTAATGAACAGTGTTGTGCACAGTGCATAGCCAAAAAAAAAAAAAAAAAAAAATGAAAGAAAAGAAAATGGAAGGCTATCTTATACCATACATAAAAAATTATCTCCAAATGGATTACAGACTTGAATATAAGCACTAAAACCATACAACTCCTAGAAGAAAACAAGTAGGAAGTTCTTTGATATTGGTCTTGACAATTAGGTTTTTTTTTTATTTGACACCAAAATCAAAGGCAGCAAAAGCAAAAATGAACAAGTGGGACTACATCAAACTAAAGAACTTTGCACAGCAAAGGAAACCATCAACAAAATAAAAAGGCAACCTATTGAATGGGAGTAAATATGTGCAAATCATATATTTGATGATGGGTTAACATTCAAAATATATAAAAAACTCACACATTCCAATAGCAAAACAGCAATCTGATTAAAAATTGGGCAGAGTGTCAACTGAATAGACATGTTTCCAAAGAAGAAATCCAAATGGCCAAAGGTACATGAAAAAGTGCTCAACATTACTAAGCATCAGCAAAATGAAAATCAAAACTGCAATGAGATGTCACCTAACACCTTTTAGAACAGCTGTCATAAAGATAATATATATCAAGTGTTGGCAAGATTGTGGGGCCAAGAGAAACCTTGTGTAGTGTTTGTTGAAATGTAAATTGGTACATCCAACTAATGGAAACAGTATGGAGCTTTATCATAAAATTAAAAATAAAACTAACATATGATGTAATAATCCCATTTCTGGTTGTATGAAAAATGGAAGCAAATGAAAACCAGGTATGAAATCTGCACTCCCATGTGCGCTGTAGCATTACTCATACAAGCAAGTATATGGACATAACCCAAGTGTCATCAACAGACGAAGGCATAAAGAAGATGCGAGGTATACATACACGGAATATTTTTCAGCCATGAGAAAGAAGTACATCTTTCCCAATGCAACAGTGTTGATAGAATGTAAGATCATTATGCTTAGTGAAATAAGCCAGGCAGAGACAGGCAAATGCTATATTGTATCCCTTATATGTTAAACACAAATTAAAAGTTGAACTCCTAGAAACAGATAGTAAAAAACTGTTTTCCAGAGGTGGCAGGAGAAGTAGGAGTATGGGGTGGGAGGAATAGGAAGAGGTTAATGAAAAGGAACAAAATTTTAGCTATAAGATGAATAAAGTCTAATGTATAAAATGGTAGTAGAGTTACCAACACTGTATTGTATAATTAAAATTTACTAAGAGAATAGAACTTAAATACTTACACGCACACACACAAATGCACATGTAAGGTGATGGATGTATTAAAAATATATTGATAGTTGACCTGGAACAAATAGTCTTGATTGACAAAGTTTATGTACCTTGTCTGTGTTATATTCTTAAAGGCTAAGTGAAAGAATACTTTCTAAGTAAAGAATAAATTTATATTGCATGTGTTAATAAACCCGAATGGCAAATTCACTGAAGTATCTGGGAATAAATATTGAATGAGCAAATGCTAACATGTATTCATTTACAGTCAATTTATGCATAAATTCATTTGAAAAAGTATGAAATCCTTATTATCCAACTTATGCTTATGCAGCTAAATTAAAGTGATGCTTAAATTACTCAAACATGAGATCTTGAAGCTAGCACTAAAATCACTGTCAAATCACAGATGGAGATTCTCAGTACGCAATGTAAATTGAATAAGAATTGAACATAATTGTGGTTTTCTAATACTTTGGTTAGTCTTTCCCACTAATTCTATATACCTATTTTAGAACCAAGTCCTCTCATCCACAGAATTCTGTGATGTAAACAGGTCTGTTTTCAATGAAAGCATCTTATCTGAAATGACAAATGTAAAATGTTAGTGAAATTCATAGCTTGAAATATATCAAGAACAGAAGTAAAAATAAGGTCAGAATAAACCGTTACATTATAGAGGATTTGATTTTGGTATTGAGTTGTGCAATTGCAGGGGGTGGGGGGGCAGAGGTGGAAGAGGGTATAGAAGGGATAAAAGGTAATGGGAAATGTCGTACAATAAAAAATAAAAGACAAGGGTTCTCATACTCTGATTTACAGATTGGTGATTGATAGTTTCTGTTACAAAGATTGAGCTACTGTGCCACATGTAGTCACTACTAAGTATTGAGAATTAATGGAAACAATTTCTAGGGGAAATAAGATGATTTACACAACATAATATCTACAGTGCAATTTTAAGTGAAAATAGATTTCCATTACAGCTTTATGTTTTTATTAAAAGTGACCATTCAGCTGATGCAATTCTCCCAAGTGCAGAACCCTAGCTATGCTTTTAATTTTAACAAATCCAGACATTAATGAACTTTAGCTCATATTAGAACAGTATTTTTGTAAAGTGGATTTAAGTGGGGCAGTTATTTAGACTTAATGCAGTTGTAAATTCCCTGGTAATCAAAAGATCTTCTCTAATTTGGTCAACAGAAAAAATTATAACCAGGAAAAATAAATCAATTTAGTGTTAATAAAATAAGCACAGAAGAGCCACCCCTTTTTACGTAATTAGAGATTACTATGCTCCCAGAATGTCCGAATAAATATTTCAAACCTTCAGTGAACAGTTTGTAAGAAACTGAGAGAGATGGTGTGTGGCTAAGGAGAATCAAAGACTAGTTCCTCAACAACTGATCCCCATCTAATATATCACTGTATGGAGTGGGCTTTCAAGTGATTAAAATACAAGTAATCCAGGAGAGTCTTCATAAGTTAATTTTTAACCCATTTAAAAAGAATTTAACTTTAAAAATCAAATTTTATATTGATTTTTTTAGTTTAACCAAGTACCAAGGGAGGAAAGTCACTTAATATGACATTCAATCACAACTTGCATAGTCAACTGAACCAGCACACATTTCAAATACCTGATAAAGATAATAGTTAATTATCCAGATGTTAATAAACTTCTCTCTATAAAATTACTTATTAGACCAGATAAAATAAAACAATATTATTTTTCTCAAGAAGCTGTAGTGCAATCAGTCAATATGTACATTTTCATTTGAAACTAAAAGTATTTGGTTTGTGGTTATAAGAAAATAATTTCGTTCGCTACAGTGAACCTCACTAACGCAAAAAGTACAGAATTCCCAGTTGGTCAAAGATGTTGAATATTGATGACTGATTAATAACAAAGAAGACCTTACAGGATTGAATATTTTGACACAGAAGAGACATTCTATAAAATTCCAGAGAGGCTGACATAACTTGATCATACCAGGTGTTCTTCAGGGAGCGTGTACCAAGAGTTAGTGGAATACTTCACACGATAACAGCCAGCATATATTAAACATATACTACTTGTCATAGTTCCCGTCAGCACTTTTCTTTACAAAAGTAGCAGACAAGTTTATAAGATGGTCTCTAAGATTCCTTATCTTGCTCTATGTCAATTCACTTAACTTGAGTTTGGGTGCAATGTATGAATACGATGGGATATCGCCACTTCACAACTATAACTGAAGCCCACAGTCTTTGGTTTGGAGTTGAAAGGGAGATTTATTGATTTATTTTGGGAATGGACCTACTTAATCAGGTTAAAACTCTTAAAAGAAGGACTGGATCATTTCTAAAAAGGTAAATCATCTTGCTGGCCTTGAAGTAAGCTGCTATGTTGTAAGAGCACACCCAGCTGAGAGTCTGGAAGAAAACAGGGTATCAGTAGCACAGTCACAAGGAAATGAATTCTGTTAACGACTGCAGGAGTTTGAAAGAGGATCATTAACTCCCGAAAGATTAGCCTAGCTAACACTTAAATTTCAGCTTTGAGAGACCCTGAGCAGAGGACCCAGTTAGCCTTGCCCAAATTCCTGACCCACAGAAAAGATGCGATAGTAAATCATTGTTGTTTTTAGCCACAAAGTATTGTTGATGTATCTTGTTTAATTCTTATGAAGGTTCTTAGTTTGTTCAGGCCACTATAATAGAGCGAGCACCTTGGACTGGGTGGTTTATTAATAGCAGAAATCTCTTTCTCACAGTGCACAAGTCTGGGAAGTTCAAGATCAAGGCACTGAGAGATTCGGTGATACCATTATTCACTATTGCATTTTGCCAATATTAAGAGAGCCATGTGATTGCATTAAAAACTATAGCCACAGAGCCGCTACTGTTTCTTTCTGAATCACTTTGTTTTATACTGTTCACTTCTTTGCTGTCATCATTACCATTAATACTTGATAAAGGGAAATATGAAAGAACACAGAGGTTATGTTGCTGTGAAGTCTAAATAATGAAAATGAGAGAAGGAAAAAGTCAAGGGAAAAATACCAATAAAAATAAAATTTACTGTATTTAGTGTTAAATTAAGTATTGATAATTTTAGAGTATGAATGACATAACTGCCTAAATATCTCAAATTCGGGACTATAGTATTAGACTTCCAGAAATCCAGATAGTGGCTAATTAAAAGCCGTTCTTAGGTTAATGGGAAGTAAGTTGTCAAACTATAGCTTAGTTAACCTGTTAGTAAAAGTCTCAACAGTCAGAATCTTGCATTCCAGGTGTCTATATTTCAGTAGGAGACCTCTTTGATTTCATGATTTCAGCCTGTCATTGGCAGTCTCTAAAATAATTACTGCCCTCTGCCAGAATGTCTAGATTTATAACCTCCTCTCTAAGGCACAACTGATACCATCAACCTTCACATTTGCCTTTGATACAGAAGAAATCTATGGACAAAAATTGCATTGTTCAATATTGCATCTTTGCAGGTAAAGAAGACTGTTTTGTGAAAATAATGAATTATTTACATTTAAAATAGCCTACTAAATTAACATTTTGCCCTATATAAATGACCTGGAAGAAGTATCATAATAGATTGCTTATAATTTTTAAAACATTTTAATTTCTCAAATTTTCTAGATCAATTTTCTTTTCAAAATATGATAGGGTCATAATGAGAGTGTGGATGGAATTGTGAAGAATGCCACTGAGATTTGCATTTAGAGATAAAATAATTGTTGATAAATCCATATCTTGGAATAGACTAGTCTTGCCTTCTAACATCTCAGAGTTTTTTGCCTCTCACATTTATCTTTTAACTTTTGAAGAAAGGATATTTCACATGCACACAGAAAAGGTAATAAGTTAAAATAACTCATATTCTTGATATTCAGTCAGTAAGATGATGTGAGAACCTCAAAGACAAATAAAAAGTTTGATAGACACTGAACAACAACAACAAAAAATTGACATTTAGCTATACCCACTTCTACAAACAGGGAGCACACCCTCAATTCCTGCAGCACTATGAATTTTTAACTAGCCATGGGCTTATATAATGGCAAGTTCTTTTTTACAGAAATTACATTATTTTTGATAAAAATAAGTCCTGTTTTAAACACTTAGAAATTAGTTTTGTTCCTTGCTTCACAAAGCAAAACTTTCCATGGGCAAAATGATGGGTTATACTCACAGAAAATGGTAATAGTAATAAATGAAATACGATCTGACAGTTTAAATTGAACCGGTATGCCACTGTTTTGTCTCAATAGAGCAGATAAGCCTAGCTTGAGTACTTAATTTACTCTCAGCAGCAAGAGATGGGTAATGAAAGTAAGAGTCACTCACTAGTCGGGTGTAGAAGGTAGTGCAATTAGAGCTGCTCATAACAATTCAAATTAGAGCTGAATCAAGGATGAGATTGCTAATTTAGACAAGTTTGGAAGGCTCCATGGCTTCAGCCTATCAAGTATGCATGGCAGGCATTTCTTGATTCCCTGACATTTCAAGGCAACAATTTTAAGACATTGGTAATGTTTCCAAAGCACAAGTGTTTGTAATAAAAAATAGTCATTGTATGTGTGTACAAATATGGTTTGATTCTTTTTTCCCTAATGACTACATTTTCAGGCTGTGAAAGGGGGAAGGAGGAAGCAACAAAATCGACAGTTCTAAGTGAAATTATCCATTTTGTTTGGATACCAAGGGGATCAAATAAAACTAAAAGATTAGGCAAATACCTTAAATTATTTAGATTCTATTATGAGATTTACTGCAAAACAAAATGTTCATAGGGAAATTACTTTATTTTGCGATTCATTTGCCCTTTGTAGAATCATTACACCTTTTACTTTCTATTATGATGAGATAAATGCCAGAGCTCAATGGTAAATCTGGGGGTGAGGGGAGAATGCTTGTTCATAGAATAAATGTTAGCAGAAGCAAGGTAGCTCATTTCACATGGTTTTCTCTAGCAACATTGTACAACTTAGAAGTGAATAAGGTTACATTAAAATAATTGGTGAGTTGGTTGAAAATTTCTAAAAAAAACCCCTATAATTTCCAGAGGTTCTTAAATATTGAGAGACAGAGAAGAAAACCTATTTGTTTGGGAAGGTTGGTAAACATTATAATAAACCAGGAGAGGTCAATTGTTCAAACTCTCTTGCAAATTTTAGATGTACAAAGTGGAAAATGTGTAATTTTCTATGTCAATTTTTAGTTATTGACATGGAGAATTATGGATTTTTCATAGCAAGGTGGATAAATTGTCCCTATTCACTACAGCTTTAACCCAAAAGAAAAAATTGGTTACTGGAATCCTATTACAATAGCATAAAAATTAGGTAAACCATAGAATGCTAGTTTGCCAAAACAAGACTCTCAGGAAGATGAGACCAGAGTACAGCATGTTGTATTGAGGGAAAATTAAGGAAAAGGAGAAAGCCAAGTGCTAGTCCAGAAATTATTTCAAAATAAAGACAGAGAATCTCTGTTAGATCTGAGAAGTATGAGAACATATTGAACAATTTCTTAAATGTTTATCCTTACGTGCACTTAAAGCATGACATAATGTCTAAACCTTTCTCCATTTCAGTGGTGCTTATACCTTTTTTTCCTTTTGTACCTACAATAATGGAAGCAGTTAAACTTTGACTGTTATTTTGCCTAATGGTAAGCAATATACATCATTTTTATTACTTAGTAGATGGCTGTGCTATGCAAAGCACTCAAAATTAAATCATTCAACAAGTATTCATTAAACGTCTTTGTGTTTAATGAAGTGAATCAGTCACATTCAACAAATATCTATTAAAAAGCTACCATGCACATATCATGCTCTTGGGGCATAGCAATGAAATTTTAAAAAAGACATAAATTCCTGCCTCCTTACATTCTAACAAGGGAACAATAAAAAACCAACAAAAGTAATATGTAAATATTTAGTGTGCGATAGAGGGGTTAAGTGCTGCAGATAATAAAAAAGAGAAGAGTATCAGGAGATATGTGTATATGTCTATGGGGATGGGTGGGTACAATTAAACAAGGTGGTCAAGGTAGGCCTCAGGGAGAGGGTCACATGCAAACGATGACTTGTAGGAGGAGAAAGGATTGGCTTTTCAGATATTGGGGGTGAATATTGCATCTAGGAGAAAGAGCATATAGCGTAAGCATCCTAAGGCAGGAACAGGCCTGGCATCTCAGGCCTAGTATGAATGGAACAGAATGGGTGAGGAGGAGAGAAAGAGATAAAAGAGTGTGGGATCTGGAGCAGGGTGACTGTGCAGGCAATGCCTTGCAGACAGGTCTGAAGGTTTCTTTTTCTTCTCATACAGCTGTACACAGAGAAGGTATTCTAGTGGCCATCACTATATAAATCCAAGTTTGTGAACCTGGGGTCTGTTGTTATTTTGTGCTGGATAATTTGTTGTGGAAGGCTGTCTTGCTCATTGCAAGCTGGTCAAGCTGCATAGTTGACCTGTATTGTTAGACAAAAGTAGCACCCACAAATAAAATGAGTGCAGATATTGCTAAATGTATCCTGGGGGAAGGGGTGGGTTAAGTTGTTCCGGTTGAGACCATTGATATAAAGAGAGTGTTCTAAGGCACAAAATGTTAAATAACTGATCCAGGGTCACTCAGCTAATAAATAAACCCGACTCTGGATGTCATATGTTTAGTGATAAACTACATTTACTCCATTGTTTGGCTGTACCATTGATGTCTTTTCTGCTACATTTGAACAAAAAATAGTTGCCTGGAGTCATCATGTAAACACCTGACCAGTTTTTATCGGCATCACAAAAAGTAAAAATTAGCTCTAAAGGGCCAGACAGGTTAAACTGTAATGAGGTCCAGGAATGTAACCAGTATGTTAAGTCAGAATCAGTGTTGAGCTCTCTGAGAGGAGCATGCTACGTGTAAACTGGAATGAGGTTTTGATATATGGAAGTGCAATTTCCACTGCAGCAGTAGGTCTGTGGCTAGCGGGGAATGCACAGGACACCAGTGACCACGCTGGTGTGCTGCAATGACAAAAGGCATCCGACCTGGGACTACAAATGAGTAGCCCCCCCATGACCCAGGCTTTACTTTGTGAGGTTTCAATTATTAGCCGTCAACTGCAGTCCAAAAATATTACATTTCACCAACCATTGGCTTTATCTGTTTCTGACACCCAACCATCAACATTTCATGGCAGGAAAAACCAGAAGCAGATGATACTCTTTCTAAAGTATCCTCAGAAAGTCAATAGTAACCTAACACTACATTGCATGCCTATGTCGTTCACCTTGTGTCATCTCCTTATGTAGGCATTTTATGACATGACAGCACAAAAAGAAGAAAGGTTAACACAGTACTATAAGAACCTTTGAGAGAGACAGAGATGACAGTCACATAACTTTTATTATAGTATATTGTTATAATTGTTCTATTTTATAATTAGTTAATGTTGTTAACCTCTTTATGTGCTTAATTTACACATTAAACTTTGTTATAAGTATGTTTATATAGGAAAAAAATAGTACATATAAGGGTGGGTACTATTGCAACTTCAGGCATCCACTGGGGGCCTTGGAATGTATCCCCCAGGCGACAAGGGAGGACTAACCTATAAGACAAGATATTGAAAAGATACTAAGAAATGGACCCTGGAATGAACATGGCCATAGGAGAACAACAGAATTTTGTTGGTTAAAATATGGAAATTGTACTCATTAGCAGATAACTCTGAGAAAAATATATATAGAATATAGCACATACTAAAACCTACCCTACCCGTAGGTCTATTAAGAATAGGCACGTGGAGAGAGAAGTTTGTATTTTCCCACCCAGCATGCTGACAAATAATACTCAACAAGTTTCCACTTTCTCTTTGTCACTAGTACAGTATGTATCATACACAACCAAGCTCTGTAATGATCAGGGTATCATATATTTCTTTGTTAATTTACCTTCTTTATGAGAGGGTTATCAGAGGCTCTATGGAATATATCACTGCAATACCTAGTGGAACAACCTATGAATTAAATGATGTAAGTAGATAATGATTGAACACATTAATGGTGAGGAAAAATACCTTGTTAGCTTGGATAAAACAGGTAGGGTTTTTTCAAAGCAAAATCTATGTTGATTACCTCACATTAAGTATTATAAGTAATGCATATGCAAATATTTTTATGAATTAGTCAGCCAATCGAAATTAAATAAAACATATAAATCATTGAACCCTCCCTCTTTTTGGGAATCTTGGTCTTGACCAAAAAATTAAGGGAAAGATATAATCTAGTTTTCTCTTAAAGTCTTATGTACTATCACTCAACTTATGTTTTAAAAATGGACTTTTTGAAAGGCTCTAAATGATCTTCTGTTTTCCAGAAAGGCTTATTTTGGCATTTGGAGATGAATGAGCTGTGTACAAATGGAGATTTTTTTTTTCTTCATAAGGTTGCGACATATGTAATGATTAATGTATTTTATTGTTAGTAATGAGATTTATAATATGAAACCTAAGAGCACATTTTATGTTGTTTCGTTATTCTCATTGACAAGCTAAATTTTCTAAATTATCTGCTAAAGATCATACTACCTTGATAACAAAAAAGTCCTCGATCAAATGTATCCTGTTTAGTTTTCATTACCTTTATTATCTAAAAAAAATATTTCATTAGAGATCTTTTTCAAAATCTAAAACCTAACCCATTTAAAAATATTTTTGAGGTGTTTCAAAATACCTCAAAAATACTCATAGTATGAGTGTATCATAATTAATTCCACCACTCTCATAGATGGGCTTTAAGGTTATATCCTACGTACATATTTTAAGTGACTTCATTTGTGTGACTTCATTGTGAAGGTTAAGTTCTTCTTTCTATGCATGAGTTATTTTGCTTTTCGGAATAAATATTTTTATTTGAAAGAATCCAACAAAATATTACTTTTAAAATCTGATTGATTGGCTAACTTGTATTATTAGTGTGAATACAATTGTTTTTTAATGTTTTATTTAGAAATGTGTAACTCCTATACCTTCTACCAAATAATTTATTTTAGATATGTATATTTAAGAATCTACCTAATAAGCACAAATAATTATACTTTTATGAGATACACTTATATTATTTAACTGAGATCAAGTCTGGATTTTCAGACTTCAGTTCAGTGAGTCTTGTTCTCCAAATGAAACGAAAAGTACCATGTTTAAACCCCATCACATAATGTAATTAAATAACAAATTTCAATAATGAGTTCAGAATAAAAACAATGCCTCTGGCTGCCATTCTACTTAAGGTGTTCTGGCCAATTTCCACTTCACATTACAACAAATTGAAGCAGCTCATCCCAAGCACTGATGTTTTTTCGCATTTCATGCAATAGATAGCAGGACAGTTCACAGGAGGTATTATTGTTGCTTTCTTGTCTACTGAGATATCAAAGTTGTTGATTTGGGACTCTAATTCTGGTTTTGGTATACCTGTCTGTGTGACAAGAGAGGACAAAAGCTCAGAAAAAAATATATTGAGGAAGAAAAGGGAATATAAGCTACTCAGACAGAAAAATAGAGAGAAAGGAGTAGAGAGTGGGGGAAAAAAAACTTCATACCCTGTGGACACTGTATGGCATCCTCATTTTCATTTTGTGAAATTGGCAGGTACAATATATGCCTGCAGCAGCTGTGCCTTTTTTCCTAGACTCTCTGACAGCAGGAACGGTGACTCCCCGCTCAGAGTAAGTAGCTGATGTGACTGGGGAAGTTGTGAAGCTAAGATTGAGAAAGACACCTGGCATCAAATCTAAGGGACTGTTTTGATCCCCAAAGATTGCTCTGTTTATTGCAAACTTTGAAGATTCTTTTTGTTCTTTCTGGCTCAAGTGTGAAAATACCCATTACTGACCTTCTCTGCCTGTATAGAAATCCTCAATCAGACCGCGTTTTCCAAAGGCTGAGCCCTCTTCATGGTGACAAAAGAAAGAATTAGGGTGAGAACAGCAGAAATAACATCAAGGGAAACTAGTTCTTAAATGTGCTAAAAATGCTTATAAAATTATTTTTCAGTCTCCTTTAGCTTACAAAATTTTTCACATCTACCATGGAATTTCCATGCACATGTCTTATAAATATGCTGATATATAACAAAAGTTTTATTTCGACTGGAAGTTATAGTCACAACTGCAAATTTAAGAGTTTGCCTTCATTTTTGATAGCTACCTCAGAGGTGATATCTACAAAAAGAAAAAATAAAAATTGAGTCCTCTTTGGGCATGCCATGGATTTCGACTCAGGCCTGTCTAAACAGTTTTGATAAAGGAGAAACAATTAATATCCAATTGTTTCAGTTATTCCATTTTGAAAATTAAAAAAGCTCTGTGATGAATGAGCTCTTCCTCATCTAAGCATTTTGATAAAGAGGTTATGGACTGAACTGAGTCCCATCAAAATTTGTGTATTGAAATCCTAACCCCCAGTCTGACCCCACAGGCACTATATTTGGAGATAGGGTCTATAAATAGGTAATTAAGGTTAAATGCAGTCATAAGGGTGTCCTTATGAGAAAAAGAGAGAGCAGGGTGTGTATTCTCCAAGCAACACAGAGGAAAGTTCATGTGAGGACATAGTAATGAGATGGCTCACAAGTCAGGAAGCGACTCTAAGCATGATCATGGATTTTCAGCCTCCAAAATGTGAGAAAATAAATGTCTGTTAGTTAAGCCACTCAGTCTGCGATATTTTTATTATGACAGCCCTAAGAAATTAATACTAGGGGAAATGCAGTAATCTGCAACTTTAGCTGCGACTGACAGGGATATGCTCACATTGCAAATGGATTCCAACAAAGGCCGGGGCTCAGTACAGATTTTGCGAAGTGCATCAAGTCACTGGACGTCTCTGAACTTGACCGCCTCTGCAATATGAAGTGACGGAGTTCTGTGATTTGCTTGCAGGAGTTCAGGGAGCTATGATCAAACACTTGGTTTAACTTACTTTTCTGCCTCTTGAACAGAATTTTGACCAAAAAGTAGACTTGAAATGGGGAGTGAGTGTGAGTGGGTTTTGCAAGTCTCATTGTAACATATCTTTCTAGCTTTGTTTTAGACCAGTAATATAAAAAAAAGAACAAATTATCAAGTTAGGGAATGCACCCAATGTCGTTATTCCATGGACCACTATAAAAATGACCACAAATGTGATGAATTAAAACAACAATCATTTATTCTCATACAGGTTTAGAGACTGGAAGTCCAAAATCAAGGTTTTAGCACAATGTTACTCCCTCTGAAAGTTCGAAGGGGGAACACTTTCTGACATTTTCCATCTTCTACTGGCCCTGGGCCTTCCACGTCTTATGGTTGCATCACTCCCTCTCAGCTCTGTTTGCACTTGGTCTTCTCCTCCCTATGTGCCTCTGCTCTGTATATCTCTTATAAGAGCATCTGCCACTGGCCTTAGGACCTGCCTTGATAATCCAGGATATCATCTAGACATCCTTTGCTTAATCACATCTGAATAGGCCCTTTTTCCCATTCAGGTCACATTCACAAATTCCAGAATGTGGACGTATCTTTTGTGGGGGCACCATTCAACCTACTACACCAAGAAAAACATTGTTAGGAAAAAACCTTCCTCAAATAAATAATTAGATTTAAAAAATGAATATTTGATTTGATTCTCTATGGCAATATTTTAAACCATATTAAATTTTATTTAATTTTTTATTAGTAGTGAGTAAAGTAGTAAATATTTTCCACAAAGATAAAAAAAAATAAAAAGTAAAATTTTAGGTAAAGAAATTTCCAGAAATAGGGGCTTTCTAAAAATATAAAAGAATATCTATGATATTAAAAGCAACTGAAACTTCCATAAGCCAAAACAGACTATTTCGATATGACATTTTTGTTCTAGTCTCAGTTTCCTTTTTTTATATCATTTGCATATGAAATATTTGAGGCTACTAATAAGCATCTTGCATTGGCAGTTTTGAGATTTAATTTTTGCTGCAAGTCATATATAGTGAAAGGCAGAGAATTTGTATTTTCTCAGATAAGGTCAGAGGGCTCATTTGCTAGCAGATTGAGATATTCATTATAAAACATTTGTTTGGAGTGAAGATCAATATATATCTTCCACCCTACCACACCAAAACCAACACAACCTAGACTAAGTGAACAGCTGTGTTATAAAAATCGTTTCCTTGATGTATGTACAAACATTTATTCAAATCTTAAGTTTCTTTCTCTTTAAAATAAAGCATTAATTCTCTTAAATATTTAATTAATCTTCATAAGTATATTTTTAAAGACTACTTATGGAAGATGATGAGAAAATGGATATAGTTGAAGTTAGAGGACAGAAACTATAGATTTCATTTTTAAGGTTATCATCTAGGCAATGATTAAAGTGAGTGCTTTGTACTCTGATCTAATCAGGATTAGAAGTGGGGGAAAAGACATTTCTCTGTGGTCCATTCCTCTGTCCCCACTTTACTCATTTTCTTGTCCATATGGAAGATCTTGGAACCCTACTATATTTTGTAATCTGTGTCATTATTACCTCTACTTTTTCAGTATATGTTGCTAACAAAATGTTATTTATAGTTTTATCTTCTTAGAATCCATATTAGTCCTTAAATATATTTCCAAAAAATGTTATCATAACAGTTTTTTCTTTCTCATAATTTTTAGAAGTACAAATTTTATAATCATCCTCATTTTATTGTATTTTTTCAATAAACCACACTTAAAACATTTGCTTATCTACCTGATCTTCATATTTACTATGCATTTCATTAATCCAGTGAGCAAAAATACATTTTTAAAAAATGTAATTAAAAAATAACAATTAGGCTGTCAGTTTGACTCTGGTATCCACTTTAAAAGCCTAAGAGAGAATAATTTGTAGACTTTATAATCTTTTCCTTTTTCACCCCACATTAATAATAGTTAATTATTTAATCAGAAAAGAAAACCATCAGTTTGCTGATTGTCTTAGTCTTCTCGGCTGCCATTAACAATATCATAGAATGGCTTAAGGAATGCAAATTCATTTTCCTATAGTCCAAAATGAAGGGTTTGGTTTCTAGTGAAAGTTTTTTTTCCCTCTTTTGCAAAGGATCTCCACATGGAAAAGTGAGAAAGCTCTTATGTCTTTTCTTTTTATAAAGGCACCACCTATCAGATTAAGGGCCCCACATTATGGCCTCATCAAATCACCATCCCTGTATCACAAGACCTACTTCCAAACAGGATTAGAGCCTTAACACAGGAATTTTAGGGCAACGCAAACATTCAATCCACAATGAGTTAAGACAAATTTGTTGTACAAACCAAGTGAGAAATCAGAATATTTTTAAAATCCTTGTCCCTGTTTGTAAGGAATATATGATGTGTTGGAGGAAAAGATAGGGGGAAAAATTACAGATGATTAAACTCATTGCATTTTGACTACATGCAGGTCATGATTATGTCTAAACTTATAAAATTCAGTATTTTTAATTTGGTTATTTAATAATACGGCATTCTCAACAATGAAAAAAACTGTAGAATAATTATTAATTAATTTAAAGTTTATTTCAGAATTTAAAAAAGGCAGGATTACTTCACGGAAAACTCATTACCAGGTAATTCAAAAAATTGGGCAAATTTTCTAAAGATTTTTATAGCCTCTTCATTTATAAAATGGAAATCAAAATATTTGCTCTACCTACCAAGTGCTGTGACAAAAAAAATTTTAGGTGGAAATTTAAAAAAAAAGTCTACCTGTCTATACAAATGTGAAGTTTTCTATTAAAATGACTAAATTATGTGTCTGTGCTCAATGAAATTTTATTGACACTGTTATAAAGTACCTTAAAGTTTATACATCTGATTCTAACATTTCTAAATGTCTGTCAAAAAGAGAGTTGAGAGGAAATTCTGTTAGTGCTCAACAAGGCTATGCAGTAGGATAATATAATGGGAACTGACTAAATGGATTGCCCACACCCAAGGACTATTACTCATAGCAACAGTGGTTGATGTGATTGGGGGGATGGAGATTTCCAGTAAGATAGTGTAGGGAGAAAGAAAGGAGAATGAGAGAGAAAGAGAGAGAGATTGGAAAGTCCAGGATGGAAACTTTAGATCTTCCATGTTTGAAGGGTATGAAAAAACAAAATAAACAAGCAAAACAGAAACAGACTTATAGATACAAAGAACTTTTTGATGGTTACCATACGGGGTGGGGATCAAGGGGACGGGAGAAAAGATGAAGGGACTGAGAAGTACAAATTGGTAGTTAAAGACTAGTCATGGGGATGTAAAAAGTACAGCATAAAGAGCAGAGTAGCCAAAGAACATATATTCACAACCATGGACGTGGACAAAGGGCATTGGGATTGCCTGAAGGAGTGGGGAAGACTGGGTGAAGGAGGGGAAAGGGGGATAATTGGAGCAACTGTAATAGCATAAACAATATAATATAATTAAAAATGACTAAAACATACACAGAACAAGTGGTAAAAGTCACTGTCCTAGGAAACTGTGAAGAGTGTGCCATAAGCCAAGGTAGACAAAAGCCTCAGGGAAGATAGCTGAACAATGATCAAGTGCATAGACTCATAGAAGAAACCAAGTTTATAAAGAACTGAGCAAAAGTACAAAAAAGGATTATTCCTTTACCCCAGGTAGTACAGTTAGTTAGAGCATTGTCCCAATATACTAAGGTTGCAGGTTTGATCCTTGGTCAGGGCACATGGCAAAGTCAACCAATGAATTCATAAATAAGTAGAACAAATCGACATCTCTCTCTCTCTCTTCCTTCCTCTCTCTCTAAAACCAATAAATGAAAAATTTTTAAAAAGATTGATCCTTCACCTGATCAAGTGAAATCAATTAATATGATTTAAATTAATAAGGAAAAAACTAGTCAGATTTAAAACTGTTGCTATTTTAATTCTCTTGTTAAATTTCCAACTCTAAGATCATGCTATATATATACTCTTCATATTTATTTATATTTGTATATTGTTTCATTGACTAAACCTCCTCATAAATTTAAAGGGAGTGTGCAGGCTGATGAGGACCAAGATTAAAATGGCAGTGAAATGACATGAAGACAGTTAGAGGCAGGTTTTTTTAGGGAAAAAACAAGTGGCAATATTGTTGACATGAGATATAACATTTGGAGAAGGAAGAATAAAAATGGCTGATGGTCTTACATAAGAAAATTAAGAAAAACTCACTGGTACAGAACGAAATGAGAAACTTGGAAGGAGAGAAAAATGGAAAGGTTATTTAATGAGCTAATTTTGGATATGTTAAATTTGAGAATAACAAAAATGGATAGCTGTCTGCAGGTGATTTTTCTACAAGTGACTAGAAAGAAGGAAAGAATTAAGGTCAGAGGATAGATTTACTGGTTAAAGTAGAAGAGATTTTATCATACATAATTATGCTAAAACAGAATGACTATTTAACCCATTATAGCCTAGTAAGTTTATTACTAAATTTATTTTGAGAGAACTTACTCTATATGTTTTAACCTAACAAACTGCTTGCATTTATTAAAGATCTGCTCTTACTCTTTCTATTTTACGAATGGGGAAATTGAGGTTCTGGTTCTTTATGTAATCTCCCCAAGGGTGAAAGTCATGTCATAGAAAAAAAAGTTACCATTGAATTGTTGTTCTTTTTGACACTAACGCCTATGCCTCTTCCATTGATTGGAAAACTAAAAGTAAAATGGAACGTGGAACGAAGAAGAAAAAGTTGAAATTTTGAACCGGTTCTGGGTGGCAAGGGAAGTAAAATGAGAAAAAAGGGTTGCCACCGGTTCTGGGTGGCAAGGGAAGTAAAATGAGAAAAAAGGGTTTGTTGCACGTGTACATGAAAAATAGATTTTCTTTATTATAGTTATAAGCTTAATTAAATTCATCTTGCAGATTCTTTTCTGTAAGCAATCCATCACAAAAGATAACTTTTTCATACGATAAAATGTGTATCATATTTTGGCCCCAAAACAACAAATTTAGGAATAAATTTAAGCTAATCATCTTGTCTGTGGATATCACCAAGAGTGAATACATTATTTTTTAGAGCCACTTATTTGGTTTATAACAGAAATTCTCAGTTTATACTAAATGTTCAGCTCTCTCCAAACTATAGTAATTTAGTAAGGTCCAATACCTTTGTAATTAAAATTTAGTAGTAAAATAGAAAAAAGTATTAAAAGCCACCATGACACTTTTCATCATAAATATAGATTGCTGTGCCTCTACCTATGCAATTGTAAACAATCTCATTCGTTTTGGAAGAAATTATAGACAATGATTAAGCCTTATTTTATTTTTGGTATGCATAAAAGCTTTCTTTGAGGTAAGTCTAATAGCATGATGTGAAAGCATTTTATTTGTCAAAATAAGATAAAATTATAGCCTATAGCTGTAGAATTTCTCTTTTTCTTAGATACTTATTGCTTTACATGGCATTTTTGTTCTTGTATCAGTCTTAGTGCTTTCTTATCTTACCTTATTTGTCATATCTTGGTATCCTGTATGAAACACTGAATTGTCAGTAATTATCAATGTTTTTCTCATTTCCATACCCTCTCTAAAACAAATAATTCTCTGCCAATAGAAATAACATCAATACAATAACTAATACTTTATATTTTCTAGGTATGCATTTTTCATGACATAAGAAATTAAAATACCTGTATTATAATTATCTCAGGTTCCTTCCTCATTCTAATCTCCCTTTACTCTGATAGTTTTGATTGAGTCTATTTAAATTTATAACCCAATCAATTACAGGAAAAAAATAGGTTCCCTATATTGCTGTGTATAATGAGTACTTTTTTCCCCCCAAAATAAGGACACACATTACACATGGGTATAATGATTATGTACCATGGGTATAATCTGATCCTGTGTTTAATGTGCACAAAAACATGGGTGTGCATTATACATAGCAAAATATGATGTTATGCTTTTAAGCATTTAAAATAAGATATTCATATTTGTATTATTGGGATAATTTCAATTGAAAGAGTTAGAAATTCATTTCAGACCTTAGGCAAACCACCCCCGCCACCCCCACTGCCAAAAACAAAAAAAACAAAAAAACCCCTGCAACTTTCTTTTTGTGTATTACTAGAAAATTATTTAGAATAAATTCTCCACGTGCTCAATGGAAGCCAGAATCTCTCTCCTCCAGACCTTCCCTTGGCTTTCTGTGCTTTCAAGAGGCTCTTCTCATAAGGAAACAGACATGCTCACAAGAAGACCAACACTTGTAATTTAACAGCTGGACAAAACTATTGGCACCTAATGTAGAAAAATATCCAACAATTTCAGCCAAAGTCATTGGAAAGGCACTCATTTACCTGGGCTGTACAACAGGTTTACTTCCAAACCATTGCTTCTGTCGTCCAAGGTAGCAAAATCAACAAGGTTGCAATATGGTCAATTTTGTTTAACTGTAATTGCAAACAAAATATTATACTTTTATTTGTTTTAGTGTAAAAAAAATCTGGCATTTCTTTCCTTGCTAATATTATACTTGATTTGGTAAAACAACAACAAAAGTTTGCATCTCAATTTAGTTTTGTTTCAGTCCCAAAATTAACAACAAAATTTAGTGGCCAGCTAAAATACTGACTTCATTTCATTAGGAAACATGGATAGCCTCCACATTTTCAGATCAGTGGTTCTCAAACTTCACTGCCCACTGAGATCATCTAAGGAGTTTTAAACTTCCGCATCCTGGGTTCTAGGCCCAGGTTTTCTCATTTCGTGAATCTGGAGTTTAGGCCAGGATCAGACTTACAGATTCAGAGAACAAACTGACAGAGCCCAGCAGGGAGGGGTATTGGGGGTCAGGGTGAAAAATTGTGGTGGGATTAATAAATACTCATAGTTACAAAATAGGTGGATGTAAGGTACAGTATAAGGAATATAGTTAATAATACCGTAATAACTCTATAGGGTGCGAGGTGGGCACCTGAGTTATCAGATGGAACACTTTGTAACCTATATGAATGTCTATTCATTGTGCCATGCACCTTAAACAAATAAAAGAAAGTGTTGAATGGAAACCGTAATGAAAGTAAAATTTAAATAAATAAATAAGTATTTGTTGAATAAAAAACCTAACAAGTGTCTCCCAATGATTCTAAAGTGCAGACAAGTGTAAGAATTCTGGTTATGTTCTTTGTTGTTTTTATCACCAATCCTTTCAAAAGTTTTATGAACTATTAAATGTTCACATGTTTCATACCCCAGAAACACAATTTGTCTTAATTAAGATTAAGTCATTTTTGAAACTGAAAATCAAGTCATTTTTCTGTCCTTCCACACAATTCCTTGCTTACCTGTGTTGTAGCATCAATGAGTTATTTGTTTCTCTCTCCCTGACCCCTAACTGGTAGCACTTCTTAGTTATGCTCCAAGCTTTTCATATCTGCTACTTCAGTTTCTACTACAATGTGATTTTGCAGGTATTTTATGAGTTTTTGACTCACAAGTTGTTAAGACCAGCCAAATTTTGTATTCTTGTGGTTGAGTGTGTATCAAGTAAGTTGCTACCTCTACAGGATTATGTTAGAGGAAAGCAAACTCACTCTCCCTTGAAATTTTTTTATTCAGGATAATTCAAACTGTTTCCAGTCACATGGTGAAGACCTTAAAATGTATACTAAAAATAAAATAAATGAGAACATTAAAGTTCTTATATGAACACAATTGGTAGTTCGAGAATGCTACATGCACAGAATTTAAGTCCAGTGAAGTGTTCAGAAGACAACTAACTGAAGCGTACTGAGTATTTTCATTTTATTTCTACCAACTTGGAATTGCTTTCTATTTTGAAGAGGATGTAAATATAGGTGATTTTCTTTTAACTGATGTTTGAAGTTCTGTAGTCTGGAAATACTGAATGCACTGAAATACTGTTTTTACCAATGTCTTAGACCAAAGGGAGGAAAAATAAAACACTAAATATTTCCCCCCCTTTTTTTTGACCTCCCTATGTTTTTTTTTTCTCTCTCTGAAGTATTTTTTAAATCTAAGCTTAAGAATGAACTGATATATATTCAGTTTTTTACATCTCTAGGTTCTTCAGAGTCACATTAATCATGTATTTGTTCAATTACTTGGTAAACTTTTACTGAACATATATTATGTTCAAGGAGTTATTCTAGATAATTTTACTTTTTAAATTTAGTTCTCACAATAATCTTATAAACTATTATCATGTCTATTTTACTAATAAAAAGTAAACATTGGAAGCATAAAAACTAAGTAAACAAAAATCTGTCCTGATATTACATAACTAAGCAAGTGCTCAGAAGAATTAACCCAAACATTTCTTACTTTGAAACCCCTTTTCTATATCGCAATGTAATTCTTAGTATGCCTCCAATAATTGTTAAATGTGAATTGTTTTCATTCTACGTCTGCAAGATTCCTTCCTGCGTTATGTGAAATTTGTAATTTTCATTTGTATTGAGAGCAAACTGAAACACGTTGGAGAATACAGTGCACACGAGGCTTCTGATTTTACTCAGGCTCACCTCTCAGGCAGCTTTCTCCTGGTACCTGTGCCCAGGGCAGATTTTGTATCACGGCATATAAAAACAAAGAGTGACATTTGTGATTGAGTGACTTGCTTGAAACTGACACTCCAAGATTTTTTTCTGCACTCTTAACTGTGTACTTAGTTATAAAATCAACCTTTTATAACCGGTATCTACAGAGAAATTAAATAAATTGATTATTGATTATGAATTTATATCTTTAAACAAAATAATTTGCTTTAACTATGGCACAAACTTATTTGTGAGTGACATGATAAAATTTTCTTAAAATGCACAATACACTAATTTTGTGGACAAAATTTTCTTTAATTTCTCTTGATCAATGTTTTACTCCAGGGGATATTTTGCCCCTAAGGGGACATTGAACAATGTTTACAGACAATTTTTGTTGTTACAAAAGGGGAGGGGTGTTACTATAATCTAGTAAACAATAAAAAAATCTAGTGGGCAAATTACAGTAGCCAGGAGTGCTACAAAGCATCTCACATACAGAGAACAAACTCTTATGACAACAACAAAAAAATGATAGTCAAAAATACCAATGGTTCCAAGTTGGGTAACCTCACTTTAGACAAATTTGTATCATTAAAAACCAATTCCCAAATATATTACTATCTTCTCTTAGTTGCTGTACATGATGAATTAAAAAGAAGAATAAACATTGACATTTACAAGCCTTGATACATAACCATGACTTCAAATATTGAAGACAGAGACAAACTGGAGAAGTATTTTCTTGAATGTTGAAAGCAGATGAAAATTGTGTATCAAAAAGAGGTAATCAAATTCTATCTAGAAGTGTGCTAATGGGAGTTCTAAAAGTTTGCTCTTAAGAAAAAAAAGGATAAAATGTTGCTTTACCATCCTTCCATGAAAGTTTCCTGGAAGCTGACTGAATGAAGGAAGACTTTGGGTGACATATTTCATTTGATAGCTAGTCAGAAGTCAAAGCACAGGCACTGTCTTAATCCTGGTAAGAGCAAATATGACTGGTCTCTGATAACCACTACCCCACAAAAAAACAGCAGCCAAACTTAACCTTTCCTAACGTGTAACTTTTGTAACCCGGATAGATAAGCACTACACATTTGCTCTTTTTATCGTCATTTCACTGTGAAGTGACAGAGGCTTTACTGTTCCTTTGTAAGTCAAAAGAGATGTTTTCCACAGCGTGTGTTCTCCATTTATGTGAATTTAACATGTTTCTGCCCTGGTAGTTGGAAAAAGGGGGAGGAGGAGACAGACTTGTAGAAAGCAAAAATGGTTTGCTGCTGCTTACAACTTGGAAAAAAAACTATTCTTTATATTTTCTAAAGTAAAAAATAACACAAATACTTTAAATTTAGATCTAAACATTAGGCAAACTAACCATGTATTTCTTAAGAATACACCAAAATAGTCTTACTGTTACATTGGTAGGTTAAAGTTGAATATAACAGCCTTGATGGCCACATAGGTATTTGTAAGCTCCTAGCCATAAAATTCTCTCTCAAACCCCTCTTTTTATATTCAAATCCAAATCTTTTCTTTTGAAACATTTATCTATAAGCCAATTTCAGTGAGCTATAGAGACTTTTCATGTTTTACCACCATTTCTTTTAATGGTCTCTTCTTAATAATTTATTCAAATAAAGCATTGTAAAAGTAGAAAACAACCTAAAATGTAGAAGCTCAAAAAAGAGAAAAAAAATTGAAATTACCTGAAGACTCATAATATCAAAGATAAACACTATAAACACTTCAGTGCATATCCTTCTGGCATGTGAGATGTAAAACATTCAAACTTCCTCATCACCCAGCTTCACTTACATACACTGTCATCAAATAGCTAAGTCAATCAATTGAACTGTACTGCATCATTTTAATGGTATATAGTACTTTCTCATAACTATAAATTATTGCACTCATCCCACATTTTTGAACGTTTAAATTATTCCCAATATTATAAATAATGTTTTAATCAATACTGTTTTATACATCTTTGTATTTATATCCTGGAGACAATTCCCAACAAAATGGAAATGTTGGGTAAAGTATACATTTTTATTGATTTTCATCAATTACCTACCAGAAAATGTGTATAATAGTTCTTTCTATTCTTCTATTTGAGAACTTGAACACCTGCTTATCAAAACTTCAAACCACTTGGGATTATTTAAATTTTTTACTTTAATTATTAAAAGTCTAGTTTAATTTTAAATTTGTTGCATGATTATGATGCTAAGCTTAAAAAAATGTTTCTCATTTCTAATTCATTATTACCAATTTAAACTATATTTTTCTACTAATTATTTGAATCTTCTCATTAAATTGTATGTTTTCTTTGGAAATATATACAAATGTTAATTTTGTTGCAATACCCTTTACAAATATTTACTTACTTATTCATTCATTTATTTCACAAGCTCATATTGGCATTCACCGTAAACCACACTGTGTCCTAGTGACACAAAACGATAGGTGAGAAAAAGTTATGAAGATTCCACTCTCACTGAACCTCCAGTCTGGGGAGGGAGGAGTGATTATTAATTCACCACAGAAGATAAATGCAAAATCATGAATAAAATAAAAGTTTGATGGAAAATATTTCTGTTTTTTGAAAATGTAATTTGAAACAATACTTAGATGGGGTAAAATAAAAAATCCTTTCAGAGAAATGATGCTTAGAATAAGCTGACGGATGAATTGGTAGGCAGAGTGCGTGTCTGAGGGAGCTGGCCACTACAAAGCTAAGGCAGTCCCCTCCCCATAGCTTTCTAAGGCTGACCGAAGTTGCTCTGTCAGATACACACGGCAGATAACAGTGCAAAATTACTCTCTAGGAAACTCCAGACTTTATCAACGGCTTTGGTGTTACTTTCCCCTAGAAACGACTATGACAAGCTAGTAATTGATTCCAATATGTAAGCCGCTTTGGCACCAGTCTTTGAACGGGATTTTTAACAATCTTGCTGAAGGCATTGACAGCATTGATCTCTCTGGAAGCACCGCACTTCAGTCCAGTGGGCACTGAACCACACATTAACCGTCAGGAAGGCTGCATTTCACCATCTGCATGGTTAATGTGACATGTTTAAAACAAAAGTACATGTAATGCAAAAATATTTCTCAGCTGGAAAAACACAGACATGAGCAACAATGATTAGGTAAATAGAAATAAGGTATCATATTTTTCCAAATCTGATTGTGGAATGCATAAATATCATACTGGTATCCAAATATTAATCTAACAGATATTGTTTGCACATTTTATAGTCTAAGTTAACTGACAAAGATGTTTTTAAATGTTCTTATTTTTGTTTATCATTAAAATTTATTGAGCTTTTGGGAATCGTTTTTACAGAGTTGGAAACTCATTGTTCTCAATTTAAGGTAATGTCTGATTTGTACTCCCTCTATTTTCTTTCTTCCCAGAGTAATCTAACTACACAGTAGGCCTGCACATTATCTGTGTTGTGCTGGTAAATGTTTAAAAACCAGCTCCCTGGTGGGGAGTAGGGAAAAGACCCCAGTTTATAGGGTTTCCGAATTCATGGAACGGAAGTTCTCGTGGTGGCCAGTTTTGAGCTTCCAGCGTGACAGCATCACATGGGAGCTGGAAAGAGATACTCACACTTGACTTCAAGAAGCTGGTTTGGGTCAGCTCTGGCACACCAGCCTTTATAGTACTGGAACTGAGGGATGCTTGTGGTTTGGGTACTTTCTTCCATCCCCACTAGCTTCTGCGAAAGTCTAGCTTTTTAACCTGGTATTGGGAATTAACTTTTGTCTTCACTGCGAACATCACTGACTAGTACATTCTTCCGATGTGATGAAATAGGCAAAGTATGGCGACTCTTCTGGAAATAGCACAGTTGTCCCTCTTTATGACTCTGCCCCCAACTTGGCTCCTGACGGTTTTGCAGCTCCTGCTACGGAACCTATAATCTCCAAAACATTTTCTCGGCAGCTGAGTTAGTATTTATTTCTCCTAGAGACTTGGATCCTGAAAATTTTTGGATATTATCCATGCGCCATACAAGCTGAGGGGGATTTGAAATGCAGGCAGAGTTTATCTCAGACTCTGATTGACTAAACAGACCACATTGCCATTTCTGCTCTACTGCATTGAGCTTGGCCTAGGGACATTCTGCATTTATCTATCTATTTTGAGCATCCCAGATGTTCTGTTGCTCAAAATTCTTTTAGATCCCTAACCGAAAAGTTGACTTGGACATATATTACTCCTTTCCACCACCACTCCATGCCTGGATTTTGGCTCTAATTTATTTGCTGCATTTATTTCTGATACAGTAGTATGTGGATATAAACTCTAGTTTTTGAGTTTCCCTAGTTTAGTTGATAATAAGGGAATCCTGATATTTAGAATTCCATTTAAAACGAAATGTCCTTCCCTCCCAATTGCCTAGCTCTTGAGATTAAAATGCACATTATTGTTTTACAATAGTTTACAATATATAAATTTGGAAATAAGTGCTGAATGATGCCCTTTTTTCTTTCTTCTTGGGTCCATGAAGGCTACTATATCACTGAGATGTGAGGGCTTAAAAAAAATCAAGACGAAATCCCCTATACCATGCCTTGTACATGATCCCAAGGTAGTTAAGATCACACAAGAGATACAAGGATGAACAAGGTAGACTTGTCCCTTGCCTTTATCAAAGTTACAGTGAAATTGGGATACAGGTCATTTCCTTAAAAAGTACAGCATGCTATATGCTAAGTGCAAAGATGAGAGTAGTGCCAGATGCCTTGTAAATTCATAAGAAGCATTCTAACTTAAGCTTGTAGAGTTAGCAGAAAATTGTCCTGAAAACTGTGGTGAAGAACTCTGACCAACAAACTCTCTCCCATTAGTGTATACCAGATATCTAAAGTTTTGATACATGCCATCCAAGTAGGAAGGAACAACTGACTACTCTGATAAGAATAGGTCTCGACTACTATGAAAGAAAGAAGTAAATAAAATAAAACAAAACTCAGAATCACATTTGTTGTGAAATTAAGGAAAAACTATATTACCACACATGTTGAAAGAATGTAATCTAAAATAATGCTCATTGCTAGCTATCTTCTATGGCCTGTCCAAAATTATATTCTTGGCTTCCTTGGTAAGATGAAGTGTTCATACCTCTCTTGCTAGCGATGTTCAGGATCAAGGTGTTAACAACAATAAAAAGATAGTGTGATTATTACCAAAAAAAAAAAAGAAAGAAAGAAAGAAAGAAAGAAAGAAAGAAAGAAAGAAAGAAAGAAAGAGGAAGAAAACCTGTCTTGATATGGAGTCTATGGAGTCTCTATGGAGACTCTTCAAGTACCAACTGTCCAGTTGCTCAATACATGATAATTGGCAAAGAAAAAAAATTTCAGTTGCACTAAAAATTGGCTGTAGGATTTCAAACACAGTCCTCAGGATAGTTTTGAAGACTTTTCCCCTACAAAGGTTTTGTCTTTTAGTGCCTGAAAAAGAAAGGTTACATTAACCACTTAAGTACATGTAGCCAATTCTTGAGCTGGCTAATGTGCAAGAAATTACTTCATATAAAGCAATTATTGATTAGCACTGAGTGACTCCTGGACTCCTGGTCAATGGAGGGATAAACAAAGCACAAGAAAGATCGCACAGGTTATGAGACGACAGAGAAAATATTTAGCCTAAAACACCTTTTATTATTATTATTATTATTATTATTATTATTTATTTTTAGAGAGAGGGGAAGGAAGGTAGAAAGAGAAGGAGAGAAATATTAATGAGTGGCTGCCTCTCACATGCCCCCTACTGGGTGCCTGACCTGCAACCCAGGCATGTGCTCTGACTGGGAATTGAACTGATGTCCTTTTGGTTCACAGGCCAGCACTCAATCCACTGAGCCACACCAGTCAGAGCAAAGAAAAACACATTTATTATTAATTCTGGAAGATCTCAAAGAGTTTTTGTTTACTTAGGTTAAATCTGTTAGTATCACTATGCTAGATAAAAACGGATACATTTTTAAGATATTTATTAATTTATTTGAAATAACAGTAATGAACTTCTTAAATATAACATAAATATCATATTATGGTAAATAACTATATTCTCAAACAAAAACATACAGATTGGCACTTTTTAATAGTTTTGTAAATATCTTAAATATCTAGTTTAACACATGAAGGCAAGACTCTCAAATCTGCCTTTGTATTCACTCTGCTGTGCTATTTTGTTTGGTTGAGAGATATGAAGAAAATCTATCCAGGCAGATACCACTCCATGGAAAAGGGAGGAATATTTTAATATTTGAGACTTGTGAATATTTGTCTTTGAAACTACACCTGAGCCTGTCAAGTACTAATTACTTATAGGTGAACTACGTTGGGGATCTGGAACCATGTCAGTGAAAATCAGTGCTATTAAATAAAAATCAATTCATTTTTCTTTAATTTTGAATGCAGGATTTTTTAACATTATGTCATGTTACATAATTGTTCACTTTTGTATGCACATGTTGCAGAATGTTCACACTTTACATAAGACATTATCAAAATATCACATTCATTAATAGCACCACTGATATCAAAAAAGCCTTGAAGTACTAGGAGACAGTCATGGTCATGGTAGCTGATACAGTTCTAAAAGATGCAACTTTTTTCCTTGAAAACACAAATTTTATCATTAATATTAAATAATGTCAGTTGCTTTTGTCGAAGTTACAAGCTTATTTGAAAAAAAATTATCTTCCCCAAAGTCTGAATAAACATAGTACATCTGTCAGTTGCTCTTTTACATAAAATGGCATTTTATGATAAAAACAGCTAGTTCAGCACAGAACTCAAAAAATCTTGCAAGTGCTTTTCCTCTTATACGTTCATATACAACGCAATTGCTCTATGTATATTTTTCCATTTTGTCACAAATAATATGAAAAAGATGTTTGAAAATGGTTATTTGAAAAGGATTAAGATTTATTCAAGTTAATATATTTTTCTGTTTCATTGAGGGTGTCCTTAAGTAAAACTGGCATTTTTCCCCCAATGTGAGTTTGCGGTGAGAAAGAATGGAGTGACCATTAGTTGAGGCAGGGCACCAAACTCTGTTGTGCTAAGACACCAGGAGTATTACCCTAAATGTACCACCTGTGTAAATTTCAAAATTAAAAATGGCATAAATATATTGTTCTGAGAATATTTTGATCTTACAGACCCCCTATAAATTGCCTTGGGAACCTCCAGGGGTACGTGGATCACACAGTGACAATTGCTGATCTACAGAATTTTGTCTTCCCTGGCTTGCCGCTCGCTCTCTGTTGTCATCTCCTGTTCTCTTACTCTCCTTCAGCCGCATTGACCTGATTGCTAGTTTTCAAATACTTCAGGAATAGTCTTGCTTTTAGAAGTCATATTGATTACCCCCCTCTGCCTAGATCAGTCTTCAAAAATATCCAAAATGTTAACACCTCGATGGCTAACAACCAACTCAACCAATGCTCAAACTTTATCTCATTGAGTACTACTTTGACCATGTTTTTTGAGACTGCAACTCTAAAAACTCCTGATTTGACTTATCCTGTTCTTTATCCTCTTCATAGCACTTACAACATTCTATGGCTCCATTTTAAAATAGTTTACATTCTCTCTCCTGTTATTAAAATAGCAGGTCTATGAAAGCAGAAATTTTACATTTTTAAATTTTTGTCACTGTATTTCAAACACGTAAACTGAGTTTTGCCCATGGTGAATATCAGTAAATCTTTGTTGAATAAAAGGATGAATGATACCAATTGTGTATCACTTTCTTGTTTCACGAATGCACTTTATACCTATTTTAGAAGACATTAATAATGTATTATTAATATCTAATAAAATATAGTTTAAATATTTGCTTACTTTTTATCTTTTCACCTTCAATTTCCTTCTTTTTGTTTTCTTTGTCATTCATGTTGGAGATTTTTCAAATATTTGATGAGCTGTTTCTCTTTTTTTAATACTTAAGAATGAGATACCAGAAAGCTGACTAGAGGTCCTATGTGTATGTTTTCATGGCAGGTCTTCACTTAAGATTGATTAGGTGGTGATGGAATGGTTTGTCTGGGGTCTCCCAAGGAGCAAATAGGCTGTTCTTCTCCCTTGGAAAGTCAGTATCTCTTTGCCTGGTTACAGTATACTTGGTTACCAAGTTGGGAGAGATTGCTAGTGATCTTCCTCTTAAACGAAGACATTTTAATCTATTTCAAAGGTCTGTCAACTACCGTCTGTTGACAAAATCTAGCTTTTTATTTAAAAAAATTATTAAAACACAGTAACACCCATTCATTTACATTTTGTCTAGGACTTCATGCTACAACTGCATGGTTTACTTATTGCAACATGAACTAGGTAAACTAGAAGACATAAAGTAATAACTCTGCAGTTCTTTACAGAAAATATTTGCTGACCTTTAATCCCTGCTTCCGGTATAGTTGCTCTTGGCCCTTATCACTGTTGCTCTGAGTCTTGGTGTGGAGTACACTCTGGTTTAATTTCATAGAGGGAAACTGCATTCTTCTGGTGGACACGTAGGAGGTAGACTTTTATCCTTACTGGATGGAAGTGGATTTGTGAGCATACATGCTCACATAATCTTCCTTTTTATCCTCCCCACTCATGTTTGACTTCTCCAGTAACTGATTCATCTCTCCCTACATCTTTCTAGGATAAAGTGTCATGACTACTCTTACTTTTTTATGCCATTGTTTGTCTAAGGCACTTTGGTATCATCTTTTATGTTTTGATGAAACACTCACTCTCCTTCTGTTTAATTGTGTTATTCCAGGAATATGTGTTAACATCTCAGCTTGCTTGATTTTTTTTCCATTTTTTGTTGTACCCATGAATTTAAATTTTATAATTTTTTCTTTGTTTTATATCCTGAAGAAAGTATAGAAGAAAATGGTATCTAATTCATTGTGCTTATTTTGGTTACCAGAACTATTTTTAATATTCTGTGTTTAAGTTATAATTAATTTTTCATTTATGGTTTAATTAATGGTAATTTAAGCATTGTATGAGAATTTAGTGTTTCACCTTAAAAATTCTGAGGTTACACCTGGAGGTATTGTGCATGTGTGGGTGCTTATTTTGTTAAAGACTGAGAAGGGTACAAAAATCTCCTTAAAATTGTACCAGGTGTTATTTTATATGTCCCAATAGTATACAATTTAGTGAATAAAAACACATGACATTTTCAACTGGACTGTACTTCAATGATAAAAACTGACTCCCAGGACCCATTTAATGCTTAAAATTTTTATTATACATAAAGGGAAAATAGTTCCAAAGGGTTTTTATTATAAAAACTCAGAATTGTAGCTCTCTCGCCTCTCTTGTACCCTAAGATAAGCTCTTTAACTCATTTAGTAATTATTTTTGATATTTATGATCTTATATGTGTATCTTATACATTATATAGAATTTATATTTATGTTATACTTAAGTTTATGTGTAATTATTCATTGTTGTAGATATAATGATCACCCACCACAATAGGTGTATGTCCTAATCCTCGAAGTCTTTGAGTATGTTTATACAGGGTCTGTCCAGAGTTATCCAGCCATGTAATATGAAAAACAGAGACATTTACTGAAGAAGATATAAGATACAAGAAACACAATACATAGGACAGTGATGCCTCGATCCCCTTCAAAAATCACCTTGGGACCTGACACAGCTCTTCCAGAGTCTCTTCCACTGTTCAAAACACTCTGCAAAATCCTTTGTTGGAATCTCCATCAGCTTCTCCATTGTATTTTCCTGAATCTCGTTGGTCGTCTTAAATGTGTTTCCTTTCAAAGGTAATTTTAGTTTTGGAAGAAGCTAGATGTCACAGGGCACCAAATCTGGGATGTAGGGGGCCTGAGTCACCTGGATGATTTGATGTTTCACCAAAAAACTCGGCATGAGAGGTGATGCATGAGTGGGCATGTTGTTGTGATAAAGCTGCCCATCACCAGTTGCCCATAGCCGTGGGTTTCTGAATCATCCGAATAGTTTCCACGGAGGAATGTGCAAGCTTATTGCAAAATTTGTTGCTGATTTGTTACTGTACTTGCTCAGTCATTTTGAATGTGACGGCCACACAGTACACATGCTCACTCAATGACATCTACTGCCCCCATTGACTAGTAGAGTGATGTCAGTGTTCACCCATGTGCGATCCAGTTCACTCTCCTTGGCTGCCAGGTTACACTGATGTCGCGAAAGCCATTCTCAATATATTAACAATGGTTGGACTCTTTCCAGACAGACCTCATTTATGTGTCACAAGGATCATGTATATATAGGGAGGTTATTCTGAGATTATGAAACAATCATATGTTTAGAAAGAAACAGGAGAATATAAATATAATTTATATACAGGAAAACTTTGCTTAACTTAAAAATTTAATAGAATACGTAAACCTAAATAAAGATGAACTGAACTGCATTAAAACTTAAAACTTGTTTTACCAAAAAAATATTAATAAGATGAAAAGGAAAGCCACTGGTTGGGAAAAGATATTTTATAATACAAATAATCAGTAAAGAGCTCAGAGTCAAAATATTTAAAGGAGTCTTACAAATGAATAAGAAAAAAATATTTAAACATCAGTACACATACATGAACATATAAAAAGCTATTAAATCTCTGCTTCATTACTCAAATTAATAAATGCTAAAAACATGATTTAATGCCACTGCATACCTACCACAATGAAGAAAATAAGAAAAACAAACCCTGAAGGGCACAAACCAGCATAGGGGGCAGCTGAAACTCAGAGCTCACTCCTTAAAGTGAGAATTTGAAATATTACTTTGGAAAATACTCTGGGAGTACCAAAGCTAAATAAATGCTTACCTTATGAATTAGCAACGTTAATCCTAGAAATATACTTAAAAATAAGTAAGTACAGATATTCACTAGAGGTTCTGTATTAGAACAATAATAACAACAAAATTTGTAACACTTGAAAACTGAGAACTCTGCAATGTCCAACAATGGAATAATAAATTCACTTTGGTATAAACATACAGTGAAAATTCTATATAGCAATTCAGATAAGTAAGATAAGTTTTTTGATTATTTATTTATTTATTTATTAATTAATGTATAATTCACATACAACATTACATTAATTTCAGGTGTACAACTAATGATGTGATATTTATAATTTCTATTTTTGATTGGTATATTCAAGACACTGGAGGAGGAACTTGAAAGAAAGGCCCATCTTAATTGAAAAAGAATTATGGACAAATTGAAAATTAAAAAAAAGAAAAAATATGATCCACATATGTGTATGTAATTGTTAAGGCCATTATGTTTAATTTTTCTTACACATAGCTTTACTGTAGGTAGGTAGAGATTATACAATTTAGTATACATTCTTTTCTTAATGACAAATTTTTACTTTCACATTAAGTGGATATCTAAATATGATACTCCTAGTATAAAAACATATATGTGAAAATATAGAATACAATTAAATTTATTTCCTTTTAGTTTCATGTAAAATTAGCAGGAAAAAAGATGTTTGCACAAACAACTTAACATACAGTACATATAATTTATACTTATGTAGTATATGTAAGTATAAACTATATGTAATGTATATGTATATGTGTTTATATGCACATATGTTGTCTGTGGAAATCAGGCTCTTCAATGGGATTATAATGAATGTATTTCGAGGAACCACACACAGGAGATTGTAGTGTGGCAAAATGGTTTACTCAGGTAGAAACCTTCCCCTGGGTTTTCAATGCCCCATCTCCTTCTGTCCCACCATGGAAAAAATCCAACTATGTCCTCAACGAGGACAAAGCAAAGGCCAACACCCAAAATTTCTACTTCATATTAAAGCTCAGGTCTTTTGGAGCCCACAAAGTCTACTGCAGGCCCTGTTCCTGCTAGACCCACATAGTCATGTGTTCCTGGGCAAGAGAGAACACACAAATGCATGGGGAAAGTGTGTTACTGAGTGAGAGAACGATTCTTTATGCCCCTGGTGTCATATTAGCTTGGGTTTTGGATGGACAATGTGTTTTTTCAAAAGAAGCAATCAACTACCTATCTCCCAAGCTTTTGCAGGCTTTGGGTAGGTCCATACACCCTAGTTAGACTGACAGGTCTTTTTCGTAAGCACCTACCACTGTGCCCCCTAACAATCTGGTACTGGAAGGGTGAAGGAAGGATTAATTCTCTTGGAAGAGCAGTGCTGTAATCTCCAGAAGCTGTAGCTTCCTGGTGAGGCAACCAGGCTTATGCTCACCAGGTTAAGATCAATGTCTAATTCTCTTTGATCCTCTTTCTTATCTGTAATTACCTAACTACCAATGGTAACATTCTTCCCTGAAAACCTTAAACTTTCTAATCTTCCTAGGGTAAATGGATGAAGGTCTCATCTCCTGTAGCTGCTTCCTCCTTTTAATTTCCAGGCTTAGAGGGTCCTCCTATCTGCTAAAGGAAGAAAGGAACAAAAAGGAAAGGGTAGTCTTCACACAGGGAAGAACGGTTTTGCAAAGTCCAAGACAGTCGGTTGTCCCTGGGAGGCGGAATATGCTATGTTTAGGTAATGTCATTGTTTGTCAAGCTAGCATCCTTGTTGTATTCTAGAAGTGGCTAATTTGACAATCATATTAAAAGGCATAATCCAAAAATGAGGAGAATTATAACAACTAAAGTATGGTGAGAGGTAAGAACTAAGTGAAAGAGGAAGGAACTAAATTTACAGTGTCCCAGGTTAGGTAGGAGGTGTGGCATCCCTGGAGGAAGGTGTGTCACACCTGACAAAAGCCCTCATGTTTACCATATTTAACTCAAATTATGCTGAGGGAAACATTATAAGATTTCCTCCTGAAGAACTGTGGACCTTTCTATCTTAACCATTTGGGAAGAAAAGGGAGAGAACTTTCATGCAAAGCTGATAGGCCACCCCATACTTCACTAACTCAACCATCTAGTCCTTACAAAAAGTCAGTCTAGACAAAGTGCTGAGTTTCATTTCTTGAGGTGGCAATACAAATGGGCTTCTAAAGTGAGGCTTATACTGAGTAAATAAGTAAGCAGGTAAATAAAGTCATAGGCACATCCTCTGAAAACAGAAGGAAAAGCACAAAGGTTAATGAACACAGCAAATCACACCAGCTTCTGAGTCTGCAGGACTTCCAAATGCAAGACTTTTGCTGGAGTGACATTAAGCAGTGTCAGTGTGACAGGGACTCTTTGGCTGCAGTTTGAACATCTCAGGTAATGTCATCAAGCGCTGAGGTGAATCCTGTGTGGCGTATACAGATACAACCTTAGAAAAAACCTTCATTGCCAATAATTCCGAGTCAGGTGATGGGAGAAAAATGAAACATTAGCTCGGAAGGCTAAAGAAAAGCAGAAGAATTCAGGAGCCAGTGCAGTTTACAAGTGAAAACAAAACTTTGAATTCAATTAACTGCACTAGCGTGCAGTACCCACAACCCGGCACTGTGCTTTCCATTGAAACGCATTTCTCTCCTTAAAACCACCCTCATTTTCATCAAGGAGGCTGCATTAACCTCAGTTTTAATTTGGCCTTATTATTTGCAAAAATGCAATAAGAAGACCAATTGATTACATAGCCTTTTAAAATCTCTTTTGCTGGAATATTGCTGGAATATTTTGCTGGAATAAGGAATGCTTAGATTGAGATTTAGTCAGCCCTTCAGGGCAAAGAAGCCAAAGCCACACCAGGCTTTATCTGCAGTACATATAGATTTGGGTAAATTCCTCAAGTTCTTGACGTCCCTCAAAATGTCTTGAGGTTTTCTTGGCATTTCTCAGGAAAGCAGCCTTCATTCCTTACCTGGAAAGACTGTCATGAACCACATGGCAAAACAAGGAACCAGACTATTTTTGCAGTGGGCTTTTATTAGCTAAAATATCAACCTCAGTTCCGTATGGTTTTCTGATGACATCCAGAACCCAGGCATGTCTGCCTTAGACATAACATCACAGTCAAAGTCTTGGATAGTAAAACCACAATTGAAAACTTGTCTTATTGAAATAATGCAAAGAAATGCATTGCCATGACTCACTCATGATGAATTGACAAATTCTGGAGGGATCATGAAAGGAGAAAAAGGTAAAGCACAAAGAAAATCCTTGTCTTTTTGACAGAGTGAAAAAAAAAAAGGAAAAAAAAACCCACCTCCAACTATATATTAGACAGTTAAAAGCAAGCAATTAGTATTCATTAGATTAGCAAACAAATCCCATAACTTTAAGAAACATAGGCTCCTCTATTGGCAAACACACTCACACTCTTGAGAGAGATAATTTCACAAGACAGGTATCATAGAGCAAAACTCACTTAGAAGGTTACAGCTGAACTAAGTTAAAGTGATTTTTTTCAGAAGGCAAAGCTTTTCATTTTGTAGGCTATACTTCTTAAAAATTTGCATTAAAAAAATGGTCCAGATAAGAGTTCTTGGAGACAAGTTATTTGTATTTCAAAGGTAGGTAGAACATTCCTTGAGAAGTTAGAGTTAAATTTTTACCAGTTGGCAAACCACCCTTTCAAGATACTGTGGACAGAGGTGATATTGTCTAATGCCTTTGGTGAAAGAAAACTTTCCTCTTCATAAGAGAGGGAGAAAAACCTTTCGTCTTCATAAAAGAGGGAGATAAACCTTCATCTTTGTAAGAGAGGGAGATAATAACTTCATCCTCATAAGAAAAGGAGAAAAACCTTCATCCTTGCAAGAAAGAGAGATAAACTTTCATCCATGTATATGAGTGAGATATTGGGTACCTGAGGGAGGCATGACTGTCTCCATGCTCTCTAGCCCCAGTCACAGACCAAAACCCAGGATAGCCTGTGACCGCTTTGCTGGCCATGGGGTCTCTCCCATGGCTGTGCATGGCTTTGTCTTGCCCCTCTTACACCGGGGGGAAGGCCTTCCCAAAGCGGCAATATAGTTTTCCAGGTATGGAGCCTTACCAAAAGTCAGTGGTGATCAAACACTGTAGTTGGGTTTATTTAACTCCCCATGGGTGATTCTAATGGCCTCTAGCCTCTACTAATGTTACCAGAGGTTTCCACTGTTGTGTCTGTATGATGGGCACCTATTACTTTCACTGTTTTAACTGACGTTTTGTAGCTGGGAAGTCCTAACAACCTTCGTCCTTTAGGACAATTGGCAAAGTGAGGCAGCCTGTCCTAGGAGGGGAGGGAGAATTCCTTGTTAACCTGGTTAGACAGATATTTAACACCTTAGACCCTGGGAAATCCTTTTGGCCTTCTCCAGGGAGAGTTTAATATGCATTTAGTAAGTCTCTGAAATCAGCGAGAACTTACATCTGAGGTCCTTTTTATGAGAACTAAGAATTTGTTGCCCTAGAAGGATAGGCAAGCAGCTGCATTTGCAAAAGAAGCTGGGATTTACCAGGCGCCAGGTTGCCCGGCCGCAGCCGCAATTCCTGCCTCGGTAACAATATGGGTCACTCTGGTCCCCAGGCCAGCAGCTGAAAGTGGCACCCTATGCTCCCAGAGGAAAAGTAGCTCTGGCCAGTGACTTTCGTTGCTGCCACCTTTGCTGTGGTGCCTAAGCCCCAGGCTGCACAGAGGAAGGCCTCTCCCAGCAAGAAAATGCTAAAGTGGAACTGAGCTCTGTGCCCTTGTTGCCTACAGCATGGTTGGTGGAATAAGGTTACCCATTTGGCACGCTGGGTTGAGGGTACCCCAGGGAATGGGGATGGAGCAGCTGGGCACACCTGGGATTTGGTGCACCGGCGGTAAAATCAAAAGCAGTAGTGGGTACAGAGCCCCAGAGATGGAGCAGTGGATGAGGCCAGGAGATGTGCGCTACAAGCACCTGGCCTGCAAACCTAACAATAAGACCCCAGGCTTAGTGGTCGAGAGAGCAGACTGCTCCTGGGACCTGAGAAAACCATGACGAATATGGGGAGCAGGGGGACTAGGGCTGTGTGGTCATGCTGCTCACAGATGAGCTGGGCATCGCAGTTGGGAAAGTTCTCCCCTTATGTATGCCAGGCTGGGTGTGCAGAAGTCGTGAAAAGGGGAGGGAACCTGGAGTACACCCTAGGAACAAAACATGCAGCATCAGTGGGCATGTGCACACTTCTCACATTCTGTGTTTTTTGGTGTTCATCAACCCACAACTCCATGGCGGCTGAAAACGCTGTGGCAGACCATGGCTATGGCACTGAGAACAAAATGTGGCCACTTTGCTTCTCTTGACTGCAGCTGCAGAAAGGACCGTGGGACCGGCTGAAGAAAAGTGGGCCCGGCTCTCACTGCACATGGATCCGCTGGTTGCAGCTGTGGTTGGGCTGACGTTGCCCAGCCCACCTCCACAAAGTTGGTCCTGTATCTGTGTCTGAAGCGGTAGAGAAGGAGGCAATGGAGAACAGAAAAAAGGAAGTGAAAGGCACCAGTAGGAGTGAGAGAGAGAAAAAGGATGAATAAAACTCCCAGCCCAGGGAGGTGGTGTCCAAACTCTCACCACAATTCCCATTCACATCTCCTGCCTCCTCCTGGCTGGCTCACCCACCAAATACTGTCCATGGAAATCAGGCTCTTCCATGGAATCTCAAGGAAAACATTCTAAGAACCCATACACTGCTGGAGATCATAGTGTAGCAAGATGGTTTATTTAGGTAGAAATCTACCCCTGGGTTTCCAATACCCCATCTTCTTTTGCCCCACCATGGAGAAAGTCCAACCATGTCCTCAGCATGGAGAAAGCAAAGACCACGTTCCAGAGTTTCCGATTCAGATTAAAGCTTAGTCCTTTTGAAGCCCACAATATCTGCTGCTGGCCCTTGTAGCTGCTAGACCCACATGACTGTGTGTTCCTGGGCAAGAGAGAACATGCAAATGTGTGGGTTAAGTGTGTTACCGAGCAAAAGAGAAATAGAAGTTACAGTCCTGAAATCATATGAGATTTTTCAAAAGAATGGATCAAGTTCCCAAGCTTTTTTTGGCTTTGGGTCAGTCCATATCTCCTAATTAGATCGACAGGTCTCTTTGGTCAAGCACAACTCCCTGTGCCTCTGCCCCTCCGCAAAACCTCTGCCTTACCCCAACAATCTGATACCAAACGGGACATGGGAGGAGTGTTCATTCATTTGTTGGAGCACTGCTGTAATCCCCAGGGGTGTGAGGGTATAACTTATATTTTTTTAAATATATTATTTATTTATTTTTAGAGAGCGGGGATGGGAGAGAGAAAGAGAGGGAGTGGAATATCAGCATGTGGTTGCCTATTGTGTGGTCCCCACTGGGGACCTGGCCTGCAACCTAGGCATGTGCTTTGACTGGGAATCAAACTGGCGGCTCTTTGATTCACAAATCGGCGCTCAATCCACTGAGCCACACCAGCCAGGGCTAGGTATAACTTCTTGATGAACCAAACAGGCTCATGGTTTCCAAGTTTTTGAGCTCAATGTCTACTTCCCTGTTTTACTCTTATTAATAATCAGCTAACTACTGATGGTAACATATATATTATGTTAACATACACATATATAATATTATGTTTTACTGTTTCTAATTTATAGTTTTCTGCTTGTGTCTATGTATATATGTTTAAGTTTGACTATATGTACAATGTTCTTATAATATGTCATACATAGAGTATATTCAACCGTCCTAATGCAACATTTTCTGCTTCTGTGTATTTGTGTGTAATTGTTAATACTGGCAGATATTTAAAATAACCTCAACTGAAATAGAAAATAAATGATTGGTTTCAAATTATTAAAACCTCAAAGCAAATATGCAAAATATATTAAGGTATTCATGTAATGGTTTAAAATATAGAGAAAATGAAATAAGGATTAAACTTGAACTGTTCTGTAGATGATAAGGATTTATAGTGTGGATAGTTGGGAGTGCTTCAATTCAAGCAAAACATTAAATGATAGTGTCAAATTCTTAGCCTGAAGCTTATCTATCATCAAATTTCTTTCCTTGGTAGTAGCATTAAGGATATATTAGAGAGAAGATAAAGTGCATTTAATACTATAGGAAGAAAAAGTTAATGATCCTAAAAAATGATCATAGCTCCTTGTCCTTGAGTATTTAAAATAATTTTTCTCACCTGGTAAGTTAGAAAATTGCTTCTAAAATGGTATTGGATTTCATATGAGATGTAAGTCTTTTGATTTCCCAAGAGTAATAATTGGGCAAACACATAAACCCGATTTGACTTTCGCTGTCCTATCTGTTTGATGAGTGACATCACTCATATCGTCAACATTGAGAGAGACATTCATATCATCAACATCGAGAGAGACATTTATTTCTTGTAAAATCTTTTAACTGTAACCAGTAGAAGGCTTTAATTATGGTCTTACAATCCAGACTACAGTCATACATTAGTATTCATCAGCTTCAGAACCTGTATACAACAACAAAAATCAGAAACAAAAATCAGGAAACAAATCCCCTTTGCTATAGCAACAACAACAAAAATAAAATAAAGCACCTTGGAATAAACCTAACCAAAGGAGTAAAAGACCTGTACTCAGAAAACTACACAACATTGAAGCAAGAAATTAAGGAAGACACAAATAAATGGAAGAATATACTGTGTTCATGGATTGGAAGAATTTACATCATCAAAATGTCCATACTTCCCAAAGCAATTTATAGATTCAAAGCAATTCTTATTAAAATACTAGTGACATATTTCACAGATATAGAGCAAACATTTCAAAAATTTATATTGAACCATAAATGACCCCAAATGACAACAGCAATTTTGAGAAAGAAGAAAAAAGTAGGAGGGATCACAATACCTGACATCAAACTATACCGCAAGGCTACTGTACTCAAAACAGGCTGGTATTGGCAAAAGAACAGATACATAGAGCAATAGAATAGAATAGAGAGCCTAGAAGTAAACCCATGTCTCTATGGTCAATTAATATGTGACAAAGGGGGCAGGAGCATAAAATGGAGTAAAAAATAGCCACTTCAACAAATGGTGTTGGGAGGTCTGGACAACTACCTGCAAAAAAATGAAACTTGACCACCATCTTACACCATACACAAAAATAAACTCAAGATGGATAAAAGACTTAAGTATAAGTCACATCACCATAAAAGTCCTAGAGGAGAGCATAGGCAGGAAAATTTCAAATATTCCATGCAACAATATTTTTACCTATGTGTCTCCTTAGAGCAAGGGACATAAAGGAGAGAATAAACAAATTTAACTTCATCAAACTGAAAAGCTTCTGCCTGGCTAAAGAAAATATCAGCAAAATGAAAAGAGAACAAACCATATGGGAAAATATATTTGCTGTTGATACTTTGGACAAGGGTTTGATCTCCAAAATATGTAAAGAACTCACATGACTCCAATCCAGCAAGACAAACAACCCAATTAAAAAATGGGCAAAGGACCTGAACAGACATTTCTCCAAGGAGGACATACAGACGACCCATAGACATATGAGAGGATGCTCAGCATCACTAGCCATCAGAGAGATGCAAATTAAAACCGCAATGAGATGCCACTTCACACAGGTCAGAGTGGCTATATAACCAAATCTACAAACGATAAGTGCTGACGAGGATGTGGAGAAAAGGGAAACCTAGTGCACTGTTGGTGGGAATGCAGACTGATGCAGCCACTGTGAAAAATAATACGGAATTACCCCAGAAAACTGAAAATGGAACTGTCTTTTGACCTGGCAATTCTACTGCTGGAATTATACACTAAGAATCTTGAAACACCAATGCAAAAGAACCTATGTATCCCAATATTCATAGCAGCATGATTTACAATAACCTAGTGCTGGAAACAGCCTAAATGGCCATCAGTAAATGAGTGGATCAAAAAACTGTGGTACATTTGCACAGTGGAATACTATGCAGCAGAAAGAAAGAAGGAACTCCTAATCTTTGCGACAGCATGGATGGATCTGGAGAGCATTATGCTAAGTGAAATAAGGCAGGTGGTGAAAGACCGATACCATATGATCTCACTGATAAGTGGAACCTAATCAACAAAACAAACAAATGAGCAAAATAGAATCAGAGACATGGAAATAATGAACAAACTGACAATGACTAGAAGGGATGGGGCAGGAGGATAACAGGTGGGAAAGAAAGGGAACGGTCAAGTCAAGGAACATGTATAAAGGACCCATGTGCAAAGACAACAAGGGAGAGGACTGAATGTGGAAGATGGAGGTAGGTAGGGTTGGGGAGAGTAATTGGAGGAACATGGGGACAACTGTAAATGCACAAAATTTTTAAATAAAGAATCTGTTAAACCCTGTACTCATTGCATTTTAACAAGAAAAAAATGTTTAGCACTTGTCGCTTGCTTGGTACTTGCGGGTTTCGGCACTCGTCAAGAGTTCCGGAATGAATTAATGAAGAGTACCGAGGTATGGCTGTTCTTTGTTTATCCTTTGTGCCAGGTTAAACTAAGAGGTAGAATTTGCATGCTTTTCCACTCTATAATTCCTTTTACAAATAGCAGTGTTTTCAGTGAAACAATTAAGGTTAATTTTTGGTGCCACTTTATTGAAATATAATCAATATACTGAAAATCGCACATATTTATTATAGGCAATTTGATGTCTTTAAAACATGCACACAAGCTTATATTGTAACAATATCACTTTATACTTATTAATAAATGATGGTATATACTGAGAACAAAATTTTGTATAAATACAGGTGTGGGTGAAAGTAGGTTTACAGTTGTGAGTACATGAAACAGTTTATTATTGTATTATTTATTGATTTTTATATCATTTTCTATGAACAACTATAAACATACTTTTGCCCACCCTTCTATGAACACAAAGATATCTTTATTTTTATTTATTTTTTAACTTTTCCAACTAGTATGAATATTATTTCAAACATTTTTATCCTGATTTTAAAGAAACAGGTAGTCTTGATCACTTACAGTGACGTTTAATATCCCTGAGCTTATTTACAACTCCCTTTTTTGATAGAAAAACTAATTCTCGAGTTAAAGCTCAAAAAGTAAAATTGGTGTTTTTTGTCCCTTGGATTAGTCTTAGTTCTATTGGGCCTAGAACATATCGATTATCATTAATCTTAGATGGCCTATATTTCTAAAAAACATTGAATTCCAAAGTATAGAAGACAAGGCATTCCTGAAAGCTTTAAATCCTGACATAAGTTTTGCTCCTGTTTATTTATTTTTTTGCTTATTTGTTTATTTTTGTCATTTTTCTCTTTTTTCTTCTCCTTTATTCCTTCTTTCCTCCCTTCCATCCATCTTCCTTCCTTCCTTGTTTTTTCTCTCCATCTTTATTTCTCTATCTTTCAAGTTATCAAAGATTGAATTTTTCTTAACGTTTTTTATAAAATTGATCCCAAAATTATCCAGTCAGAATTTTGACTGCTGTTACATAATTTATATTGTATACACACACACATTCTCTATTTTGGGATTGACTATTATTTAAAGCAGAATGTGTTTGCACTGGATTTTGTTATTTCAAGTAAAAAATCCTTCAGCAATCAAAAAAAAGTTTTTTTCCTTGACAGTTTTCTTAAGACCCCATCAGGGTGCTTACTGGAAAGTACTAAACTTGGTTGCCCAAGAAGTATACCTCATGAACATCTAATTTGATAAATTTTATGAATATTGTGTCTCCCATTGTGCTTAAAACTTTTATGGAAATCTTTATTATCTTTTTATGTACTAAGTTAATTAGCTTACCAATTAACTAATTAGATTGCTATTATTTCCAGAAAGTGCAGTTATGAGAATATAAGTATGTGTTCATCTACATTGAATTTTTATAATACATTCCTTTTTAAATGACTATTTTGCACTTCAGAGAGTTTTAGAAGTTAATTGGACACAACTTACTCCACAAAGTTAAAAGTTAAATATATATAGTTCTCAGTCTCGCTCTCTCTGACTTCTTTCCCATGCCCCGACTACCCAGCTATTCTGAAAGTTAAATTTTACTTGAGTATATTTTATAATTCCAAATAAATAAATCTTTAGCCCCAAGTTGTAATATTTCCTTCAACAAAACTCTCTTTTCATAAATAGGTAGGAAAAGCTTATAATCAATTAACTTCTGACCCCTGCACCCTCAACACATGGACAGTTTAAAGAATTGTGGTTTCCCAAGGTGTTACTGAGACATTTGGTGTAGGGTCAAATTGACATTTCCCCAGTTCTGCCAGATTTTGGCTTTAGTGTCGATGTTCTTACCTGAGCTTTGCTTTCTGCCAGCATAGACTGGTACTATACCTCCCTGAGCTGGCTTCCCCAGGAATCACTCTGTCTACAACAGGGCGGGTTGTCGAAACTATTTTCTAAACAGATATGTGGCTCAAACACCATTTCTTTCACAGCCAGGGTAAGCTTCTGTTGATGGCCAGGGAAGCTGGGAGGCTTGAGCAAGATTTTACGTAATAGATCATTTTGTTTTGTGTCATTCAATGGCTATAATTACCTGATATATACTTCATGATTCCAAACTTTTAGAATCAGCTACTCTGAAATTTCCTTTTTGACCCAATATGACTCATGCTTGTGTTCAAACACTCATGGACATAATAAATTGGCTGCTAGGTACATCTGGTGGAAAATTACCCACCAGGACTTTGTCGTCCCCACGCGTCATTAAGAAGTGACTATCATTACCCCATCCAACCCCATTTTTGGAACTTGCCTCTTGGCTAATCCCTCTGCATTGTGATAGCTATGAATCATCTCCTTTTTTTTTCTTATGATTTGTAAATAGTTTGAGTGATGGGAGGAAAACTCTTGGGGCAGACTAATTATGTTGAATTGCATGGTTGTTCTAAACAGAACTAATTAAAGTTCAATTAAATTTAATGGTCAAATAGAATTATCACTTAATTATTTTAATAACAAATACCAGTTGAAATGTAAACGTGTGATTATTTTATATTGAAGAAAATAGGTTAGATGTAACTTTCCAGAAATCAAAAGTGACTAAAAGATATGAGGACTACAGCATGGTTCAGCCTTCTGAGAGTTCCTAATGGGTACATTACATAAAATTGATGAGTCAAGTAAATTGACCTTGAGAAAGGGGACTGACTTGAATTGTGAGATATGCTAAATTTATCTACTTATGTCAAGATGAAGCTGTATAGCACACTTTGACTTCATTAGTTCAATCCATCTAGAAAATGGTTCTAGAAAATGGTTAAAGATTACCTGCAGTAAGGTGCAATCGGCTGTCTACTAGTCACCCTGCAATTAAAACTGTTAAATTGTGTCCTGATCATAAATGAAGTATGCAGATGTCATATCAGAAAGTTATACATCTGAAACTTACATAATGTTATTAGCCAATGACACCCCAATAAATTTAACTAAAATAAAAAAGAAAACATCCTAAAAAACTGTTAAATTGCATATGAGATAACTGCTCTTACCCATTGGAGAAAAGGGAAGCTTAGAGTATGAGCTCTGTATTTGTTCCAGATCTTTACCTGAGGATATTTTTATGGCTGTGACACAGGAGTATTCCACAGAGGTCCTATTAAAGAAAAGAGAGCTCAGGGATTGGGGCTGTTGATATAATCATCGGAGAGGAGGAAACACGCCAGTGTTGAACTCTGGTGGTTTTTGGCAAGAACTTGGATAAGGAATGGGTTGCATAGGTTCAGGGTTAGACCATGTGAGGTTTACCAAAAAGCAGTTTTTATACAGTGAACTGTAGAATGGGTGTACTAAAAATTAAGGATTCCTGGAGATATTAGAATCCTGGCTCAGTCTGAATAGAGAGACCTCATTGGTCCAGCTAACACAGGAGAAAGCCCAAATGTCCATGTTCTACACTTTACTCTAGACCTACTCTAAGAAAGCCCAGAAGCAAACCTGCACATATTCAGAGGGAAAATAGAGTTTGCTCTCTGAGTCCTGCCAAATTAGAAAATTGGTAAACGCCTTGGGATTTCCACAAATCTGCCTTTACAAAATATAAAAGCAAGCCTACATGAGTTCAAGATGACTGGCCAGTAATTGTACTTCCTCCTGAAAAAACTTTAATGTTCTTCTGAGGAAACTAAAAGAAACTAAGCCTCTGCAATGGATTAGTCACTACGAAAATAATGAAAAGAGTTAAAAAGTTATTTAAATCTCAACTGAATGAAAAACAAACAGAAATAAACAAACCTTCCAAACTGTTTATTTCTCTTTCAATGATATTACTCAATTCCATTTAGCTGCAGATTCATATTATGATGGATTTTGGGGAGCATACTATACAATTTTTTTTATCCCATTACCTTACAGACTATTTACAGTTGTCTCAAGACTTTTCATTGTAAAGTAAATCTACCAGAGTTTAACATTTTAGCAGATATTTATTTTTCTAAGTTTTCTGTGACTACAGTTTTATAGTTGACTCCATTTCTGGTAATACTTGAGGTACTAGGAGCAAGTGGAATTGGCATGTGCAATCGTAAATGTAATTTAAAAAGACTTTTAAAACAATTATTTAAATTAATTTTTAATATTTATGAACTAAAACTCCTAAAATTAGCACCTTAGCCCTGGTTGATGTTGCTCAGTGGATTGAGCGCTGGCCTGTGAACCAAAGGGTTTCTGTGTTCAATTCCCAGTCAGGGCACATGCCTGGGTCGTGGGCCAGGTCTTCCATAGGGGGCACTCAGAGGCAACCACACATTGATGTTTCTCTCCCTCCCTTCCCTTCTCTAAAACAAAATAAATAAAATCTTTAAAAAAATAAAAAGTTACTGCTAATAAAACACTAATAAATTAATGTTGGGCTTATATTGTCATGTCTTTTAACTGAGTCACACACTACTAGGACATGCATTAAAACTCCGGGATCTGTTATTTCTATTGTCTTTAATTAACATGAAAGAATAGTCAGAGAAACCATCGAGATTTCTTTCATTACTTCCCTACATATAGTAGTTTCCTGAGATGTAAGATTTCTGCACTTTCCAAGAACGAAGGCTGTTAAGAAGTTCCCGATGAAAAGGACCCTGATGCTTAAGTTCTTCCAAAAATGCCTTTTAAATAAATGATCAACCTATGTGAACACCTTTAATGATGGAAAAGTTATTTTATCATGAGAAAACTCATTTCATCTTTGACAGGCTTTTACGGTTACAAGTGCACTGGAATCATTTTTGTCGTTGCTGTTGCCACAGCTGGCACGCATCATTCTAACTCTTGCCAGTTGTCTAACCATCATGGTGGCCAGGGTCGGAGGGGACCTACGTCTCTGACTCTTGTCATAATTGGCCCATTATGTACAGATTTTACTGTATATAATGCACACCCACATTTTTGGGCCAAATTTTCAGGAAAGAAATCTTGCGTTTTAATTTTCTTAATTCAATTATTTATTTATTTATATTTAGATACTTGTTTTTTGTATTCTAAAAGGCACTATTTTGCACACGGATATCGTTATTGCTTTCTAGAGTTACACTTTTAATACATAAGCATAAATAAAATAATTTAAAACATTTATATAGATACAGAATTAGTACTACCCATGTATAATATACATCCTTAATTTTGCCTCAAAAATTTGGGTAAAATTATGCACATTATACACGGTAAAATATAGTATCTCCTACTATCACCCCTAACTCTACTCTTAGTCTATGGGAAAATGAATTTTGGCTCACCAGTTAGTTCTTTATGTTTCTTTCCTCTTTGCCTTACCTTTTATCAAAGTTAAAAAATCACTTCTTTTTACTATTCTTACTACTATGGAGATTTAGATTTTTTTAGCCTTGTAAATAATAGGTCCTTAATATAAGATTTGACAGAAATTTCCACTTTGTGGTGAAAATGCTAAGACAAATGGACTAATATTTCTGAAAAGACATTGTAATATCCTAAATGATGTTTATAAGTAGGTTTGGTTTTATATTTCTTTTTTTTCTAATTCTCAATATAATTTTTGAACAACTATGTCTCTGCAACTCTGAGAGGTACCAAGGAAATATTAAAAAAACAGATAAATATGGTTTTTACCATTATAGAACTTACAGTTTATAGGACAAGCACACATTAAACAGAAAATCACACAACTGATTAATTACAATTGTGATATTAAATGAGATAAGTAGAGGAAGATCTATTATATTCTGAAGGGTCACACATGAGAATATAAATATAAACATATATTTGTAAAATATTTAGAAAGTTGCACAACTTACATCATATTATTTACAAAGGTCTTCACAGAAAATAATTTTGGTATTCAATTGCATTAAGTTTACTTAATTAAAAGTCTAGTTTTATTTGGTTTTTATCTTTAACTTTTTGAAACATCAAGGTCTATCATAGCATGAAAAAACATATTGTTCGACTTAACTAGATAGTGACAATATCTCCATTACTTTCTGTTTTTCGTTGAACTAATAGTGAGTAGTAAATTGATAGTAAGTCATATAACCCTCCTTTTAATGAAAGTAATAACAGTAACAGAAAAATTTGCCTATGTACCAGTATTATGTTGTTTGTCCTCATTCTCATTCATTCTTTCTCCTTTTTTCCTCCCTCTTTCTCTCTTCTATTTATCTCTCTATAATCTCATTTACTATAAACAATAACATAGTATATAAGCAGTATAATTTATTCCATTCAAACAGGCAAACTAAAACTTTGAGACTTTAAATTATTTGCTCAGGATAACAATTCAGTAAGTGGCACAGGCTGAATTTCAAATAAAATTCTCCTGACAAAAAGCCTGCACTCTTACTTGGTTGGTTGTGCTTTCACGGACATTTTTAAACACTGGAGGTTGTTTTGGTCTAGAGAGAAATAACGATGAATTGGATATGAGTCTTGACTGCATGGTGATATAGTAGATATCTATAGAAGTAAAGGAGTGCAATAATTTTTTAAGAAAAAGGAGAAGTAACATGGTCATATCACTAAGGGTTAGAAGTTCAAAAAGACCTCATGGAGGGGGCAACCTTAAATTCAATCTTCAAGAAAAGTCAGAGTTTTCCCTCCAGAAATTAACTGTGTGCAAAAGGACATGGCAGGCAGGGGAGTAGCAAATATTTTTAAAGTAAAACTGAAGACTTAAAAGGAGCCTTATATAATTAGATAATAAAATGCATTATTAGAACATTTTATTGAAAAAATATATAGACAGGGATCAAGAGAGCCAATGCCTTTATAAACAGTAACAGGTTTTTAATTCATTTAATCTAATTGCTTGTTGATTCTCAATGTGAGGAATAATTTAATATATTTTTAATTTTATTTTAAATATTAAACAAGTCTACTCTTAATTTTACTTTATTATGCAATTTAACTAAATCTCAATTTATTTCCTCAAATAGATAGAAATGTACATCTGTTTTGAGGGAAGAGTAATAGATGTCTCAGAGTAATCGATTACACAAATTGTTTGAGGTTTCACATTTGCTTTTTCTCTATTTGTTTATTAAATGGCTTTGAGAGAATTTGTTTGACATGAAATCAAAAGAGGTTTGTGGGAATCGTATTATCTATTTCATGACAATGCATAATAAGCTGCTGAATGAAGGATTAGTTACCTCTGTGGTTGCATAGTTAAAGAGAAGATAAGTTTATTTTATTGTCAGAACACATCAATGTAGATGTTCTCTTAATATTTTGACATTTCAAACAGTGTTTTTCTTTTGCCATAGATAACCTTTAAATGCTAGATCAGAACTAAGGCTACTCTTCATCTTTCTAGGTTGGCATGTATTTCTGCCCAAGAACATTTTTGTATATACCAAAAGTGCATTTGAGCAATTGCAATCATCATTTACTCCTCCCTGTGCCCCCATCTATATTTAAATCATCAGTGTTTGTTAATGAAACAGTTATTTCCAATGAGAATGTTATTTTTCTCCTTCTAAAGGCTTAAACAGCAGGAATTAATAAATGTTGCATGATAAACGAGAGATTACAATCCAATGCTTCTGAGGACTAAAATGTGTACACACCCCTATGGGGACTTTAATGAGGTAATTAAGGTTAAATGAGGTCATTAAAGTGTGCCCCTGATCTGATAGTGCTATTGTTCTTATAAAAAGACGTAGGAACAATCTCTCTCTCCCTATGCACAGAGAAACATGTGAGAAGACAGTGAGAAGTCAGCCATCTGTAGACCAGGAACAGTCTGACCCTTCCAGTGATTATTTAAAACACTGTTTACGTATCGACAAGCGAAGGAAAATAACTACTATGTGGATTTTGGGGTATTAAATGAGAAAACTACATAAACCTTCAGTATAGTGTCTGGTACATAGTGAGAAATGCATCAATGCTTGATATGAATCATTAAGAGAAATGTACAGTGATATGCATTTTAAGGTTTGTGCAGACACATTATTAAGTTTTCTTCTATTTTGATTATACTTCCTCTAGTTCAACATCTGCTTTTCTTTCATAAGAAGAATTTTACTTAAATTCACATTTTCTACTGTGACATTAAGCAAAGCACCGCTGTGGAAAACAAGTAACTAGTACATTTAGAGAAAAAGTTAAAACACTGCAACCTCAACCAGTAAGGCCATGTTTTAAACATGCTATTCAAAAATTCACAACATTGAACGCTTAGCTTTCCAAGCCAAATAAACAATCATCACCAGTTCCTGACATGATATTATTAGATGTTATTATGTTTAATTTTATTGAAATCTTAGACTCAATTGAAGATTTTGAATAATTAAAATTATAAGCAAATAATCCTATCCATGTGGCACTGATGAATTTTTCTCCTCACAGCTAGTGCTAGTAACTGCAACCACAAGAGCCTTAAACTATTTACTACTTTATCTCATTTTGCTCTTAGATCAAATTTATAATAAGAGCTATTATATCCATTTAAAAAGTGAGGGACTAAAATCTAAGAGAGTTCAAGTCTTTGCCCGAGTTTGCAACAAAGAAACAAGGCTGAGAGGAAAATTCCAGAATGTCTCATTCCAATGTCCATGTTCTTTTTACTACTGTTAAAAATTTAGATTTGATGAATTGTATATCACAAACAATTTTTTTCAATATGTGCTTTTTATTGCTTTGATTCTGTTTATTATAACTGACATTGTCTACCTGTAATCAGTTTCAACTGATAACATATCCAAAATGGAACCAAAAGTGATATTAGCTCTTAGGATAGTGATTACAAAATCCCAGTGTATTAATATCAAAATAATTTGTAATATATACCCATTTCAAATATAACCTAAATTATAACTCGGAAATCTTATTTTAAAATATAGGCCTGGGTAAAAAAGTAGTGTTAGTGTTTGCAGTTCAGGTAAAGCTAATATTTTAAGCATCTGGAATTACATATATTATGTAAGTATAAATTAATCTTAGCTAAGAGTATGGAGGCAAACCAGAATTAAAAGATATTCTGAGCTAATCATTGATTTACTCAAGATAAAAAAAAGGCCTCCTTTTTTTAAGGAATTTTTTTCCTTTTCCAATTATTATTTAAATATAATATCGAAGATTCCAGATTTTACAAACTCAGAAAATTAAAGTCGGTGATGTTAACACTATTAAACTGGGTTCGTTGGTGATTAAATATTAAACTATTCCAAGGGATTCTCTTGTTTTAATCCATGGAAGATCATGCAAATCATGAATTAAGTAAGGTATTATTTTACTTAGTTTATATGCGATTAACCTGTAAAGGAGAAGATATGAGCTCAAGAATTTGCTTTCAAATTAACAAGCATATGGAGGAAAAAGGGGAAGGATTGAGTCAAGGGACAGGTATAAAACACCCAAGGACAAAGGCAACAGGAGGATTTAATGTGGAAGGCGGGGAGTGAGTAGGACAGGGGAGAGTAATGGGGGAAAATGGGGACAACTGTAATTGAACAATAAAATATTTAAAAAATTAACAAGCACACATTTAAAATCAAAGGCATTTCTTTGTTAGCAGTATAAATGGAATATGTATTTTAAATAAAATTTCTTCTGTGTCTTTTAAAGCCACCTACTAAAGAATATATCCTAAATATATATAAAACTAAATGAAAATATATGAAACCATGGATTAGAAGAACAATTACTGGATTCCAATGGGATGGCCAGATAAAAATAAAGATACCAGTTAAAAATTTGGATCTCAGATAAACAATAGATAATTGTTTGGTACATGTTATGAGCAGAATTGCACCCCCGCCCCCAAATTCATACAGGGAAGTCCTAACTCTCAGTACCTCTTAATGTGACTGTATTTGGAGATTGGACCTAAAAAAAGGTAATTAAGTTGAAATAAGGCCATTAAGGTGGGTCAATGTGATTGGTGTTCCTACAGGAAGAGTATATTTGGACATAGCCATGCCTAGAAGGAAGACAGTATAAAAGAACTTCATGAGCAACCAGCCCTGGGAACACCTTGTCTCAGACACCTAGCGCCAGACCTGTGAGAACATGCATTTCTGTTCTTTAAGCCACCCAGCTTAGAGCATTGTGTTGTGACAGCCCTAATGAATACAGCATATTTTAGTATATCTTATTTGCTAAATTTGGCAATCCTAATTATGAAAAGTTGCAATTGGCTATTGTGAAGGGAATACTTGCAAAGGACCAAGTAAGCACAGTAACTTGTAATTATTTTTGTTAATATTAATGCGTGTTGCCCTTTCTCCAAATTTTAATCACCCTTTCATGTAAGGGAGAACATAGTGTTTTATTTGTCTTCTATTTTGTATTTATAATTTTTAATTTCATGGACGAAGTTTACTTGAACTTTTTATATTCAATATTTAAATGAATACAGCTGTATAGTCTCTGGAAATAAGATGAAATCTTTTAGGGCCAAAGTAACTTTCTAACCTCAAGTTTCTGTACTTTTATGATATGGGTGTGAAGGCAAAATACTACCCAGTTTATTCATATATTTCTTTACTACACTGGTTTTTATTTTAAAATCACTCTTTTTCAAAATTTTTCTGTTTGTAGTCAGGGACTGTGTTTTTTGAAAGAGATTTGAAGAATAGAAGACTGAAGAAAATAGAAAATAAAAATTACTGTCAAATTCACTACTCAAGGTAACCTTCTGACATGTATTTGGTCATTTCCTTCTGTTCATTATATTGTATTCAGTTGATTTTTTAATAAAAAGTTATATTAAGGAGTTGTCTCCTCCCCAAATACATGCACATTGAGTAGAACATCTACATGAGAGTAGAAAAACCTCGACCCCTTTTACCTTCTGCCCTGACCATGACAATACATTTCGCCTACTTACAGCGCGAGGGAGAAAATTCATCACAGGGCTCAGCATGTGTGCTCTTAACTTCATCACCCAGATGGCACCGGGGTGGCCCCTCCCTCTGGCTGCTGTCAGATTGGGTTTAGTGTGGCAGGGGTACTAAGGCAGGCTAGCTCCTGGGGATCACAGTCACTCTGACAGGCGTCTTTGGCTCAAGGACTCCGAATCAAGCGACCATGCTGATTGTCCCTTAGAACTGCACTGCCCTTCCTTCTTTCCTTCCGGCTTGCCTGCCTTCCTTCCTTCCTTCCTTCCTTCCTTCCTTCCTTCCTTCCTTCCTTCCTTCCCTCTTTCCTTCCCTCTTTCCTTCCTTCCTTTGCCTTTCCCTCAGGATCCTATTTTTCAGAGGAAGCAGACTCTCACAGCAATTATTGCTACACTCCTTCAGGGACATAGGTTTACAGTTGGAAAAGTAACAGCAAAGAGGGCAGACAAGGTCCTCATAAAAGAGCTCAGCTTCTAATTAGGGGAAACAAACAATAAATGTATATGTACATGTAAATGTACCAAATATGTTAGATAGCAATAAATGTTATACTGATATTATGGCAAGTGACTGGGAAACTATTATAGATTGGGTGCGTACAGAAGGCGGCCTCAAAAAAGGTATGTTGACCTAATAAAAGGTAGTCAGAGCAATCAACCTTATGAAGGGTCAAGAAGCAAATCTTTGCCATTGAAGATCAGTGCAGAGGCCGTAAGACAGAAACAAGCTTGGCCTAATAAAGACCAGAACAAAGTTCATTGTGGCTGGAGCGTAGGAAAACAGAGGGAGTTGGGATTAGAGACACAGGCAGGAGCAGGACCAAAGAAAGCCTTACACAACAGGGTGATGTATTTGGACATAACCAGTTTAATATGCCTGAATATGTGATGGGGATCATTGGAGGATTTTAAGAAATGGATTTCCAGGATGTTATTTATGTTTAAAAAAATGTTAGCTAAAAAGATCAGAGGCAAGAATTACGAAAAATAAAACTGTTGAAAGGCTACTCTAATACTTCAGAAAAGATATGAAGGTGATCTCACCTGCAGCAAGGTAGAAGGTAAAATATTTACTGGTTTAACATGAGTTTTGGTAAGAACTTCCTGATGTTGTAGATACAGGGCATGGGGAAAAGAGAGATAACGTGGACCACTCCTGTATTTGGTGTTTAACAATGGAGTGGATAGAGGCACTGCTTATAGAGATGAAGGCGTGATATGTGCAGATATTTTGAACATATTTACCCCTTTTTATGCAGCAAGGAGATATTTGTGCCCCCTCACAGGCTCTGTGGCAGGCCTAGACTAATGCCAAGGCAGAGAGTAAATATCACCGAAAAGGCCCCCTGACAGGAGAAGGGATGTTTGTTCATGCCAGGATGAGGTCAGTATGACAGTAGTCTCTTGTCCTCTGACACTAGGAGAAGCCTCGGAACTCAAGGACACACAGCTGGATGGCAGAATGGCCTGGCATTAAAGTGTCTTTGTAACAATGGCATTACTAATGATGTTCTTGCACTTGGCCCACCTCACCAGTGTAAGCCCACAGATAATCCTTCGACCACAGGGAAGGCAGGCTCTGCGTGAAGAAAGGAAAGGAGAGGGACCCCTTTATGCATCACAGCATCTCTAGGTATAACATAACATAAACTGATGGCAGCACTTCATAAATGCAGCATTAAATAAACTGCTGTGTATATACTAGATCCCCAAGCGCCTTCGCCTCCTAATGAGTTATATTTCTAAAATCAGAATTTGTATTACGGTCACGTTAAAATATATTTGTTAGGTGTTACTCAGAGAAGTAGTTTATGGTATACTGTTAATAGTATTTAACTGGGCATGGGTAAAATTAGCCCTCTGACGCTCCTGTGTACATACTCAATTATGAGCTGTATTGAATCATTTGCATTGGTATCACCACATACGCAGTTTTTAAATTTTAAATTAGTAAAACCCAATGCTACTTCAAGTGGTTTCAGACAAAATCCCAGCATGGTGCAGTATTGAACGAAGTATGGGATTAAAGAAGATTGTCACAAACCAGGCAATGCAGCTACAGTAGCAGCCATTTCTAAGTCTTTCGTGGTAGAGCCCAGCAAAGTCAGGGCTGGAAGGGTAGGCTGATCAGTCTGGACATAGCGCAGTTCCAACATCGCATGCCTGTCAAGCACTTTTGGATGTATCTCAACATGGGTTTTAACTTTGAACAACTTGAAGTTCAGTTAACAGAATAAAGAGAAACTCTGTGTTTCAACCACGAAAGAAAAGTAGACAAAGCCTTAAGATTTCTCGTGTGCTTTGAAAACATATTATGAATTTTAAAGAAACTAAACAATTCAAGGCCCTTAACATGGTATAGCGAATAAAATCTGTCATTGTGACTCCTAGGGTAATTCAGAATACACTTCAAACTTAAGAGTTTGAATAAAACTTATATTTGATTAAACCCTGATACTAAAGACAAAATTTTTATGTCTCCAATAATAGTCAATAAAGATACCCTATAGTTATTAGGGACATTTTAAATAAAGTTATGTATATTATACCCAATGTTTACACTGATATTGAATAAGAACTATTTCTACAAAATAGAAATATTATTTTTAAAAATCATAGTTTCCAAAATACCTAGGACTCAAAGAGGAATGATCAACCTGGAGCTAGCTAGGTCTACTGCTAAATCCCTATGTGATTTGGGGCAAGTGATTTCATTGCCCTGGCCATTTATTTAGGTGTCCACACCTTTCCAGATGGCTTATTCAAAGATTGATGAATAAAATTAGTGAACTCTAAAGCAGCGAATACATTTTACAGTCATAAAAGAACCTCTAGAGAGCTAAATAATAAATATGTCCAGTTTTTAATGTTGTGAGGATAACTAGAAAGTTGAATCATTTTCTTATTGACCCTTATGTATTGAATAACATAATTTAAGCTATATTAATAAGTGTTTTCCATGGGATGTAATAAAGTAATTTTCTTTTTAAATTAAAAACAAGTAGTCTGCAAATTTTATTACCTCCTTGAAAAGCTACTTTGGCTAAACAGTTTATTTACTCTTTATACTACCTTTCTCATTTTATATATTTCAAGAGTTTACATGCTCTCGTATTTGTTAAAATGTGACTGTAAAGGCGTCACAGCTCTCTATTACATGGACATGAGGTAATAGCCATAAATATTGTCTCATATTGTTGGGTGTTTATACTACTTTAAATTTTTACTTCTATAAATAATTCTGCAATGAGTATTGATACACCTATGTGTGTGTGTGTGTTTAGTTTTGGGGAGAATTAACAAGACTGTTATTATCATGTGGAGAGAAATTGACATTTATAGCACTCGCTATATATCGCTAAATTTCCAACAGAAAACTTCATTGAACGTCACACTCCCTCCGGTAGTATGGGCCAGGTGTGTCTCTTTTAATGCACTTTCATTGTGCCACTATTGTTACCTTGGAAATACCAGTAACGTTTTCTGAAATTATCCTTATTTGTGACATGAAATATGCACCATTGAGTCACACATGGGCGTCACGAGCGTTATGTGAAGGGATGTCCTAATCTTGTTCCTTCTGTACTGTCTGCTTCTCTTTTGCAGACCTGATTTACGTTAATGGTTTCACACATTTCCTCCTTTTCAGTCTGCTAATGACTCTCGAGTCTCTCGTTGAATTCCTTCTCTGATAACTTAAAATAGCTTCGCGGATATGTTCGCGTGTATGTTCCATGGTTCTGTGAACCCCTAAAATCTAATCACTTCATTAGTTTTTCGTCCCAGCTTTGTTTCTCTTTCCAAATAAGAGTTAAATTCCCAGTAGGTCAGGCAAATCATAAAGCCACATTTAAATAAGCCTCTGATTGTACTTTATGCATATTCTTTTACTCACTAAATATTTCTGATTTATCTTTTGAAATGTCTCTCAAATATTCTTCTAAGTCCCATGGTCACTAACGTTGTCCAAGTGTCCATAGATTCATGTCTGGATGTGGCTGCACTTTTCAGGTGAGCAACCATAATTCATCCCATTCCCATTTATGGGTAGCACTCATTTATTTACATGTTGCTAATTTTTAAAAAAAGTGTATTATTTTTATCCCTCAGATAAATAAAGCTACAAGATATAAATAAGACAAGTGTGGAGTAATAAATAGCTTGATGTTATATATACAGGGGTGAGAAAAGTAGGTTATAGTCGTAATGCAAATAAATAATACAGTAATTAATAAATAATAAAACATGAATAAACTCTGCGCTTCCCTTCCTCATAACTATAAACATACTTTTACTTACCCTGCATATATATACACATTTTCTCCCAGAAAACCCTAGACTAAGTGAAACTGTTAGATCTGAGAACAACATTTAGCTTTGAATTATCTCCTAGACTCAAAAACCTTCCAATTTACCCTGCACACAGCTTCAGGACAGAAAATTACCAGAAAGGCTGTAATATATCTTAAAACTATTACTTTCATTGTCCTGCTTCTCAGGGTAAAAATCTACAATGACTCATTCTACCACTGGAGTTTAAATTACCTGATTTTAAGGTCCTTTATAATATGATTTCAAACAATATATCTAACTTAATTTCCCACACAAAGCCATTACTCTAGTCTTGCCAATTTTCCCATTATCCCATGAGAGTGCCACAGAATTTCATGCTTTCTTTTGTTTAATTTTTCATTTAATCTATGATTCTTTTTACTTACACATTTTCTCAACATTTTAAATTTCAGCATCTCTAGGTTCTTCCTGACGTTCATCATCTCTGCAAAGAAAATTCTCTATTTGAACCCAATGGTTCTTTTCTTCTATTCGCCAATTCATCCTGTACTTTTGAGAATTTATTTAACATAATCGATGCCCCTAAAGATATAATAACAGCAAACCAAACATAGCTTTTACAGATCCCATATTCTATTGAGTATTTAAATTGTGTGTATATGCAGATATACACTATAAGCCATATTTAGGAACAGAAACTAAAAAGAATAATACAATGGGCTAAAAAATAAACATCTGAACTATTCTTAAGGAACAGATAAACTTTTCTTAAAGCTCTGACATTTTTCCCCCCAGTGTTAGCTTTTGAGCTGAGCCCATTTCTGTATCTCTTATGACATCCAGGCACCATTCAGAACACTTGGTAAATGACTAATAAATGCTCACTTACTCTTTGTTTATATTATAAAACAAAGATACATATATTTATTTTTTAATTTACTGAGAAAACAAAAAAATATTTTAGAACTACAACACTCAGGTAATAGTGGTATTAATGCTTCCAAAAAGATTAGTTTCCATGGAGTTAAATTTGTGAAACTTCCACATTTAACCCAATTGTTCCCAGAGGAGTCCGTTGAGCAAAGAAAGAATTACCCTTTAAAAGGGAAGTCATGGCCCAATTCTCAAGAAGACATGGAAGCAGTCATTAAAATGCAGGGTATATATTTCAGTTTAATTTGAATCATTTAAGATATTAGGAGAATGATAAACGTGTGTTATTTGTGAAGCCCAAGGCCCAAGCTGGCTAACAGGCGACTAGAATGATTAACAAGTTGGAAAAAGAATATCTTTCTTAGCTAGAAAAAACCAAGCCTAAAATTATAACATTAGCAGAAAGAAATGAAAGAGAGGTGAACAAACAGAATTAGGCAATTAGGTAGGGAGTGTAGAGTCCAAAGAAGTGACAATGCCATTGACATGAATAGATAACCGAAAGGGTTAAAGACTACTCCTCTCTCATCCATTCATATATATTGATACCAGTCGTAAACTCATACATACATAATTCACAAATATAATTTATTATTAACATTTGGACTTGAAATATATTTTATTTTTGCTTTTACTATATTTTGTTTTACCTTTGCCATAATAGCTTTTCTCGGTTTTTTTTAAAGATGATTTACTCACACATATTCTTATTTTTATTAGTCTAAGATTGTTGCATTATAGCTTTGCTCCTGAATCACAATTTTCTAGGTATAGAAATTCATGTATAAAGAATTCTTATGTAGCAGTTTCAAACTTTTTTTGCATTTCTCTTTGTTTCAAATGTTGCTAATAAAAATATAATACAAGTAGTCTCAGTTTCATTACATTTTTTGGTATTTTGTCCTTAAATCTTGTAGTTATTATAATTTTAATGTTAGTCTCAATGTTTTGAGGATTCACTAGGTGTGCTTTTTCTTTTTTCCCCACTTCTCAGTTTCCTACTCAGTACTAACTGTGTTTTCTCATTTGATATCTTGACTTTTTCAATTCTAGAAAATTTTAAATTAGCAACCATTTTTCCCATATTTTACTATTCTGAAATTTTATTAGATGAATATCACAACTCTGAGTGGCTGGATGTCTCTTGATTTTGTCTGTACATGTGTTTGTACTGCATTTGGGGAGAATTTCTCAGACTGATCATTTAGTCACCAATGCTTTCATAATGATGTCCATTTAATTAACTTACCTCATGTTAAAATTGTGAAAAAATATATACTTCATTTTATCTCTTTTTAAGATTTTATTTATTTATTTTTAGAGAGAGGAGAAGGGAGGGAGAAAGAGAGAGAGAGAAACATCAATGTGTGGTTGCTTCTCTCATGCCCCCTGCTGGGGACCTGGCCTGCAAACCAGGCCTGTGCCCTGACTGGGAATGGAACTGGCGACCTTTTGCTTTGCAGCCTGGCACTCATGCCACTGAGTCACACCAGGCAGGTACACATCGCCTAGAAGTCTTTATCTTATTGTTCCTTTTTCTTTTGTCACAGTTTTTTGTTCTTGTCTAATAATCTCTACTTATTGTTTTAGGGAGGCAATTCCTTCCTTTGTCTGTCTGAGTCTTTGATTTGGAAAGCTTTTCAGATTGTTATATTAGGTATTTTTGTTGCACTTAAGTTATTCCATTTGTTGAATGTGTTTCCTCCTCTCTTTTACTGTGGCTCTTAAGTGCTTGTTGTGTCGGACCGTGCTCTTCTCTGCAACATAATTCCTCCATGCATTTGAGATGTCAGTAGTTTCCTGTTATGTAAAACTGCAGTATTCCAAAAGTGGGATGAATTCAGCTTAATACTGAGCTTCAATTATTTCTATTTTATTGTAAGCAGCAGTGCATGTCTTAATATTCTGATGGAAACTAAGAGAATATAGCACCCTTATAGTCGAATACTTTCCACGGTATCTTCACTAGATGGTTTTTAAATCTACTTCTGATGTGCCAAGGGCCTTTATAAGATATAAAACCAAGGTTTAACACTTAGAGATTTAATGAAATAGCCAGGACATAAAGAAAAACAACTCCGTTAACAAAGCATTGCCATCCACAGTACGTTCCGTTGAATGTTTATTTGCTTAGACTAAAGGCCAAAAAACAAAGAGTGTCTGGCTGTAATATGTACATTCAGACATTAATCATTTTATGCTTGCTCCATACTGACCTGAGGCACAGTTTTAGGCATGCTGTAGTTTCCTTTTGACTTCTTTACTTGCCAAAATGTATGAAGCCTAATGGTCTCCTGTAAAATACTTACACAGCTTTCTGCCTGTCAGAAGAGAATAAAGGAAAGTCAAAACAACTATACTAAGTGATACAGTATAAAATGCTAATTTTCATTTTATTCTAGACAAAAATGGAAAGATGCAGAAAGTACTGAACAGCTACAGCATACATTAAAAAAATCTTTAAATAGGCAACAGTTTAAAGTTTACAGCACATTTTAGCCTTGGCCAGTGGTTCAGTTGGTTGGACCATCATCCAATACACCAAAAAATTGTGGGTTCGATCCCTCATCAGGGCACATTCCTAGGTTTCAGGCTTGATCTCTGGCCAGAGTATGTACAGGAGGCAACCAATCTGATGTTTCCCTCTCACATCAATGTTTCTCTCTCTTTCTCTCAAAATAAAAAAATACAAAGTCAGGAAGCATATCTTAGAGTGAGAATACAATAAAGCAAAATGAAATAAAATAAATGAAATAAAATAATCATTGCTTGCTTCACTGTCACTCTAACCATCTCCCCCCATCTTTGTTGGCAGAGCTTTGTGCGCTTTCGCACTCTCTCTCTCTCTCTCTCTCTCTCTCTCACACACACACACACACATACACACAATTTCCTGTACATTTTAGTGCATGGGGAGGCCTGATCATCCAATTCTCGACATTTATAGTTTTGGGAGAAACATGCTTCTGCAAAAATCCTGAAAGCCAGTGGATTTTGTTGGGTTTTAATTCTATAACCAGTACTGAATCAAAACTTTACAGAGGAAATCAAGATGTATAAAATCAACAATCAACATGAAAATAACACTACACAAAAATTGTGATATGACTAAACTTTGGGCATCTCATGGGAGAAAATCATTTTTTAATATATTTCAAAGACTCAAAATGCATTCTAGCATATGCCTTAGAATTCTTAGAATATCTGTCACTAGCAATAAATACAAAGGCAGTTAAAGGGATAAAAGTTATAATAACAAAAAAGAGAAAGGAAGAAAGGAAGAAAGAAAGGGAGGAAGGAAAGATAGATTGGCAAGTCATAGGAGCCTGAAAAATTGGATTAATGTAAACATATTTAAAACCCTTTGGGGGGATGTTGGAGACAGAGAGGCCCAGATGCTACTAGTAAAGACAACTTTTCTCCAAAATCAGCCTCACCTCTAACTTCTATTTTATACATGAATTTTTACTTTTTATTTTTATTCAGTGTTAGATATAAAATATTCATAAATCAGGAATACACCTTAAAGATAAAAATATAATAATTTGTTTTAAAGGAGAAAGTGCCATCTTAATTAAAATATATATTCCTATCTCTTTGCAGTTCAGCATTAACTGAATTTTGAGCTTATCATTTTTACCTTGTTTTAGAATTTTACTGCTTGCATTTGTATAACTAGAAATATATCTAATTTTGGAAGTTTTGGGGACTTCATAGGAAAGGAATCATTTGCCTTCTTCTCTCAATACTATTTCTGACATCCATCCATATAACTGAATGAAGCATTAATTAATTCATTATTTCAGATGTATAGAATTATTTTAATTAACTATATACTTTTTTACTTACCCATTATATTCTCGATGTTTATTTCCAAATTGTTTCCATTCAAACAGTGAGATTGGATATTCTTGTACACATTTTGTGGTGTTTATATTTAGGAGTTATAGTAACTTTAAACCTAGTGTGACTTACTTCTTTAAAGGGTATTTATATATTTCATTTTATAAGTTACTGTTAAATTGTTTCCCAAAATGGATGGTACTGACACCTATAATTAGTAAGTAGTCTCATTGTATCATATCCTCTGTAGCACATTATTATTATAGTTTTAATTTTTTGTCAATTTATTGTTTGTGAAATGGTACTAATTCTGGATTATTATTTAACATCATTAATCATTTACCTCAACCCTTTTTTAATTTATCATTTCCTGACTTTCTTTTCTTCTTTTTTTTTTTGACTTTGATTAAGTTTTTTAAATTGTTTTTCCACTTATTCCATTTTTTCCTTAGTTTTTTTAACTTTACCCCCTTTTTTAAGTGGTTACTCTGGAAATTTTAAACTGACAATTTGGTATATCAAACTCAACAGTTTATTAAAACTCTATTCATTTTTCTGGTATTTCAGGACTGTTGGAAAAATTAATCACCCTCTTTTTCATTTATAAATTTTTATTGTCATCAATCATTTGTATTATGCTCTATAAACTCTAAAGAACACAGTTGGACAAATAACCTTGAGGTGAAAGCTCGTATATGATTTACTTAACCTTTGCAAGTTCATTTAGGTTTAAACCTTGAGATTTCCATTTCCTGGTCATTTATAAAATTTAAAGATTTTTAAAATGTGCATTAATTCTGAATTTTTAGCTATTTCAGTTAAAACTTAACCTATTATTCATCAAGTCAAATGTAATTCTGGAAATGAAATTATTTCCATAAATTTATATGCTTCCATCTGAGTATTTATTTTCCAAACCTGGGTGGTGGTAGAGAAATAGGGAGGATTAAAAGGGAAAAACTATAAAAATGTGAACTTCTTAGATTCATGTTCACTTCTTATGTCAAGAATAATGATATATAGGCACGGAAAGGCTGAGGAACCGATTTAAGTGCCTGATATATGTGAGTTTTAATATGCATCATTTTTTTCAGTATGGAAATTAGAAAAAAGAAAGAATATAGAATGAAATTGCAAAAAATCTCCCCAACTCAGCCTTTGCATAATATGCCAACATCTCATAAACAGGTCAACTTTTGAAAATCAGGGACCCATATAGATTGAAATTTAGAATAAAAAAAGGAGAACTGCTGAGAAAAAATAAGGATTTACCTTGTAAAAAATTGGAAATGTCAAGAACGGCATACCACATGTAGTAGACCTGAATTTTGGATTGTAGGTATAGACCAGGGGCAGGATTCTCACATTTCTTTTCCTTTTTTTTCTTTTTTTTCCTGTGTTGTTGACGCTGTAATGTTGGCAGTGAAAACAGCAGGTCAGCAGGGAAAGAACTCATTCATGCCCTGATCCCAGTTATATGTTCCTTTTTTTTCCACCCTAGCTAGGACTCACATTTTAGGATGCGTAAATTATTAGAATTCTTGAATTTTATCTAAATTCTAGAGGTACAGTAGAATGCCATCCCAGAAGAGTCAAAATGTTTATTATTGAGACACATGAGATATTTTAATATTAAAAGATTGGAACCTCATTTTTATATCCTTAATTAGAAAGAGAGAATTAGGGATAAAGGCAAAAAAAGATATTGTGGATAATTTAATGATGGTTTTATAGTAGTAGTTGGAAATATACAGAGATATGCGGTCAGTCAATGGCTTATGGGCCTCATTATTCCATATATGTGCATAACCAATTTGCCTTTTTTTTTTTTTGCATAACATCTGTATCTCATATTTCCACCAATTCTCCTTTAGACACTTACCAAATTGACTCTCGAGTCACAAATCTAGTTGAATAGGTATAAAGTATTTTCAAAGGGAATTAATAGAAAAATCTAAAGCAAAACCTGAGAACAAAAATTGTTGCATAATATCTCTGAGAGGAAATTTGAATGCTAAAGAATGTATCTTGATGTCAGATTGTCTTTTAACAATCAGCATCATTAACAATAGAGTTTTTAGTACTACTTGAGATACTGGTGAAATACTGGGTAATTTTTAACTTCCTTCCTTACTTTGAAAGAGAAATCATTTAAATAACAGTCTTCCAGAGATAGCATCCTATGTCAGCTTGGCACTGGAGAAAACAGCAATGATGCCTCAGATATGTATTTTTAAAAATACACTAGTTCAATTTTCAGCATAACTTAGGTTAGTTCTAAAAATTCAAGCAGACTGGAAGCAATCAGAAGGCATGTTCTTGCAGTGCCCTGAGCTCCCTTCAAGTTCAATGTGACATCTCTGTTCTTTGCGTGCCATTATGTAGAGCCTATACTAATGTGGTCCTGAAATATAAGATATTAATAATAGATATATACATATTTAAATTCAATTTATATGTGGTATCAACATTTTATATTACAGAGTGTTGCATTGTCTTGATAAAAACATGCTATCTCTTTCCTAATATCAGGTCCTTAAAATAGATTGTTTTAAAGCTATGAATTTATTTTTAGTTATTTCCTGAAAAAATATACTTATTTATGAAAGAAGCAGATTATACTATTGATTTGGTAAAGGCCCATTAGTGTTGGCTAAATTACTCTGCAGTCACACCCTCCAGAAATCTGAGTGGTTTGAAAATCATGAAGCTATATTTTTTGCTGTCATTTATCACCATTTAGATTTGGCCAGTCAATCTGCTCTTCACAGTTACCAAGGACTTATGGTCACCATGTCAAAGTTTACTGGTCACTATTCCGGAGCCAAAGGAGGTAACACATCAGCCTTTCTACTCACAATTCAAAAGCTATATCTAGTCCCTTGACCATATCCACCCAGAACTGGCCCCCAAAATGTGCATCCTAACCAGTGCCGAAAAGGGGAAGAGCCAGAAACATGTGCTGAACAGCCTTTATTGGAATCGCAATTTACCCTTCTGGTCTCCACGTATATGATTCACTTTCTTTTCTGCATGTAATATGTACAACTCACTTTTTAAAGCAAACAACTTGTGAGAATGAGCTAATTATAACAGCGATCTAAAAGCTGAGGATCTTTAAGTGAAGCATGTGGGCCTTTGCCTGGAGGTGACATGTGAAATTCTCTACAAAAGCATCAGCAATTTTCAGCCTCTTACATCTCATAGCACACATAAAGTAATTACTAAAGTTCTGTGGCACACTTAAAAATATATGCTCTGCCAATCTGAATAAAAAAGCATCATTTTGAGTCATTCATACCCAACAGCTATTGTTGTGTTGGCTGTTCTCATTTTTTTATTTGACAATCTAAGGGAAAAGAAGTCAGTGCATGTTTAAAAAATTTTTGCAACGCACCGATTGAAAATTACTGGTCTAGTGTTCTCTGTTGTAATTTGCACTCTTTCAGTCATGCTATCCTTTGTTAACATCCTTAGCCACATCTGAAGTTCAAACTGAAAAAAATGCAGGGCAAGGCCACAGCAGGTTTACAGTTGTGACTACACAAAACACAGAGTTTACTCTTGTGTTATAATTTATTAATTATTGTATTATTTTCTGCACAAATAACTGGAAACTTACTTTTGATGCACCCTGTATAAACTCTGGAAAACTGAGTCTCATTCTCAACCTGTTTCCTTCCCATAGAAAGCTTATTTTAAGCCTTGGACAGTCACCATTTCTTTTAGTCTAGATAATTATCCTTTCAACAGTACAACTCCCAATAACTTACCTTCTTAATAATTAGAAGACCATCAGTCCCACGTGCCAATAACTACAATCACAGTTCTGTTTGGGACATTTCTCTTTCTCTTGACTTAATTACAAATGATTGAAGTTTATCAGCTTTAGTGGGCATGTAACACCATTAAGCCTTTTCCTGAAAATTTTTGCAACAAAAGAGATTGGGAACAAAATTAATTATTTCGAAGGTTTGAAGTTATACAAGGAGCATACTCTTTCTCCATTTGGTTTTATCTTCCTGAAAGGTAGACTTTGAAATTTTGGTTTATAACATTTCTCTTTTTTTAATTTTCATCTCCTTAATTTTGAGAAGCTATAGCCACTGTCAACTTAAAATTTTACTAATTTAAACTGCCTTTGTACACTCTTTTGTCCCTGCTTTCAAATGGTCTAATTATTTACTGGAATCATTTCTTAATTGTAATATTTTTTCAAATGCAACTAATAACATCCAACAATGGCCATTATCTTTCTGATGTCACATCTGTTTTCTGAACACTATATATCTGTGTATTCTGACTTTTCAACTATCTCAGTTGATTGTTTAATCAAATGTTAATGTTTTGCTACTATATAACATGGATTTCCACTTTTCAGCATCCTCATTTTTAAATTGCTCTCCTTTAAGACACTGCCACATGTTTAGATTTTGTTGTTTTGTTAAAGTAGCATCTCTTCTGGTTTTGATTTCTGTGTCATTTAGAATATATTGGTTAAATTATGCTGTAATAACAACTAATCCCAAAATCTTGGTGGCATAAGCAACAAATATTTATATTTTGCTCATTCTCCATGTTCATCACAAATCAACAATACTGGTAATAATGTCACTCAGAGACCTAGGTGGACAGAAGACCAAACACTGAATACTGTTAGCGACCATGCCAGAGTGAAAATAGAGCCCTGGAAGGTTGCACAATGACAATTCAATGTTTTGCCCAGAAGTAACATGTTTCACTTATGCTCACAAATCTTTGACTAGAGCTAGTCACGATGTCTCACTCACCCTCAAATGGGGCAGAAAGTGAATTCTTATTCTGAGGCATCGAAGTAAGAGAACTGAAAATGTTTGATGATCAGCACTAATGTAAACTATATGTGTTCTGTGATGTTCAAAAATACAAAAATCACATATAGAAAATAAAAAAATATTAATGAAATATTAATGAAACATAGGTACCACATATAAACATTTGTTTGAAGCTGAAAGTTCTCCAACCCAGAAGCATAAACTGAGAAAGTAGAGAATAACATAGTTACCAAATTCATAAAATATTTACAGTTAGATGACAAGTTGAAAGATTCTTGTGGAGAAAAAAGTCAGTGATCTAATAGAATAGGAAATATCTTCACCTTTAGATAGCTCAGAAAACCTTGTCAGCTCCTAAATAGTGTTCTTTTCAAAAGAATTAACACTTTGACATCACTTGTAAAAACAGCAGGCAAAATGCTTAAAGATGTTGTCAACATGATTATGGTCCAGATAAAATGGAAATACCACCATTACCTTTTACGTTTGCATTAAAAAAAATGTTACTGGTTGTACTATTATTTTTAACTCTATATTATATTTTTTCTTAAAAACTCAGTAAAAATCACCCAATTATGACCAAGGAAGCCTGTGAAATATTCTAACAAAAAAAGATACCCCCAAACAAAAACTATCCTTTTGAACATAAAATGAGATTAATTTCTCCACATATAAACTCTTTCAAGCATGTTATTTTTAATAACTTTATCTATTAAGAATAGCATATCATCTCTTTTTACCAAAGAGGAAAATGTTCTGACACAGCTTACAGAAACAAAAGAAGTTAAATGAAAAAAGATCTGTGCAAAAGTTGATGGATAAAATATATGTTTTCATGTTGAGCTTTTTGAAGATTTTGAACACGTCATGTCTATGTATTACTTGAAATTGAAACCATGAAGCACAAGCATTTCTCATATTACAATATATCAACTTTTAACCTTCTAATCTCTAATGAAAAGGATATTACACTGAAAAACTTAAGAACAATAAATTTTGGGGATAAATATTTTAATACAAAGTAATTCATTCTCACAGTACATGAATAAAGCACACACATCAAATGGGGTTTGTGCTATCTATGTATTTCCTTTCTTTTCGACTGAGAGGAAATTAATTTATTGAAAACATTTAGATGATTAATTGGTGAATGCTTGTCGTTCATCATAGAGACATTTAAATATGATGATTATGGTACCTTAGAACTGGGTGTCCATTCAATTTTCTTACAGAAATCATTAAATGAAGAATTATATTAAAATGATCTCAATCCCCAAGTTAACCTTTTTCAGTTGCCATGCCTTAGAATGCATTAATGACAAATTAACAAATAAGACAAGTTGGCAAGCAAAAAAATCCTTGTTGTATTACACAAGAGGTAAAAATAACTAAGTCATAACTACTACAATAAATACAGTGTGTGTGTATGTATGTGTCTGGGTGGAAGGAGAGAAAGAAAGTGTCAATATATGTGATATAGAGTTGACTCTAAATTCTTTGAATCATGAAATAAACTAAAGGTCAGAGTTTCTCCAAAGTAAACCGTGGTTTAATTTTAAAGGCTGTGAAGTATATGCTAATTAGGCCAAATTTTGGTAACTTTAATGCAAAAAACTTGACATCAAAAACCAACATATTAGTGAAATTTACCACCTCTAAAGGCAGCATTCCTCTCTTTCCAGTCACTTCTGTGGCCACTGTCATGATTTAATATGATGACCTCATTTATGTCCAGCCTGTGGAAGGTACAATAGTGAAATAACTATCAGTTTCTATCCCAATCCAAGCAAGCACTGAAAAAGAAAAAGAAAAGAAAAGAAAAGAAAAGGAAAGGAAAATCACAGTATGCACTTTTATATGTTATATGTTTGGATTATTATTGAGCAATGTATATAGAACAACAAATCTGTCATTTATTTGAAAGAGTTGATTAAAAATTATTATTTATATTTTTAGGACATGTTTAGGCTAAGAGTGAGATACAGAGGAAACTAGAAATTTTCCCACATACTCCCTATTCTGATACACATATAATACTCTGATTAATAACATCCTCCACCAGAGTGGGGCATTTCTTACAACTAATGAACCTTTGTTACTTATCATAATCATTCAAACTTCTTAGTTCACATGTGGTTCGTTCCTGTTGTTGTATTATCTATGGGTTTGGACAAATGTATAATCCTTCATTATGGTATAAATCTACACTAAAAATACTCAGAACTCTGCCTTTTCACAGCCCCTACCCAACCCCTGCCAACCACTAAGTTTTTATTGTTTCTGTACCTTTGCCTTTTCAAGAAGGTCGTGTAATTGGAATCACATGGAATGTACTGGCTTTTTTCACTTAATAATATACATTGCATTTCCTCAATGTCTCTTCATGACTTGACAGGAGTGTGATGACTGGAGTGTATGGTAATAGTGTGTTGAGTTTTATAAGAGACTGCCAAACTGTCTTCCAAGGAGCTGTATTCTCACCAACAGGTGTGAAAGTCTCTGCTGCTCCACAGCCTCACAAGCATTTGGTGTTGTCAGTCTTCCAGATTTTGACCATTCTAATAGGTGTGCAGTACCAGTAAACCATCATTAAGTTTTATATCCCTGTTGACATACAATGTGCAGCATCTTTTCCTTTGCTTATTTGCCGCCTGTACTTTTTTGCCAAGGGTTCTGTTAAACTTTTTGCCTCATTTTAAAATTAAGTTGATTGTTTTCTTAATGCTTATTTTCAGGGTACTTTGTGTATTGTGGATAATAGTCCTTTAAAAACATTTTTTTTTAATTTTTTACAAAGGTTTTAATTATTTATTTTTAGAGAGAGAATGGGAGGGGGAAAGAGAGGAAGAGAAACATCAATGTATAGTTACCTCTCGTGTGCCCCCTACCGGGAACCTGGTTCATAACCCAGGCATGTGCCCTGACTGGGAATCGAACGGGTGACCCCTTGGTTTACAGGCCAGCACTCAATCCACTGAGCCACACCAGCCAGGAGTAAAAACATGTTTTTTTGCAAATACTTTCCCCATGCCTGTGTCTTGTCTTCTCATTCTCTTGACATTGTCTTTCACAGAGAAGTTTTTAATTTTCATGAAGTTTACCTTATCTATCTTTTTAATGGACCATACTTTTGGTGTTGTATCAAAGTCATCATCATACCCAAGGAAATCTAGGGAGTTTTCATGTATTATCTCCTAGGACTTTCATGTTTTGCATTTTATAATAGGATTTAAAAATATGTTTTATTGATTATGTTATTATATTTGTCCCCATTTTTCCCCCTTTGGCCCCCCCAACTGGTACCCCCCCACTTCTCTCCAGCAATCCCTTCCTTAGTTCATGTCCATGTGTCCTACATATAAATTCTTTGGTTTTTCCACTTCCTATACTGTTCGTAACATTCCCCTGTCTATCTTGTACCTACCAATTATGTTTCTTAATCCCTACATTTTTTCTTCCATTCTCCCGCATCCTCTTCCCAGCCGATAACCCTCCAAATGATATCTATATCTACAGTTCTGTTCCTGTGCTGGTTGTTTGCTTAGTTTGTAGTTTCAGATTCATTTGTCGATAAGTGTGAATTTGTTATCATTTTAATGTTATAGTTTTAATCTTCTTTTTCTTAAATAAGTCTCTTTAACAGTTCATCTAATACTGGCTTGGTGAGGATGAATTCCTTTAGCTTTACCTTATCTGGGAAACACTTTATCTGCCCTTCTATTTTAAATGATAGGTTTGCTGGATAGAGTTATCTAGGTTGTAGGTCCTTACTTCTCATCACTTTGAATATTTCTTACCAGTCCCTTCTTGCTTGCAAAGGTTTTTTTGAGAAATCATCTGACAGTCTTATGAGAACTGTATTTTAGGTAACTCTCTGTTTTTCCCTTGCTGCTTTTAAGATTACCTTTACCTTTAACCTTTGGCATTTTAATTATATTGTGTCTTGTGGTCCTATGGGTCCAACTTGTTTGGGACTCTCTTTGCTTCCTGGATTTATATATTTATTTCCTTCACCAAATTAGGGAAATTTTCTTTAATTATTTTTTCAAATAAGTTTTCAATTTGCTGCTCTTTCTCTTTTCCTCCTGGCATCCCTACGATTCAAATGTAGGTACATTTGGAGATGTCTCAGAAGCTTCTTATACTATCCTCATTTTAAAAAATTCTCTTTTCTTCTTGCTGTTCTGGTGAATGCTTATTTCTTCCTTATGTTCTAAATTGTTAATTTGAGTCTTGGTTTCCTTCTCTCCACTGTTGATTCCCTGTAGATTTTTCTTTACTTCACTTAGTGTAACCTTCATTTCTTCTTGGGTCTTTTTCATGTTGTTATTGTACTTGTTGAGTTCTTTGAGCATCTTGATCACCAATATTTTGAACTCTACATCTGATAGGTTACTTACTTCCATTTCAGTTAGTTCTTTTGCTCTGTTCTTTCTTTTGGGTTATATTTCTTTGTCTCCTCAATTTGGTAGCCTCTGTGTCTTTGTTTCTGTGTATTATGTAGAGGTGCTTTGACTCCCTGTCTTGGTAGCATGACTCATCTGGATGAATGTGGCTTCTTTAAATGCTTGGTTATTAGACTTCCATACAGTTCAGTTTTCTGATGCCTCTGGGTGTTATTTGTTTTGAGGTCTAATTGTAATTCTATGGTTGCATGAGGAGGCAAAGTGTGTTTACCTACGACTCCATCTTGATCAGAAGCTCTATAATAGGACTTATAATCCATTTTAAGTTAACTTTTGTGAAGGACAGAAGTTACTCATCTAGTTTTATTTACTTCTTCCTGTAGATATTCAATAGTTTCAGCACCATTTGTGAATTGTATCACTCCATTGTACTGCCTTAGAGCATTGACTACATTTATGGAAGCTTATATCTGGGCTTTCTGTTCTCTACCACATATCTATTTGTCTCTTCTTTCACCAGTGTTGTGCTCTCTTGATAGCTATAACTTTAAAGTAAGACTTGAATTTGGATAGTATCAGTACTCCAACTGTGTTTGTCTCCTTCAATATTTTGTTATCTGTTCTGGGTATTTTGTCTCACCATATATACTTTAAAATTGGTTTGTTGATATCCACAAAATAACTTGCTGGAATTTCATTGGCATTATACTGAGTCTATAAATTACATGAAGAAGGACTGACATCTTGACAATATTGAATTAATATCCATGAACAAGGGATATTGTTACTGAACTGCAATTGGGGTCCCACTGCCTGCTTCCACCCTCTAGGCGAAATTCCAGAGGCAAAGGTTTGGTAATAAAGGAAAGGAGTCTTTATTCAAAAGCTTCACAGTTTTGGAACAACAGCTTTTCCACATGCATTAGTCATTTAAACCTATCAGTTAAGGCCAAACTCTTTAACACCTGAGTTCTCCTATCATCCCCACTGTTAGTTTTTCATTATCTTATTTCTATAGGGTTAGTTTACAAACTAAAACAATATAGGACACAAAAGCTACACAATTTTTGAAGAATGGAAGGATTCTGCCTCAGAGCCTGTCCCTCATAGAACAGCCAAAGGAGGATAGCTCTGCCACCCTCTGCCAGGTAAGCCTGATCCTAAACTGCACCTGAAGTTCCTTCCTGTCCAAAATAACATCTGCCGGGAAATGCAGAGAGCTGCAGCATGATCATCCAGGCATCCTTGAGAAAGAGAGAGTCAGCAAACAAGCTTGCGAGCCAGTGAGCAAGAGAGCCAGCACTCTTTTTATTTCCATGTGACCTGAAGACATTCAGCTTCTCCCGCAATCCTGTCCTAGGCTATTTGTCATTGTCTCCACAGACTCCTCCTACGCCCCCTCTCTCCATCTCCCCAGTGATCTAATCAGATCTCTCTGTATCAATATCTCTCCATTTATTGTTTCTTAAAATTTTATCACCTTCATAGTTTTTCTCATAAAGATCTTATATGTATTTTGTTAGATTTATCTCTAATTATTACATTTTTGGAATTTCTTATGAAAATTATACTTACTTGTTGTTAATTGCAAATTCCATTTATACATCACTGGTATACAGGAAAGTGGTTGACTTTTGTGTATTAGCCTTGAATCATGTAACATTGCTATAACTGCTTGATTAAGAGGGTCTTTGTTTTGACAATATTTTTCATATTTCTTACACAGGTGATCATGTTATCCCAAAGCAGACATCTTTATTTCTTACTTCCCAATCTGTATGCATTTTATTTTCTTTACTTGTTTTATTGCATTAGCAAGTACTTCCAGCTTAAGGATTAAAGGAGCGGCAAAAGGAGACATTAATGCCTTTAACATGATCCTCATGGGAAAGCTTCAAGTTTTAAATAAATTATGATGTTAACTATGGGTTTTTAATAAATATTCTTTTTCAGCTAGAGTTAAATTTTCCCCTATGACCAATTTAATGAACATTTTTACCATGAATTCATCTTAGACTTTTGTCAAATAATTTCTTTTGCATCAATTGATGTAACTATGTAATTTTCCTGCTTTACTCTGTTTATTTTGCAAATTATATTAATTGATTTTTGAAAGTTGAGCCACTATACAGTTTTATGTGTGTTAATGTCTTTCTTTTTTCCTTATATTTCATTTTTCATATTTCAAGTTTGGCATATCAGAAAAACCCTTTAAATATTGTCTATTTATTAAAATACATATTGAAAAATTACTGTTAAGATTCCCATTGAAAAACAATACACTAACTACGCACTGGGCAGTACTTTCATCCCCGTGCATAGATTATGTTACCTCTCATCGCAGAATTGTGAGGTCTATGTATACATCTGCCATTGTCGCATCACCATCGTTGCCATCATCATTGCCGCTTTACAGATGAAGAGTCTCACGTTTAGAGAGGCCACTTAGTTCAGTTCATATAACAATAAATGGAAACTATTAGGATAAACATGTATGTAAATAATCCACAGTACGATGGCATTGCCATTGGAAAATGAACCATTTGCATTGCGACTTAAATTTGGACTCTAGGGTAGAACTCAAAACTGTGGAGCAATTCTTTATTGTTTAGTTTCCGCAAAATAATATTTTGTATTGCCCATGGTATCTTATAACTGTATACATGTACAGGTATATATGGCCTGCTAATTAACTGTTAGGGTTTTATAATTTTATTACAATTTTGAATCTATATAAAACAACGTAGTAGGATTTTTCGTCTTCGTTGAATTAGGAGGAAAGTTTTGAGATACATATTTTATTTGGAAAAAAATAAATTAGCTTCTTTTTTGTCGTTCCTCTAATGGTATACTGACAATAGGGTTGAAGAGAAACATTGTCAATATTTGCCCAAATAAGTTGACATTTTGTCTCTTTTTATGTATCTGATGGGAACAGTGATTTCACATGTCAGTGCACAGCCTGACCCATGTAACCACATGCTGGAAACGAGAAGTTCCAGCAGGGTAAGTTCATGTTCATGAGCATTGGTAAGTAGGAATCTTCTCTCTCTTCTTTTGGTAATAGCAACCAGTTATACCCTGCACTTCAAATGTTGATTCAAGTAGGAAGGAGACACAGAAAGGTAGAATCATTAAAGGGCAGTTATATAATTTTATTGAAATATTTTTAAAAACACTAAAAGCAAAAATTACATTAATATAAATTGATTGTAATGAAAAGAATATATTTTATTTAAATACTAATTAAATATTCTTCCCCTTATAATGTTTTTCTTTCAAAAATACAATGAACACAGAATGAATATTTTATATTTTCCCACTAATTATGACAACGATTTCTTTGTCATATGAATATTTTATTGTGAAAAGTAGTAATGCTACTTCAAAAATGGAAAAATCACAGATATTCTTAGGCAACTTAAGTCATTTGTGACAGTTCATACTTCAGTGTAGTAGCTTCTGAAATACATGCAACTTCATTATATTTTAGTCAAAGTTGCTGGGAAGACACTTCTCCCTGACTCTTAGACCAATCATGTCTGCATGATTTTGAGTTAGTTTCTTCAAAATAATATGGTAAAGATAAATTCGTGCTGAATATTATATATAGTTTGCTATGGTTATGTGTACAGTGAACCCTGCCTGGAATGTGTCTCTCCTCTAGTATGTAAAAACTCCCCTTCCCCTCAACTGGGGCGCTGTAGGGCAATTTTCTATGTGATCAGCAATGGGAATAAATAAGGTTCACACTGTGCTGTCCATAATGCACAGCATTATGCACAGCATATTTTGTTTTCTCCTGGCAACAACCCCATGACATGGCTATTATCTCCCTTTTACAAATAACAAAACTAAGGGCAGTAATAAGCAACCAAGACCATATTTGAGTTCAATCTGACTAATATCAAAGCCTATGCCAAAACCCTCTGTGTTTGTATCACAGCAAAATAGTTTTATCATATCCATTAATTTTATCCTTCCAATCCAAAATAGCAGAAAAATAATGACAATATGAAAGTATCTTTAAAAATGTTAATGGCAGCGACGCTCCATGTATATTAACCTATGTGCCATTTTTATATGCATACCTGAATGTGTATTTTACTTATGTAGGTAATATCAATGACATCTTTTCTGATTAATTATTTTTAATGGTTGGCAATTGCAGATGTGCCTTTCTGCAAACTGCATATTCCTCAAATTGTATATATATTTTTCCTCAAATGTTCTTAATTATTTCCCTTGAAAATAGTAACCATAATACAGAATAATTAAAAATGCATATAGTTTAATATAACTATTAAATGATACATATTACATAACTATTATGTACTACATAATGATCTACACATTAAATATATTTATCAACATTATATTCTGTCCCTATGTTAAACACAAAAGTTAGATTCATATATATCCTATCGTCTCTCAAAACATTCATAAGGATGCTATGGTCAGAAGTATTTAGAGTTAATCTAGAATTTCTCATGATCACCCCTCCCTTCTTTTTATTCTTTTAAATCTCCCATCTGCATTGTTTTACAGGAACTCAGGCTTTAATGCAGTAGCAATAAAGGGCCCAGTGAGAGACTTAGGCATTGATTCAAGAGTGTGTCATTGTTTGTACTTTGTTATGGTTCTGTACTGTTTATAAGCATTTTGAAAAAAAAAATATTTTCCTTGCCTCTTTTTAATCTAAGAAAAAGAAGATGATCAAAACTATGAACAGTGAAATGACAACAAACTCACAACTATCAACAACTGGACTTACAAAAACAAAAACGAATTAAGCAAGCTGCTAGAACAGGAACAGAATCACAGAAATGGAGATCACATGGAGGATTATCAGTGGCAATGAGGAGGGGAGAAAATGGGGGAAAAGTACAGGAATTAAGAAGCTTAAGTGGTAGGTACAAAATAGACAGGGGGAGGCTAAGAATAGTATAGAAAAGGGAGAAACCAAAGAACTTACACGTATGACCCATGGTATGAACTAAGTGGGGGAATGCTGGAGGAAGGGGGGTGTAGCGTGGAGGGGAATAAAGGGGAAAAAAATGGGACAACTGTAATAGCATAATCAATAAAATATATTTTTAAAAATACAGTAAGGATTTTTTTAAAGTTAAATAAATGTGACTAGAATATCTTTTATGAAAAGAGAACCACAAACCATGAGGAATTAAGCTTTTTTTTATTATACCCCTCTCAAGGAAAAGTGGGGGTGGAAATTGTGATAGATCATAGATCAATAGAAGAGTTGAACAATAAAACTTCAGGGAGCCCTCAGGTATTTGCTGTAAAGGCATGTCTAACTTCTTTTACTCTATGGCACTGTCATTTTAGTCAGTGTCAACAAAAATTTAGCCCACATATCTTTTGTTCTCATATCAAATTACTAGGGGGCATAGGATCTGACTGGCTTAATTTAGTCCAGGAACTTTTATTCAGTCACCAATGTCTAGGAAACTGGACAAAAAATATTACCAGAGGAAACATTATGAGCAAAGTAGTAATTTTAAATTGTAATGCACAAAGCATTTGATGAGTAAATACTTGGCGAGCAACATATAAGCAGTAGGAATGCTTACATTAAGGTGTGCCATATGTTAGAAAGGCAGCCTCAATCAGGTAGACCTGCAGCCTGGACAAAAGTAGAGGATGAAACCTACAAGGCCAGCTTGAGAGTCATTGGTTAGATATTCCTAACAAAGTCACAAAACGTTTTCGATCTGTCACTTTCCCATCTGAAAATTAAAGATAAAAATAGTACTCTGTAATCTCGTCACAAGGTGTTTTGCGATTTAAAGAAATGTCTGTAGAGGCGTATTCACTCACTGAAATAAAGGTATTATTTTCTCAAAAATGCTGAGTTTATTATGGATAAAAAAGAGAAAGTCCGGGATTAGCATTTCTACTCATTGCTTCATTTTTGAAAAAGGTAAGCAATGCTATTAAAATTAGGCAGAAGAAATGTCAGGAGACTGCAGGTAATTTCTCAAAATCATGATTCATGCGACCTGAGGCTTACTGTGTCTGCATCTGCAAAACTGGAGGTAGGGAAGACAGTTTTTCTCTCTCTGTCCTTGTATCTCTCTCATAAGTTTTGGTAAAGGTAGTAATTTCTTTGGATGCAGCAATATGTTTATAAAAATTGTAAGTTACGCATGACAGTGTACCAGTATCTAGGTCAACAGTAAGTCTAACAAAATATAATTAGGTAGGATAACTAAAGTACAGATGGCTTTTACATAATCCTGACCATATATATTTGAGCCTTGGCAATTTGAATCTTGCAAACTATTTCCAAAAAAGTTTGTATGAACTTGTACCAACATTCACTATGCAGTAGCCTCTCATAATTTGCCATCTCTTCCCCTCCTTCACATATAAATAGGCTGACAGAAGACATGCAACTCAACCTCAATCAGGCAACCTGGAAGCAAACAGAGCCTTGGATTCCTAAGAGGATATCAGGTAAGCCAATTTTATCATTCAAAAAACTCTCATTTCTTCTGGAATACATTTTAATTCCTTGGTGTTACTGAACGAAGCAGTATGTACTAAGCAATACATTTTTTTGTGACTTCCAATAATTTTTTCTTAATTCCTTTCTCCTGTCAAGTTTTGAGCAGTTAGCGTTGTTCTGTAAAACATCACACCACAAGCTAGAGAGCCTGAGCCTTCTTTGTTGAAGAACTATTATATTTGAGGACCCAGAGTTCAATACCTAATACTGGTATTTTTCCTAACTCATCCTCTCCAAACCACCCTTGTTAATTTTATGTCCAAAAAAATGTTGGATGAGAGAAGGTCTCGAACTATAATACTTGGGAGCCATAATGTGTCAGTGAGTCAGTGAGACCTCGGAAAATGGAGAGTCCTGGACCTGGGCAAGACGGAGGCTGCAGCTGAGTGAGCGAGACCACTCTGGGAACACTCAGGGAACAAGACACAAAACTGTACTTGGGAGGAAGGGCTATCTAAGTCAGCTAGGTCTTCTAGCCAAGAGGACAGAGGGCACTGGGTGTTGTGAATCCATCGCCTCTAGCTGTCACGGGCACCAACAGAAAGAGTTGGGAAACCAGAAGAGATTATTTCTGAAACTGTCTACTCTTTTCACTCACTTTTTTTTTCTTTGTGGTTAAGTCACAGTCACCTGTGTTTCCCTCTTAGTGATTACTACTGAGATGTCTAAAATAAATTGCTCTCTATGTCACCATAAAAATATACAAAAAGGCTCAAAACTCCTTATAACAAACCACATTTCTAGATATGAGTAAATAAATGGAAGCAAATTTCTCTCCCCAGGAGAAATTTGCCAGCCTATCTATTCCAGGGCCACTATTATTTGTCCTGCAATGTGATTTTACTAACATTCAGAAGGTGTTCTTCAAAACGCAATCAGTTTCTTTCATCTGCTCATATTGCCAACAAATGCACTACTTAAATGTATATATATATGTCCTATTATAAAATACAAACATCATGTGTGAGATTCATATACTAACCCTTCCAAGATAGGGACTTGGGTCTACATAGCTTGAGACACAGAGAACTAAAACATGTCCTTTGTAATGAAAGAAATTGTTAAAGCTGGCTTCTCTGTATAAAATACCCAAAAGCCAGTTCATGTGTTAATATTTCTTTCCTCAAAGGACTGTATGAGATCCAGCTGTGCCAAAGAAATGGGAGTTAATGAAAGGATGGGGATGGAATGGATTTAATTTTGTTGCTAGGTGTTTTGAGATCCGTCAGACTTATGACAGCGTTCTTCCATCAGAAAACAACAAAAAGGGAAAAATGAGGAGGTGGGAGGCATGTGCTAAATCTTTATAACAGGAGATGAGGGAAGCTGGGCTGAGTGGAGCAAGGAGTCAGGAAGATGGATATTTTTCTTTGTGGTTTTATAATACCACACCAGCTGTGCTTTTCTTTATGGTTCTATTGAGCTTTCAGACTGGGCCTGTATGGAGTTAGTTATTGTTGCTTATGTCACCTTATATGTGATACTCCTTCAAACCTGCTCCCAAGGTCAAAGCATTCCAACTGAAATATTCTCAACGGTGTCTTCAGTATAAATTCACAGTATGCGCCTTACTCTCACCAAGGAAATGTAACACTGTAAACTGGAAATTCCTTATTAATCATATTTTGTTGTTGTTTGGTCCACCTCATCACTGGCCTGTGTTTTCCTCTGAACATAAGGCTTATGATATAAAATAGTTTTAGTTGGAAGAGTGCTTATTAGCTGTGAAAAAGCAGTTAGAAGCAGGCACTTCAAATTCATAGTTCTCATCTGAGTTTCCAGAGCCCTTTCTTATTTCATGGAAGCACATGGACTCTATTACACCTGGAGGGACACCACCAGAGCCACTCCAATGCCAGGCATGGGACCTCTCACATCCTTGGGGTTTCATCTGCATTAGATGAAGTTCGACCCCAAATAGTATGGCGCTGTGCATGAAGTCAAAGACACATTCGTGAATCTGCATTTTACAAGTGAGTGAGGGAGCAGAATGATAATTGCAACAATGTCACCATGTAGTTGAGCATAAGACACAGTCAGATGGAACAAACACATGTACAGATTCAGAAATAGATTCTAACCATGTCTTTGCCTACTTCCTTTGATCCCATATATTTCTACTGTAAGATGAAAAAATTTCACGGCCTAAAATTGGCAAGAAATAATTCAACTTTATTTTTTCTATTATCAGTCTGCAATGAAATTTAAAGTTATTGAAACACAAAAGAATACAAAAATATTCAAAGAAGTTATTGAGAAGCAAAGATGTATTTTAAATGCTGTTAAGTAGATATTGTGAAGAACCATTACAGTTCTTCCTTAAAATTTAAGAAAATAAATAAAATTGTGAATCCACAAGCTTTCATATTTCAAAGGACATGATATTTCTGAGCTTGAAACCAAAAGAAAGTACTTACTTTTCATGCAAAAAATAATGTCATAGGCTGAGTAAAGAGTTGTATGAAGAATACAAACTCTACCTACCCAAACTGCACCTGACATGTCAGGAAAGCAGTGTTGTCTGAGGTCTCATTTTTATTAGTCTATGACAAATAGTTATGAGCAGGGTCTGTTGTTCTAGAGTTAGAATACATTAAGGTTTTTATTTGGCTGTCAACCTTTTTGATTTAAGACTTCCTTTGCTAAGCAGAGCATGTGCTAATACTAATGACTTCTCCTCTCTGCACCAGACAGGGCCACTCTCGGCTACAAAGGTGCACGTTCTACCGTGGGAGTATGAATGGAATACAACTCACTGTCGTTATTTTTGAAGATACAAATGTTAACTCGTAGGTAAAGAGTGTTTGTATGGAGGTAATGGAAACTCTGTTTATACTTAGTTCGTAAAGAACAGGATCAATACAGTGCTTCCACGTGACCTTTCAGTGCAATGCCAGTCCATCGTAGGCACAATATAATAGGTGCAAGTGCTTTAAGGTATGTGAGCAGAAAAGGTAAGGCTCAATTTTTGCCCAGGCCACATCCTGTAGTATGTTCAACTCTAGCTGCTTAGCAAGATCAGTCAAATACAAGAAGGTATGTATTTATGGGAAGGGACAGAGCCCTGAATGGTGAGTGAGACCTAGGAACTGAGAGGCAAAATATGGGGAACTGGGGTTAGAATACCCAAGCCTGGGTTCCAGAAACTGAAGCCTATGAAGTTATATAACCTCATTATAAACTTTTTAAATGCCAAAGGAGTATATCCAGTAAAACTTGATTATAAGGATTGCCCTTAGTATAATGGAACAAGAATGAAATGTTGTACACTCAGGGGATGCTATAGCTTTTCTTCCTCTGTGATGTCTCTACCTTCCCTGGAATTTCTGGCCATCTGTGACCTCCTTCTGCCTTTTGAACCCCAGAGCCCACACCCACTTGATTGCCAGGGAGGCAAATGTAACTGCAGTTAATCATAGAATCTGGGTTAGAGTGAAGAGCCTGTGGTTGGAAACCCAGCAGAGCCAAGGGCAGTTTGTCTGTTCATCACTCTCAGTTGCTCAGGCCTCTTTCTGACCACTCCCTTCTTCCCAGCAGGCCTACCCTGCCCGTCTCCTCGCAGGCTCCTTGAAATTTCTACTCCATTTATCTGAACCCATCTGCTTTCTATCCTCTAAGAATTTCTCAAAATGTTGGCCCAGTGATGGTAATAGTTCTTACTTCCTGGCACTGTTCTTGATATATTTTTTAAAGAAAAATATTCTCTGTCATTTCAAAGGTATTAAGATAGGAGGAGAGATGATATATAAGCTGGGTCTGCAATCTTGATCCAACCGCCCTCTAGTGTTTCTTTAATTCAATCAAAGTCAGGTCATTTTTAGTAATAAGCTGCTAGGACAATGGGAGGTTATGGAGTTCACACGTTTAAATAAATTATCCCATGACATGTAACCCCAGGCTGTACCTTCTCTATGGGATAGCTAGCACAAATTTAAATAGGACAGATCTGTTACTCTTATGGTTTCTAGATGACAGGGACTAGGAATGCCTGGTTTAGTATGAGGGTAAAAAGTTTTTTGATTTTTTTTTCATATGTTATACATGAACATATATTGAAGAAAAAATAAACCCCCCTCTAACTTCACCTCACATCCTCTATGGGCTGTTTCTCTCTCTCTCTCTCTCTCTTTTTTTTTTTTTTGCCTGGGGAGGCACCCTATATGTCATTTATACTAGCATGGATATGGGCTGCCTTTGGGGATTTGGACGAACTTTTCCTCAGAAATCACCCACACTGTTCAAACATCTTCATGCCCTCGAAAATGGGCACGTGCACCTAAAAAAGGACAAACTGGTTAAATTATGAGTGTGATAGTGACTGGTCCATCAGCTCATCTGAGGCTCTTAAAGACTAAATCTGTTCAAGCCTAGATGAAGGTTTTAGTGAAATCACTGAGTGGAAGAGAATCGTTGTCATTACATGGGCATCATGTAGACTCTAGCAAGTTGTTAAAAATGGCCAACAATTAAGAGGTAAAGAAACATTTAAGTTATTTATTTGTCTTAGTGCAGTTATTTTTCAAAGATGTGAGTATGTTTTAATACATGGGGAGAAAAAATACTAAAATCAGTGCCATTTAAAACTTTTCTCCAGTAATTTTCATTTAATATTAAAATCTATATAAATCTATAGGATTGATTTCTAACAGTGATTTGCTAATATATTAGATCAGTTTCTTTGATTGTTTTCTTGAAGTTTTTTAACAACTTATACCAAAGTATTTCAGAAATAATTTTGGAAAATAAAGAATTATGCTTGCTAATTACAACAATATTAAATCTGCACAGATTGAAATACTTTTTCTAATTATAGGAGATTTCTACATTGGAATGTTATTAGTATCTATTTTGTTCTTGATTGTTTTATGTCAGCTCTTCAGATTATAAGAGATGTTTTCTCCATTGGGAAGACATTATAAGTAATTGCCTAATTAACCCACATTGCTACTGATATAGTTCACATTGCTGGCGTGGGTCCTATAATTCATATTGCTGGTATGGGTCCTAAGAATTAAGACAAAGTTCTAGGCCTGTGTCCCTCTGAGTTATAAGCTTCTTTTCAGTGTTATTTAAGAGTCAGATCAAATGGGTCCTTGAGGCACTTACAAAACAGAGCCATGAAAACAAAAGGAGAATATTTGTTTCGGGATATTTTATTTCTTTATTATTTCTTTAGATTTTATTTATTTATTTTTAGAGAGAAGGGAAGAGAGGGACAAAGAGAGGAACATCAATGTGTGGTTGCCTCTGGTGTGCCCCAACTGGGTGCCCTGGCTGGGAATTGGGGACCCTTTGGTTTGAAGGCCAGCATTCAATCCGCTGAGCCATGCCAGCCAGGGTTGCTTTGGGATATTTTAAAAAGAAACATTAGTGGAGTCAAAATTAAAATAACTAAGCACTAAGTATTCTGTGTATTACCATACCTTACAATGAAATATTGTTTGTAATTACCAATGTTCCTGCTTTTCTTGTCATGTTCTCCAGTCAATAATCTCTTCAGTGTCTTGGACTTCTAAATGTAATAATCTAACTATGGTCTCAGAGGAGTGAGCTTACGTCTTCTCTGATAAGCAACAGACTGAAACGCAATCAAAAGAGAAAAGAAGATTGTGCTGTTGGGAAAAGTAATTTGTCCAGTAAGTGAGGAGATTGGAATTCTGAAAGGTAAGGGTGCTAAAAGGTGTGGCTCCCATGAGGAGAAGAAAGGAGGCATGGGAATCGGGAATCAGTTTTCAGAGCTGAAAAATAATCTGCCAAGTGAGGTGTGTTGCTTACAGACAGAAAGGCATTTTAACATAGAAATTAAGAGTATAGATGTTGAAGCCAGGCTACCTAGATCAGGTCAGAGCTGGACGGTGTGTGTACTCAGTGTGAGACTAAATTATTTAGTGCTTTTGACCTTCACCTTCTTCATCTGTGAAATGGAAATAATAACACCTGTTTCGTGGAGTTTTAGGGGAGGTTGTGTTAATAATAATGTGGAACACTTCGTTGTGGTTTACAGTATATTTTCAAAATCTTAGACACAACCTGCAAGAAGTACAACCTAAGTCTTTAAGAAAAGAGTATTGGCTAGGCATAGTAATTCCTTTCTAACAAATAGAACAAGTCACTGGCGTGGTTTTGGAGACTAGATCACCAACAATAGGGTGGCTTCCTATTTTTCTGTCTCTTGGATCACTCTCGGTGGAGGAAGCCAGTGAGCCCGTCGACAGCATCCGAGCAGCCCTTTGGAGAAGTCTGCAGGATGAGGGGGCTCCGGAGTCCTGCCAAGCACTAGTGAGAAATGGAGGCCTCCCCACAGCTGTCACACGCATGAGCCCTCTTGGAAATGGAGCTTCCCACTTCTACCAGTCTTCACATGACTATAACCCTGGTCTTTATTTTGTCTGTCCTCTCATGAGAGACTGAAAGCTGCAACTGGACAGCTAGGCCTCCCCCACATATTTGGCCCATAGAAATTTTGAGTGAGTGGAAGTTAGTTGTTTTAAGCCACTAAATTTTGGGGAAATTTGTTACTCAGCAATAAATAACTAATATGCACTTTAAGCAGTACCTGCTTTATTATGAGCACTATATAACTATTAATTACATTATTATTATAGACCATCGTTTAAGAGTTTGGGGACAGTGTAATAAGCCACTAGAAATTCCCAATTAATTTCCCTGAAAATATTCCAGCACAGAAGAGACCTCTGTGATCTATTTTGTGGCCTTCTTGTTGTTCAATCTTGATAGCGTATGCACTTCACTAATGTACTGCTAGTATGGGCTTTGAATAATATTTTCTTGGAGAAAAAAATAAAAATGATGGTGGATAAAAAGAGATATAAAGTAAAAGTGAGAAAGGAAGCAAAGTGAGGCACCTGGGAGAAAACTCAATAAAGCAAACTAAACAAACAAACAAACAGATAAACCATACTGACATCGACTTCATAAAAAATACATCAGAAAGGATTGTGAAAGGTCACAACTAAAGAAGGAAGGGTGTTCTCACCTGTAATTACATCAATTGTAATGCACTTCATGCTTTTCTGTGCTTATTGCCCACTAAATTAGGCTTCCTCTTAATATCTTCAATGTGGAAAAAACATAAGATTGACCAAATAAAAAAATAAAGGTTGGTTATCCTGAGTGGCTATAGCAAAGGGGGTCAGCCATCATCACTTGCATTTTGGTGGGGACTCAAAGGCTGTCAGAGGAGTGGAAAGAAGGAAGCGTTTGGGTGTGCTTTGATTGGAGACTTGGCATGGGAAGTTGTAGAAGCTGGAGTCCTGCTGGTTAGGGGCTAGAGGCATGGACCTGGCTTTTTGTTTGTGGTTCTAGGTTGGAAGCAGGGACACAAATTAAAGAAGCTGTCAGTTATTAATCAAATACCTTGATCATTTTGGCCCAGTTGTTTCACTTCCTGGCTTATTACTAGAGATTGCAATCTGGTTTTCTGCAAATCTGACTTATAGCAGGCTGGCCTCCAGGGCTGTCTATGTAGATAAAGGGTCAGCTTTGGGTTGACCACTGCAGGTTGTGGATCCAGGTTGTATTTTTATATCTACGTGGCCATGGTCCATTTGTATATTCAGCATCTCATCAACAATACACTATTTCTTACACTGGTTTGCTGATTGTAATTCCCTCGTCTTTGTTTCCAGTTTCTAACACTTTTCGATCTCATTTCCATATCAAAGTGTTGATAGCATTTCTATAAACTTTCCCTAGTTTCATGAAGGACTAAAATCAAGGTTTCTGTATATGAATAATAAAATAATCAAGAAGATTATACCTTGGCAGAAAGTTTCTTTCTGCTTCAACAGCAGATCCAAGCAGAGAAAATGAAAATGAAATAATAAACAAAAACATAGCTGAAAGTCAACACATTTTTATTAGAAACAGGGATGGGAAGGAGAGGAGAAATAGATTTAACTGATGCATGAGACTGTAGACACATTTTTCTTACTTCCATCAAATTGTTTCAGGTGTAGTATTTGGTGCTGTTTCTGCCAGTATCTTCCTTAAAAGTATATACATTATCATATATTTTCAATACAACTTTTTGGTTTTTTATATTGCAGTTATTTTAAAGTAAATGTTTTCTATTGTGCCTGGCAACATTGGGTCAACAATCCCTCTATTGGTGTAAAGTGTTTGTGGTGGTAGCACAAAGAAAGAACCATTAGCGTTATTGAAGGTGAAAGGCAGAAAACAGTCGTTATATTTTTGGAATTCTTGAATTCCATCGTTCTAGCATTGACCCATGAGGTCATCAGTTGTCTTCTTTCTATTATAGATAATTAAACTGAGTTACAAAGAGACTAAAGAGTACATCTTTGAGAGTGATTCAAACACTCAAATACCTACTATACCCTTGGCAGGTGTTTAGAATTAGATAGTCAGTTGCAATGTGTTGATTTATTGATATATATCATTGAGCAGCTACTTTAGGTCAGGTACTGTTCTAGGTACTGAAACTGATTTCGTACCAACTTTCTTAAGACCCATGTCCTTCTTGGTCTATATTTAGTGTGTCCAAATTTGATAAAAGCATGATTACAGATAAATCTTCCATTTCTATGAATGTAACTTTGGCAAACCTGATGATAAATGATTGACCCTACAGTGGTGTCAGGAACTGTGTGGAAGGTGTTAAGGATTTTGGTTCATTGTGCTCTCTCTCTAATGGTTACAGCCAGTCATTGATGTGAAGAAAGACATAAACCAAATACTGTCAGATTATCTTATTTTATTTTCATTTTTTTGAGAATACAGGATTCTAAATTTCCTTCTATGTGAACCCATCACATTTTCTTTATGTTTGCTATGGAATGACACATCCCTTCGTTCTGTTGGCCAGACTGGCACATTTGCTCACAACAAAGTTAATTTGATTGTGTCTAAAAATTCAAAGGCAATGCAGATCATAGGCAGATCAAGACTATTAGTAGGCAGTGCAGGCAGTGATAACCTTAATATGTGAGTTTAGGTATAATCTCGGCTATGTGAATATTGCTATTAATTCTTTGGTTTTGTTTTTTCCTAACATTCTGAGTGCTCTAATTTATTCGTGGGTTAATTTTATGCTCTAGTCCTTTCAAGTAAATGTCACCCAAGGTTTTCCTTTTTTTCCATTTTACTCTTTAAACACTATGCTCTACCTTTCTCCTCTCTAGTCTCTTCATTACCTCTCAAGGCATTCTAAAGCAGGAAAAATGTTTCACTTTTTGAAACCAAAATGATTCCAATGTACACACTGAACAAAATGCAAACTCCTCAAAAGTACACACTGATCCAAGCCCAACCAGAATTTCTAAATGTTTTTATTGAGATATAATGGAAATATAACACCGTATAAATTTAAGGTATACAGTGTATCGTTTTGATATATTTACATACTGCAATATGATTACCAGCATAGCCTTGGCTAACGACTTCATCATGCCACATAATTTTCACCATGTCACATAATTATCAATTCACCATTTTGTTTTGCTGGGAGAACATTTAATATCTAGTTTCTTAGAAACTTTGATGTACGCAATACAGTACTGTTGGCTATAATCACACAATACTATGTTTTAGACCTCTAGAACTTACCTTCTAACAGGAAGTTAGCACCCTTTGACCAACATCTCCCCAATTTCCCCACCCCTGAAACTTTACTGTAGTCTGCTTCTATGAATTCAGCTTTTTTATATTCCACATATAAATGGTATATAGACATATCACACTTAGCATTATGCCTTTGAGGTGCATCCATGTTGTCACAAATGGCAGGACTTGTCTCTCATGGTGGAATAATATTCCATGTGTCTATATGCCACATCATCTTTCTCCATTCATCTGTTGACCAATGGGTTGTGTTAAGACCTCTGGCACTTGTGCGACCTCTTTTTGAGTTACCCAGAACTGGTTAATTAAGCATGTCCTTCACTTTTTTATAGATATTTCTATCTTTTCTTTTATGAATCCTTTCAACTAAAAAACATTTAGTTGAAAGGATCCAAATTTAATTTATCTTTACAGGTTATTTTTAGTTTTTGCTATTATACAACATTATTATATTTTTTAGGTTCCCTAGTTTAAATTAAGCCTGTAAACTCCTATTTTCTATTTTCAAGCTATAAGTATACTTTTTACTGGGAAATTATTCTCATGATGAAATTCATTGATAGCAATCTATCTCTTCAGATACAGTTCAAACTCCTAGTGACCTCTATGGGTGAATTGCCATATAAATAATAACTGGTAATTTCTTATAATGGGCATTCCATTTGTGCTTGCTAAATTGAATTTTAATTAATACAGTCCCAGATGTTAAAATGAATGCTGTCATTTTAAGATGCATCATATTGAAAAGGGATTTGTGACTTGAACACAGAGAAAAAGTAGGCTGTGAGACATAGTGAAGGTATTTGTGGTTTTCTCATGAAACAACAAATTTATTGCTCCATCCTCTGTGTTGTCACAGTTAATTTTTCTAATACTCTCTTAAAACTCATCTCAATATAAGGATGTGTTTATATATATTTGTATCATCCACTAAACTATAAGTTACATGATAATAGGTATTATGCTTTATTCAATTCTCTAGTTAAAAAGCTTGCACAGTGCTTGACCCATTGTTGTTTTCAGAAAATGCTTATTAAATAATGAATGAATAAATGTACAAACAAAAGATTCAAATATAGAAATTGAGATGCTTACATTTCTACAAGGAGGCCTATGAATATTGTGGTAATGTTTAAATTTGTGGCTTGAAAATCTGTAATTGTTTTATTACCATTACTCTTTTGAAACCCCCCCCCAAAAAAAAAGGAGTAATTACCAACATTTTTTCCTATACTGGTTTCACTTCCTGTTAATAAATATTTTATTATTTTTCTCCCAATTATTTAGAAAGCTTCAGAGGATTAGCTTTGTCTTATGAGCAAGTCTTTCAGCTCACACGTAACCTTCTTATTGTTCTTCACCAACAGGCCTGTCTCTCTTTGGCTCAGTATGCTGCTGGCATCTCTGATGTCTACAAAGCTGGGTGAAGGGGTCTTGCAGATATTTATGCCCAAATTTGGGATCATAGAAGGCTAGCTGGGTAGGGAGCCCATCCTCAGGAAAAACGCATTGACAAACTAAGAATTTCCTTACATCAGATTAGGGGAACAGAACTACTTTTGTGGGGAAATGAATTTAAAATGTCTTAGGAGTTCATTAAACCCCCTTTAAATACACTTCTTAAAGTCTCTGCACTTGGACAATTATTGTCATAGGCACCTTTAACGTTTAATCTAACAGCTCCATACATTCATGCTAAACTTTTCATTTTAGTTATCTTGAGTTTAGATTAGATAAACCCTAAATTCTCTTGATGCAGAAATACACTCATTCAAACATTTATTTATTCATTCAATAAATATTATAAAGTTGTTCTAAGTTTAAAGTGGTGCTAGGTAAATACTGAAGATGAGTTAAAAAAATTAGAAAAAGTGAGTCACTATCCTTGCTTTGCAATGTAATATTTAATACTTGAACATTTTGCTTAACCTTTTTGATTCATCTTTCATCTCTGTAAAGTTAGAATAATAATAATAATAGTAATTGCAATTTTATAAGATAAATAAAAAGAAAAGACCTAAACATAGGATAAGAACCAAGGGTTATCGGTCATGAGAGCAAAGGGAGAAGAAAATTTATGTTACCTTTGAAATGTTAGAGAATAAAGGAAGTGTGTCCGTATGGCTTTCATATTAAAGAGAAAATGGTAACCAACAAAATCGATCAATTCCATTATTTATTTAGCAAATATTTACTGATTTACTTTTTTGTTCTAACCACAGCAGTAGGTGTTGGCAATACAAAAACTAATGCAAAATTGTTTCTATCTTAAAGAAACTGATTGAACGTTAGGCAACATTAACATCACCTAGAATGCTTCTTAAAATACTCCATGTCCCATCCCATATAGTTTTAGGTCTAGTTAGTTATTGTTTGAAAAAATATTTTTCAGCCATCAACATAATTATGAACGAAGATAGGCAGACCACTCTTTGAAATAAGACAATTTTAGTGATTATGTATAAAATTCACTTTAAGAAGCATAGTTGTAAAAGGAGCTTTAAATATAAAATTATTTTTATTTAATATTAAAAATTCTTTCAGATTTTTAAATCAAAAAGTTAAATTAAATACAATTGAATGTTTTATTTATCATCTTGTTTTACATTTTATTTTTTGAGATCCTGAATATTAACTGTTACATGGTGTTTGGAAAATAAGAAAATAATTACTCTTCTTTTGGTGAAGTTGATTAATAAAATAGTATTTTTAGTGAAAGAATATCATTTAAGAGTTTAGAAAAAATAATGTAAGTAACAGAAAAAATAAAAGAAAGAAAATGTTTTTTTTAGTCCAATGTCTTACAGTGCCTTTTCATGTTAGGCATGTTATAAATGCATTATGTTCATATTCTAAGTGTAGAGCTTATAGTTTATTATTAAGTGTATTGGTCTGTGCTATGCATGATATCATGGTTGAATTTACATCTACCTACTTTGCTTAATTAATGTATTTTGAAATAGCTAAGTAAAAATCTCTCCTTTTTTCAAACAAGTATAGCATCCTGTGAAATATTTGGATCCAAAATAAAACATATGTGAAACCCACCTCCCCCCCAAAAAAACCCAAAATAGAATTCCTATAACTCTACAAATCTAAAACACTTGGAAATCACTTGGAAATAGTTTTAGGGGGTGTGCCATATTTATCACTTTGTTACTGATTTTAGCTCACCTTTTATGTTTTATCTATAGATTACTTGAACACACACACACACACATGCACACATACCTTCATCTGTAAGAGAAAGTAGAAGGTCCCATTTGATTAAGTTATCTCTATCTTGCACTCCAGAAATGAAGTTTTGTAGATGAAGTGTGGCATATGTGTTAGAGACTGGTTACGGAAACAGTGGGTATTAACTTAGTTAACCTATATCTTCACCGATGCAAATCTCTCAAATTTTATCCACTTCTAACACGGGCATCAAGATGCTGTTTGCTGAGTTCTCTATAATCAAAAGTTACTAGGGTGCTGACTTTTGGGGAGACATATCTTTCCTTTGTTCCTTTGAAAGGTTGTGGCAGCCATCCATCTTTCTTCCAGTCTAAGGTGCGCCTTCATAGTCAGAACACTTCATGCTGAAAATTGTTCTGCAGAGCTGGACAGTGAGTGTGGAAAAAGGAAAGATAAGAGAAGATAGGAAAAATAGGAAGATTAAACTACTACTAACAGTTATCATTTAGTGAATCACTATTTACTCACCCCTTTCTCATCTCTACAAAGGTGTATTGGTGGTGGGCTCAGTGCATGATGGACTGGGGAGTGAGAGATATTTCCATATCTATCGTTTATTAGCTATGTAACTTTGATGAAGTTATTAAAACTCCCCAAATTTAGTTTTATTTAGAACGCTAGGAAAATACAGATTCAAATTGAAAACAACCTTCCCAAACTGTGTTTCTTTTTGTTTCTCTTTTTATTGATAATGTACTCATTGCTGGTGGAGTATGCCTGCAGTAACTATCTTCTTTTCTTCACTAGAATCTTAATTTATTTTCTTTATTTTCTGCATCATGATTGTTGATTTCTTTTTGGCTACCTCTCATGTTTACACTTTCAGTAAGATCTCCCTTTTTCAACACCTGTGAGTTAATGTCTTGACTTCTGATCCAGTTCCATTTCCTGGTTAACGTTATCTTGTTTTTATCTCATATCTAGGTAAGTACAGCATTGGGCAGATTTGCCTTGATGAGCTGAAAGTTTGCTAGTGGCAGTTACTTACCATTATACCTCCTTCATTACATACTAAGATAAACTTCTTCTCAACTTTTATTCTTAATCTATTGGTCCTATTTTCTGATCTGCATATGAGTTAGAAATTAGCCATTGACTGAAAAGCCTAATATTGAATAACTGGTGCTTTCCATTTTCAAACTAAAGAAATGTACTTGTAAGACAATTAAAATAAAAATGTAAAATGGCTTTTTAAAAATTTTACTTTTAGTGTTCGCTTATAGTCATTTTTCATGAACAGCTCTATGAGTACAAGAATTCTATGGACATAGATGGTCCTCCCTAGGCACCAACTAATCTTGTTTTGGCAAGTAATTGTAAATTTTTGTTCACCTTTGTTTTTACCAAACATGTAGCAAATAGCCTAATTACTCATTTTATTTAAAAAATACATATGATGTCATGCAATGTATAGCAAGTCTAGTTTCAGCCCCATCCCAATGGATTTAAATGTGTCCATTAATTTTCCATCATATAATTGTCAAATCTATGTAAAATATACTGTTTTCAGACATGAAATAGAATTGTATATTTTAAATGCATGCTTTGTAACTATTTTCTTTTAGAATATGTATATTATTGGGCAAGGAGTTCTGAGTAATATTCTCTCTCATAGCATAATATACTGAGTGTAAAATAAGTTGCACTTCTTCAACTATGCCTATTGTACACACACACACACCCACAAGCGGTGGAAAAATTTTGAACTTAAGCTAGATGTTCTGCAATATGGAAAACAAGGTCACACTGCCAAAATTTCAAGTAGTCATTTTCCTTAACTGTAGTTTGATGGAAAACAAAAGAATTTTGGAAACAATCAACCTGTTCTGTTGTGTTTCAGACAACATGTTATATTTGTCTGTTCTGCTGATTTGAACTTACCAAGACTTGAATGTACCTTTTAAAATTTTTCCTGAAACTCTGCTACATAACAGATGGGATGTCTAACATCCTTTTCTATTTAAAACATGCAAGTTCTAATCAACAGGAGGGTTTTAGAATGTTAAACCAGTCAGCCATAAGAAATATGTCATGCAGTTTCCTGTCATTCTAATTAATTAGATAGCATTATTTGTTGTCCCCAATGAGCCTAAATGAGCTCAATGCTGGGATAATAGCTCACTCTTACCAAAGGTTTCTTTTCATATTATTTGCTTGGATTGGACAAAAAGAAATTAAATACTCCGTGATTACCCCAAATTCATGAGAACTGTGATTTACATATGACACATATTTAAACTTCTCTCAAGATCATATGAATATCTTAACATTTTAGGATACTTGTATTAAAAAATATACTTTTTCAAACATTATATCTTCTAATATATAACATTTTTAGGGCAAGGGTTTATATTCTCTTTTAATTTTAATTATATTATTAAGACAGTATATTTTCAGTACTACAAGCATCTTATTATTGTATGCCATTCTTGTTCTTAAACTACTAATTAAAATAAGAGTTATGTAAATTGTTAATTAGTGTGCTGTCTGTAAATAAAACAAAATTTATGGAATTTCTGCCTTAATTACTGGAATACAAGTGAACACAGAATAAAAAAAAAACAAATTTAGAAGTGAGAAGACGATCTGAGTTAAAATAGTTAATTTTAAGCAGAAGGATATCATGTGAGGTTATAAAATGGAGGAGATATTCTAAGTAGAACTATAATGACAATAGATAAGCAAACCTAGGAATGTTAATTTCAGATATGATACTAGCAAGTACGTTTGGAATGTTGAACCATCATGAATATTCACTTATCATCATGACCCTTAAAATATCTGTACACCCTGAAGATCTCTTTCCTCAATAACTGTGCTTTGGTATTTCCCACAAGTACATAAAACTAAGCACTTCATTTCAGTTTATTAAATTCATATTTAGAAAGTACAAAAGCATATTCCTTATGAAGAGTTTATGTGCTAATATAAACTCTTATTCTTGTCACTAAAAATGCAAATGTTGACTTTAATGGTTGATAAAATCTTTAATAAATAAGATATAATATATATGTAGTGTTGCCCTAAGAAACAATTTGCATAATCACTTTAACAACATCTAGAAGTAAATGGTCCCTGCAATACATCTTAAAAGATGCCACAAAACTCCATTATTGCCGGGAAAAATCTTCCTCCACACTGTGGCATGATTAGGTAGACATTTGATAGAGACATGTGCCTTTTCTTTGACACTGTCCACCTCCGGGGCGCTCTCTTCATCTCTTTTCTTTCCGTTGAAAGCCTACTTGGTTTTCAGAGTTCACATAAACTGTGCTCCTAGAATTTTCCTCCATCCCCACACTGTTAATTAAACTCTACGTTCTATAATATTTTTCAAGGCCAGTGTTAACATTTTCCTTGTCCTTTTATTTCAGTGTTTATGACATTTACGAAACTAGGAACTGGCAAACGCTTCTGTAAAAGGCCGGGTAGCAAACGTATTAGGCCTTGCACGTCCTTCAGTCTCTGTCACGATTACGCTAATCTATCATTGTGGTGTGCGTACCAACAGCCACAAACAATACATAACTTGAACATCATGTCAGTGTTTCAATAAAATTAATTAAAAATTAAAAACTAACAATTAATGTCCAAAAATAGGTGGCGAAGTAGATTTGCTCTGCAGCTGGAGTTGGCTATCCTCCATATAGGTCTGTAAAGTCCTTGAGGGAAGAGACCATGGCTGCTGCTGCTTCTGTTTTTTTTTTTTTTTTGACTTCACACTGTTTGTCATAGTAATTTGTACCCTGAAAGGCCTTGACAATTCATTACTGCATTAACTAGAGGAGGGACATGTGACTAGAGCGTAGAGCTTGGCAGTCAGTTGTAAAACTGGTGGGAGGTAGAGAAAGTGAAAGAGAAGAAAGTGATGCAGAGAAAAGAAGTCAGAAATAGAAACAAATGCCTGTATTGCCATTTTTAAACTACTTTTTTTTCTGTTTACAAATTATATCAAAACAAAAAATAATTTAATAATAACTGATAGTATAATTCAGCATTAGTGAGAATTCAAAGTCCTCTTCCATGAGGGGTTCACACTAGAGCTGGGCAGAAAGCCAATATCCTAAGAGCACTGATTAAATGGAGAGCAGAGACCTATTGTCATAGAGCAAAGTATGAAGACTCCTGAGTTCTAAGGAGAAGTTGGCATGTATTCTAGATATAAGGAATGAGAAGAGTTTCTGCAGATCAATAGTTAGCTTTGGAATTCTAGAAGTCGCTCTACTCCGTAAAAATATATATTGAAATAACTGCTGCTTTTGAGTTCACTCTCTAAATCCATTATGTTAAAAAAGTGTAGATACTATTGTAAAAATGGGTGAAGTATTTACATTTCCCCAAAAATTGCAGGTACTTGAGTCATAAACATTTGTACTTCTTCAGAAACTGATTCCAGAGTTAAATTTATAACTAAGATTCCTGCTTTAAATACATCAGAGGTGTGTATGTTTGGATGCAAACAAACATAAAACTGCAAAGCATTTATTCATTCACAAAGGTGCGCCGAGTTTCATAAATTGTGACTATATAGTTTCAAAAGCTTCAACTTTAAACATCAGGAAATGAAAGGAAAGCACATAACGAAAGATACTGTAGGAATGGTAGAGAATATCGATCTAGAATTTGTACGTGAGGTCAGGGCAAAACATATTGATTTCAGAGTCATGGAAGAGACCTTTGGAAGCCATTGGAGTGGACAGACTGAGGGGGGGCCAGGGAGAGGGCTTTGATTTTCCTGAAACAGGAACACCAATGATAAAGAACATTAGCACATGTTGCAACAAAACTATAAATTAAATGAAGCTATCTCTACCTATTTACTTGAAAATAAAATATATGCAGACTGTGCCAAAATAAAGATGTTGCATTTAAGGGATGAGAAGAATTGGATACATTTTACAATTTTCTTGCCATTTGATAAAGAACATATATAAGCAGATGACATGAAGTGAGGCCTGGAAAAAACCCTATTTGTAGATGAAGGTAAATTTAGAGCACCCTGAGGGCCGCACAGACTTTTCTGGCATAACTGGCAGACGAAAAGAGATCTTCTGTAGTATTGGCGCCAACATTGAGATAGTTATATAGATATGGATAAATTTAGACAGTCAGGAAATATTGAAAAGCATTTGATTTGGCTTAAAACATTCTTTTCAAAGAACGTATTTACTAAAATAATCATGTTATACTACTTTTGATTATCTTTGACACCAACTGTGAATTGATTCACACTGACAAAAAAACAACCAAAACTGGTTTGTATATCTTTAGAGCCTAGCATAGGGACCAGTATTTAGAAACACAAAGTGGGTGGGCTTCCCTCATATCCCTGTGTGCATCATACAGGGCATGTAATAGATTTCTACTGCTGCATAACAATTTCACAAATTACAATAAATTTAACAACAACCACTTACTAGCTCACAGATCTATGGGTCAGAATTCTGGCATGGTTTGGCTTAGCGTCCCACAAATCTGAAATCAAGATCTTCTTCAGGCTGGAGTTTTCAGGGAAAAGTCCCCTTTCAAGTTCATTCTTTTGCTTAGCAGAAATCAGTCCCTTGCAGTTGGAAGGCTGAGAGACCCCCACTTCCCTAATAGTGATAGGATGAGGACAGCTCTTGGCTGCCATGGGCTGCTTCTCGTTGTTGGCAGCTGAGAACCAGGATGTCTGCTTTCTTCCAGACCAACCAGAATGCATCTTCCTGACTTCTTCTCTGTGACTAGCTGGAGAAAACTCTGCTTTTAAAGGGTTCATGGAAAGGGTTGGGCCCATCCAGATAACCTCTCTTGTTGAAAGTCACTGGTGCTAATAACGTAATCAAATTATGGGAGTGAAATCCATCAAACTGACAGTTCCAGTGACGGTGCAGGTACCATTTTAGAATTTTGCTTATGACAGGGATTAAGCGTGGGATTTTGGGGCCTGAGGACTTGTCTTTACATCTTGGTTCTGCTGATTCCTAGTCACAACATCTGGAGAAAATCACTTGATTGAGTCTTTTCTCAGTCTCATTATTTGTAAGGTTGGTAAAATACTGTTACTGTGAGGATTTATTACTGTATTAACTCCTCAATATGTTACCTATTTTAATTAATTTATAATATCTAGACTGGCTGAAGAAATGGTGATATGAATGAATGTTTCAAAATGAACCTACGTCTTTAGGCATGAGATGAGATCATTGTGTTTGTTCTTTTCTTGGTGTATTTTAGTTCCCAAGACCCTCCCATGATGGCAGTAGCTTGTAACTCAAAAATTCTACAATTAAATATACGTATTTTTGCTACAATTTGGTGCCTAAATTCTGCCAAAGTGATCACTTCATCTAGTATATCAGGAGAAACAATACTCTTTTATAATAGTGAGAGGAAAACTGGCTATTGGGTTTATTGAGAAATAGTGTATCCATCTTCACAGAACAAAAGAGAGAGAATTTTTAAGGGTAACAGTAAGCTTATCTAGAATTTAATTTATGCATTGCATTTATATAATCTCTCTTAAATAAGATGTGACTCCACTTGAAAATTCAAATTGATCCAACTGTGGAAGCCAAAATTAAACAATTCAACAGCCCTGTCATTTTGACCATGTATATAAAAATGCATTTTCCTAACATCACTTACTGCAGTTATTAAATATCTTTCCTCCCTTCCTTTCAGAGCCAACCCTTACCAGCTTTTTAAAGCTGGCTGCTAGCCTAGCCAAAACATATGTACTTTTTTTGGTATCTAGATATCAACTGTCTTTAAGGCAAACAATCTTCACTTTCGACTCAAGTTCTGCTTTATTCTCTGCGACTCATGTTTTCTACTGTGGTTATAACCCAAAGGACTTTAAAAATCATGGGATTTGTGATTAAAAATCCTACAGGTCAGAGTGCCTTTGTGTTCAAATTCCATGCGTAAGATCCAGGGAGCACCAGAACCCTGACCTAATTAGCTGACCAGCTGTCGTAGGAGCTGGGAACATGTTCACTATTGAGACTCAACTTTAGTGTGCATTCACAGAATCTGTAACTTTAATAATAAAAACAACAGTAAATAAATAATCATTGTTCTTGTGTCTCCAATTGCTAAAATTTGCTTCCTTCTGAGATGCCTCCTTTCCATCTACAGTCAGTTTACATTTTTCATAATGCTGGTTTCTTAGTGTCAGATTAGATTTCTCCAATCTATTTTAATCGAACACCTTGCCCTATCCCAGGGGCCAGCTCTCTTTCATCTTTCAGCCTGACTTATCTTTGTAATACAATTGTTCTAAAATAGATCATTCTTCCTTTGTGTGAAGTGTTTAATAAATATGTTCTAAGTACACACGATCAAGCTGGAGAGAAGCAGTACTGACACCAGGGCAGATACAAGTATACTCTGCATCATTCTAGTCCATTGGTTAAATGCTAAAATGTTAGTGTTTATTTGCTTGATGGAGGGCTATTAAATAAAATTTTAAACATAATTAAGGAAAACCTATCATTGAATTCTGTGAAAGTGGACTAGAATATTGCATAGATTATATTTTCAATACCGTTGGTTTTATTCTGAAGTTATGACTAAAGGCAGCTTCAGCCATCAATGTGGTTTATATTAAAATCAAAAGGACCCTTATGTAGGTACCAGAATGCTTTCCTGTAGTTCTCAAATTATTGCCCACAGACCTCGTACAGTAATAAACACCTAAGATTTTTATCTAGATGTTATGATTATTTTATCTAAGGTATATATTATATATTTTTTTATTCAAATGCTCAAGTCCCATTGCATTTCTACTAAATCAGATATTTGTGTTTAGCTAGATCATGAGGTGGTTTCTCTATCTACTACTGTGTTGGAAAAATTAAACTGTCCTACAATAAAATGTTGAAAATTCCAGCCATATACTGTCTGACTACAAGGCACCCATAATTTGGTACTGCATATTATTGAAAATGTATAAAGCAAAAATTACAGTGAAGATATTCTGAATTTTCAGGCAATTCTGTTACATTCAGATCAGTTATCTTTGTTTTATGATGTCAATCATACAAAATAGGAAGTTTTTATATATATTATGTGAAAAAGAAATGAAAGCATTTAGATCTAGCTTGCGTCGTGGCATAGAACTTTCGGGGATCATCAAAGTTCAAATAATCATATCTACAGGAAAACGACTGCCATCAGCAGTCAGTTTCACTTGCAAGTTCTTTTTTCTTAATTTCAAAATCATACATAAATGCATGCCCTGAAGCTTATGGTAGAGCTAACCTTGCCTGTGGACATTAGTTCTCCAGCAATAGGGAGAACTGTGATTTGAGGATAGTATCTTGAGGATTCAGAAAAGATAGTGTAGGAATGCACTGCATCACCATAGGTTAGTTCATACAGAGCCATGGAAATGTATACACAGAACAAACTGTAGGATGAGCAGTTACATAAATCATGCTGATCTAACAAGCTTCAAGCAACAGAAAGCTAGACCCCTGTCTTGTCTCTAAAGACTTTCTTTGCCTTTCGGTTGAACCATCTCTCTCCCTAGGTAGAGTCCCCTCCAACACTAATGTTTAATAGCTAGGTATCAAAGGTAAATTCAACAAAGGTATTACTGTCTTCCTGGGGAACTGGAGGGTGAGCTACAATGGCTGTGCAGCAAAGCCAAGTAAAACAGACATAAGAAAGATAAACAATCACCGGACACATTCTTCCCCCACAAACACAATATCATCAAGTTGCTACTGCCACAGGGTCCCAAAGGAGGAACTGGCAAGAAAAACACAAATGAAAAAATAAAACCTATTCTCGATTACAGTGTTTGTTGAAACAAAGTAATTACAGAGCTATCAGGCCTGATTGCAAAGCACACAGAGTCAATTGTCATAAAGCATTGAATAAGCCAAGTAGAGAAACCATTTGACCAGCATTCCTCCATTCAATGCAAACCACTGCACAGGATCTCTTACCTCTTGTTTGTGAAAATCAAACAATGCACTCTGTAATTACACTCCTGCTCACTCTGCCCTTAAACATTTACCACAGAGAATTAACTTTCCACGAGATCTCTTCCTACTTAGAAAAAGCTGATTTTTTTTTTTTTTTTTTGCCTCATGTCAGTTTCGGGGATTTCCCTGTTCTTTGACAACCCCACTCTTCTCTTCCTCTGAACTTTTTGACCCATGTAATGCACATATCTACAAAGCTTGCTTCAAGAATTTGCATCGCCTAAATATATCTTTTGAAATGTGTGTGAATTCAGAAATTGAATGTTAAAAGATAACTTTCAGCACTCTAGCTCCACCCCCATACCCATATGTTATGTATTTTAAATATATATACATATTTAATAAAATAAAAATATATAAACATAAAATAATCATAGATTTACAGAATAAATAAATATATATTAAAATGTGTATAACTCATAGGGTATATATACACATGCATATACACATGCATGTACAATACCCTGAAAGCTAGATTCTGCAAGTTCCACCTGATCTCTAACATCTAAGTCACCATGCAATTCTTAAAAGGAATGTAATAAAATTTTGTTTGCAGTCATTTCATTCATAAAAACAAAGTAAACATAGCAATCACCATCTGGACTATGATAAATACACAGGTTACCAAAAATTCTACATACATTATAAAAATGTTATTTTTCAATTATCTATAACTTTTTTGCAATCTCAAGTACTATGAATCCACTCCCAAGTGAGGAAGTAGGAGAGCAAATAAATGGCTTCCTACAAATTCTCAGAAAGTAAATGTAGCAACAGACATTAAAAGAATACCAGATTACATACTAGTGATCAAAATTTGTATTGTTTAAATGTTTTATTTTTAATTATAAAATATTTCAATCCTAAAGAAATCTGGAGTAGATATACATACAGATACCCAGTATGTATGTGTGTGTTTAGTTAGCATATGGCAGATTAATTTCAAGTTCTTTTTGAAAGAATAACATTTTTTAAAAGATTTTATTTATTTATTTTTAGAGAGGGGGGAAGGGAGGGAGAAAGACAGGGAGAGAAACATCAATGTGTTCTTTCTTCTCATGCACCCCCTACTGTGACCTGGCCAGCCACCCAGGCATGTGCTCTGACTGGGAATCAAACTGGTGACCCTTTGGTTAGCAGGCCAGCACTCAATCCACTGAGACACACCAGCCAGGGCTGAAACAATGACATTTTAACTATGCAGTTGATGCCTTCATCCCCTTCTTACTTTCACGGACTCATTCCTTTCTCTCCCCACCAAATGTCAATACTTTTGGTAGTGTAATTGCTATATTTTCCTCATGCATATTTTGAAAATAAATGCATGTATACATAAATGTTAGTATTCTCTGTATGGTTTTAAAATTTACACAGGTTGTAATATAATTGTTACTTTTAATTTATGTTTTCATTGAATACTATGTTGTAAGGCCTATCTAGGTTTCTTTCTTTTCACCTTTGCAATGTCACTGACATATAACATTGTGTAAGCTTAAGGTACACAATATGATGATTTAATGTGTGTACATACTGTGAAATATTTACCACAACAAGGTTAGTTAAGACCTTTTTTTACCTGAAATAATTATCATTTTATTGTTGTATGGTGAGAATATTAAAACTCAACTCCATAACAACTTTCAGTTATACAATAGAGTGTTATGATCTGTGGTCACTATGCTATGCATTTAGATCAGAATTTATGCATGTTCTTATTAGCGGAAGTTTGTACCCTTTGACCAGCATTTCCACATTCCTCTACTTCTCAACCCCTGGCAACCACCATCCTACTGTTTCTATGTGTTTAATGTCTTTCAATTCCAAGTATCAGCGAGATCGTTCAGTATTTGTTTCTCTCTCTGACTTACTTCACTTGGCATATTGCCCTCAAGTTTCACCCATGTTTTCACAAATGGCGGGATATTCTGTCTTTTTTAGATTCAGTTTCTATGTTCATTCATCTGATGAGAGACATTTAGGTTGTTTCCATGTCTGGTCTTTTGTGAAAAATGCTGCAATGAACATTCAGATATCTCTTCAAGATAGTGATTTTATTTCCTTCAGAAAAGTATTCAAAAGTGGGATTGCTGTGTCATATGATAGCTTTAAGTTTTGGGGAACCCTTCATACTTTTTTTGTACCATTTTACCCTTCCAGTAACAGTGCACAAGAGTTCCCTTTTTTCTACATCTTCACCAGTATTTGTTCTTATCTTGTCTCCTTGATAATAGCTGTTCTAGGTGTGAGATGGTATTTCATGGTTTTGATTTGCATTTCCCTGATGATTAGCCATGTTGCACACTTTTTCAAGTACTCATTGGCTACTTGTATTTATGGTATCTGTGGAAAAATGTCTGTTCAAGTATTCTGCCCATTTTTAAATTGAATTATTTGTTTTTCTGCTGAGTTGCATGATTTCCTTATATATTTTGAATATTAACCCCTTATCAGGTAATATGGTTTGCAAGTATTTTCTCTTATGCTATAGATTGCATTTTCATTTGGTTGATTCTTCTTGCAGAAGCTTTTTATTTTGATGTATTTACACTTGCTTATTTTTGCTTTTGTTGTTTTTGTTTTTAGTGTCATATACAAAAAAATTCATTGCCAGACATTTGTTCATTTAATCAATCTTTTCTGAGTGAGGTCTTCATTTTGAGTATCATTTATATTAATTTGTATTTTTTCTATATTTTAGTTTCTTTTCTTTTTTTTTTTTACTTTTTCTGCTCTAGGTTCTAGTCTTATATTTTGGGGAGTTTTTTAGCAAAATAAAGTATCCCATATATGTATGTAATTACTTTTTAAAAGTTTTTTTAATATATCTTATAATTTATGTTATCTAGTATTTTCTTTGTCACTTAGAATATTTGGTAATTTCTTTCAAAATTTCATCATTATTTCTCTGTTTATTTTTATGCGAGTATTAGAAAAACAAGACATTTTAAAATCAAATTTATTGCATTATTGTCATGCAGAGTGTCATACTCAATGTTGATCATTTGGAATAGATGAGCCATTTTATTCCAGGATTATTATACTATTATTTTTTGCTAAGGTTCCATATGTGCTTAAAAATATGCACTCTCTAATTTTGGGAAGTACTGTTACTAGATATGTCTATTATAACAATTTTAATGCTAGGGTTATTTACATTTACTGTATCTTTTAACTTTTAATATACCTGGTTTCTCTATTTCTGGGAAAAGCATGTCAGAAGATTTATTCATTCAGTTGTTCTTTCATTCATTCAAGCAACAATCCCCTTATCAACTCAGCTGTGCCACAGGGAGTATAATTGGTGGGGAATCTTAGTCCTTCAATTGCTCACACCCCCAATCATCCTTGAAATCATCCCCGCTTGTCCAATTCAAAATGCCAACATTCTTACGGCATGACTAATACTGTTTGGAATGAGAAACTACTGCAGAGTTTTGAATAGAGGAAGAGAATAAGATGACTTTATTTTGGAAAGGTCGTTATCAGCTATTATGAAAATTATTTAGGAGGCTGTTGAAATAGCTCTGATAAGAGAAGATGGTGGCTTGGTTCAGGGATGTAGGGAGAGGTTGTTGAGGAACGATTATATTCTCCATGCATTTTGAAGTAGCGCTGATAGTGTTTTCTGCTAGATTGCATGTGTGTATCAATGATATCTCCAATTTTTTGTGACTGTGCAACTGGAAAAATAGATTTGACCCAAATTGTATTCTATAATTGTATAAAAATCTATTAAATTACTGAATCCTAGTTTATGTAACTTATCCTTATTATTTCCAAAACTTTCTGTGCTATTTAAGTGTTTCTTGTTAAAGCATATATTATTTTGCTTTTTATTTCAGTCAAATTTATAATCTGTCTTTTAAGAAAAGAGTATAATCTAATTACATATATTTCAGTTTTTATTATATTTGGACTTATTTATGTGTTGAATGCTATTCTTTACTTGTTTTCTTTCCTCTGTGACTTATATTCAATCAGTTCTTTATTTCTCTCTCCTAGCTGTGCACTATATTTTTTATGTTTACTTAATGTCTTTATTTACTATATTTATTTACTGCATTTCTAAAATTAACACACTATATCAAAGCTGAAATGTCTTAATTTCATGAACAAAGCATGGACTTAATTTGAGATATTTTTCCCTAAGGGCATAAAATAGGTGTCATTACTAGAAATGGCAGCGAAAAAAGTTGTGCAGGAGAAAAAGACATATGTAATGCTTCCTTTATTCTCACTAAAACAATCTCTTTATTTAGATATATATGAGATTTATCTACAAAATTCCACCTAGAATCTGTGTATTGCATCATTATGATTGCTATTGTTTTTAAAAGTATGATGGATAGCAAATATTCAGAATCTTTTATTTTCTGACAATGTCATTTAATTCAAACTCATGTAAATGACTTTGAAATAGACCAAAAGGTGTCTTTTATTTAAAAATCTATAACCCAGATGAGTTACATTAATGTATGAATTCCGTGCCTTCTATTGTCTTTGAGTTATATTACTCTTATTTTACTACTCTGTAAGATGTGGAAAATGAGTAGCAATCACATATTTTTTTAATGCAAGTACAAATGAGTTTGTCTGTTGGTGGTACAGTTTATCACCCGCACCCCCAAAAAAGAAAATCTAGTTTTGCATTTATAAAACACATTTGTTTTAGATTCCTAATTGTCTACACATGTATCTGATTTTTGGACTAACTTTGAGCTAATTTTTACATCTTATTTGTTTCTTCATTAACTAAAATATTTTAAGTGTGTTAAATTTATATTTTTATGAGAATTACAATTTAACTTTAATGTTTAACATTTAGTAATTCATAAATTAGAGAACTTGGTATAAAATTAAAAGGTTTTCATTTTTTTTAAATGTATTTAAAGACATTGATCTCATTTAAAAAAAAAAAGATTTTATTTATTTATTTTTAGAAAGAGGGGAAGGGGGGCAGGAAGAGAGGGAGAAAAACATCAGTGTGTGGTTGCCTCTCATGTGCCCCAGCTGGGGACTGCCCACAGCCCAGGCCTGTACCCTGACTGGGAATCAAACTGAAGACCTTTTGGTTCACAGGTCAGCACTCAGTCCACTGAGCCACACCAGCCATGGCCAACCTAATTGTTTTTGAACACCCTGTGTTGCAGTGAAAATTCTATTAAGATGTTTTTATATAAACTTTTTTTATATAAACTTTATATATAAACTAGTTTTTATATATAAACTTTATATTTTAGTTGGAAGTTTTTATTATTTTGTAACATATAGAGATTTTATCATTTATAATTTATTCTCTTCAGCACATAGCAGGTTCTTTGTATTTGAAGCCTTGGTTTTCTCATCAAATCAGAGAAATGCTATTCTAACACTATTTTGTTTTTAGTTTGCTTCATGCTCTACATGTTCTCAGCTATGTAACTTTTGTATTTCATGACATGTTTTCTTTTTCTTTCTGTTAAAGCACATTGCTACTTATGGAAGCTCATACATTAAAGAAACTGACAGAACTTGAATTTATAATCTAGAAGCTCATCCCTTAGCATCAAAACCTTTAGGTTATTTCCTCTATTTTCTTAGAGTACCCAGAGCTATATGCACAGGAATCTTATAGTGGTTAGTGGATACTGAAGTCAGTCATTTATCCTGTTTTTGGTATGGATATAGAGATAAAAAATTTTGAAGAAAATGGAATTTCTTTTTCTGCCTCACTAAGTCCCCATTTTCACATTTTTCCATTTCATTTTCTTGAAAAAGAAACTCTATCATATGATCATAAGTATCCCTATAATAGCTACATCAAACTTAAATGACTTAACCCTTGATTGCTTAAATAGAAAATTATCTCCACAGCAGAGAAGTTTGAAATTGTCTGCCCACTGAACTTAAATAATCAAGCCACCAAAGACAACACAAATTCAGACACTGTGTTATCCAATTAGAGAGAAAGTACAGGTTAAATCAGGCATGACTATAGCATATTGGAGGGGATTAAGCATTTATTAGGAATCAATAAAAGCTCTTTTATTAAAAGTTATTATTTGAGCAAGTGTATAAACAAGAATAAAACAGGGTAATTTAATTGCTGAAGCAATAAATCCAGGGGAAAATATAGGCCACAATATTTGGAAAATAAGGAAAGTATTATCAGTTACATTAGAACTGTTTCCTTAGTCATTCTGGTTATCACTAGACACTTAGTGAGAGGAACACTAGTATCTGAAATGAGAATCTTGTGTACATCCTTTATATTTTGCGTGTAATAGTTGTGAACTACACTTGACATGGCTCCCCTTATAAATGTCAGTCCAGCCATTCCTTTGGTAGAATTTGAAAAGTTCTTAGAGGAAAAAAAGACTACTAATTTAGGATTATAACTACACAGAACTCTATGTATTTAGACCTGAATGGGCTGGACCCCACATGACACTCTAGTCAAGATTCTGCTGCTTAAAGCAGACAAAAGCAGGAAAGCAGTGGGATAATCTTGGAGAATTTTTTGAGGAATTTTGTCTTCCTGTGTCTCATCTTTCTCTTTGTGTGGACATTAGATTGACATAGGTAAAAATTTAAATGCGACTACTATCCTTTTGATTATCAATTGTAAAGAATATGTGATTTATCTTTATACATGGCCACCAGCAACTTTCTTAATCTCTTTGCACTACAGAAACCGTATCTCTAGAATGAGAATTTTGATGACAGTAGCTCAGAGTTTTCACTCAGAGTAAAGGAATAAGAAATCAAATTCATACCATACACTGTGAAGCATTAATATTAACTTACTAAGAAGTCCCATGGTAAGTCTAACATGCTTTCCTAATAGGTGTCTAATTTTTACCCCTTGGCTTAAAATCACCTCTGAGAAAGTTTATTGTTTTAACTTTAAATTATTGATAATTGCTATGAATTTTTTTCAGTTTGGATTTTTCTAATTCTTTCATTTTCCTCTATTTTTTCTTCTCCTTACCTCAGCTCCTTCTCAAGGACTGAAGCAGAAAGTAAATGCTCTGTCTTGGTTTAATAAGCCCCTCAGGAGTGCTTCAGAGGTGGAATAAAAAAAGAGCGTAGACTCAGTGAAGGACAAAGGCGAAAAGAACTGCAATTGGTGAAAAGCAACTTATGATCCCTGGTCCCTTGTGATACATTAAAACACAACTTACTGAAGACTAATAGGAAATGTTCTGAATGTTTCATTTCTTAGACCCTACTAAGCCAAAATTCACTTCTTAAAGATGCTGACTATATGCCATGTAGAAAATACACAACCACTCCTCAGTTTGGCACTTGTCGAGTTATGGTTCATTACTTTCTGCTGGTTAAGATTTAGTTAGTATCTGAGCAGTGGACCAGGTGTAAGTTTAAAATCTAGTAGTGGAAAGAAACAGGACTTGAACTAATAGTTTTAAATGGAAGGAAGGAAAGAAGGAAGGAAGGAAGGAAGGAAGGAAGGAAGGAAGGAAGGAAGGAAGGAAGGAAGGAAGGAGAGAAGGAAGGGAGGGAGGGAGGGAGGGAGGGAGGGAGGGAGGAAGAGGGGAGAAAAGAAAGAAAGAAGAGAAAAGAAAAAAGAAAAGAAAAGAAAAGAAAAAAGAAAAGAAAAGAAAAGAAAAGAAAAGAAAAAGATATTCAGGCAACTGTCCAAACATTTATCTTCCATTTAAAAAAGGATTTTATTAGAAATTCCCATTATAAATGTGGACAGATAATGTTTATCAAGTGCATTTAATTTATTAAAGTGTTCATTTACCAGATATTTGTAAGCTTACTATGTATTAGATTATGAAGATACACCTAATATTTTCATTTCATATGTATAATCTAATAAGGACTTTTTCATTCTCTATCTCTCTCTCATTCTCTCAGTCTCTCTCTCCATCTGTTTCTCTCTTCTCCCACCCTTCACCTTTCCACACCCACATCATTCTAAGTTGAATGAAAATAAGTTTATTTGAAATAAAAAGGAATATTTTAACGCAATTTGAATTAAGTAATTTTAAGGTGAAGAGTCAAACTTGTTGCTGAGGATATGAGGAAGTGGTCCTTAATTTCCTCTGAAGTTTAAGGGGCAATTTAGGGATAGGTCTTGCAACATTACAAGCTAGGAGAACAGGAACTCTATCTGTTTTAAGGGTTAAAAAAAGTTGTATGTTATTTTTAAAACAAGGCACACTTTGAAAAAGAATTCTGCAATAAAATATTCAAGAAAGTTAAAATGATAGAGTCATTTTATATAGCAGCGGACCAATGACCACTGGTTTCAATAGATACATCATCACCAGTATCAGTTTAGTCTGATTTATTTTTATGATTGTTAATCAGCCTAATTGAATTTTCTATCAAAAGAGGGAAATATCAATCATAGGTGCTTTTAATTATATGTTCCAAGTTCAAAACCAACGAATAAAAATGTACAAGGCATTTTAACTAGGTGAGCATATTAATGTCACAGAATCTTGGTATATTAAATTGGAATATACCTTGAACCAAACTTTTCCTAATATGTGGTTATTAAATGCAGACAGATCAAATTTATTGCTACTGGCGCAACAATCTTAGGTAATTTAGGCACATTACCTGCCCTCAAAGTGTGTTTTCTAAATCCTAACCTATTGCAATTTTCAGTAAGTAATTGGAATAATACAAGGAAGAAACATTTTCATTTTCCAATATATCTCTATTTATAAACTTAAAAAAGACAAATTGTGATGGGAATTAATGTTTATATTATATTTTTATGATAGTCTTTAAAAATAGATTTAATAAATTTAAAAACCAAGTTATTTTCTCTCTACTATAAATGGTAACCTTAAATTTCTTCTTATTATTTTTCTCTTTTTAAAATGGAAAATACCTTTAAGGAGAGTACAGTATATAGGTTAGGTCAAATTGTTTATTTCTTAAATGTTTGCTTAAAACTTAATGTAATATATCATTAATACATTTATATTCTTAACCTAGTTAAACCATACAGAAAAATATTTAACAAGTTTAATCATTTTTATGAAGTAGGAAATGTTATTTAAAATTTTATTTACAAACCTAGAGTGACAAAATAATCTTGGAATTTTTAAAGGTGTATTTTCTTTTCAAGACCAGATATCATGAATTTTTTTGCAAATACGTTTATGCAATACATTATTGAAGTGCAAAGGGACTCAAAGGAGAAAGCAATATAATCATCCTCCTAAAACTACCTAAATACAAGAACTTAAGATAAAATAATATTACTGAGAAGCAAAATGTATCATTCACTCAAAGTTAGTTCATAAATATAAAACTGTTAAAATTAACTGTTTGTAAGATTCTGGTAACAACTGAAATTATTAAATTAGGAAAACAAAACAAAAACAAAATAGGCTCAGTGTCTTTTGAGATTTTGGTTAAGGGGAAGTAGTACACAGGGCCAGCAGTGAGTTTTCTGTTGCATTAATTTGTAGCTCCATCATTTTCTAGTCTTGTCACCTTGGGCATCTTTTTATAGGTTCTTCATCTGAAAAAGGGATAACGTTAAATTATAGTTATTTTGATAATTAATGAAATATTCTCTATGAAGATTTTGGCACAGTACTCGGTCCATGTTAAACTCAATAAATGACAATTTAGGGGGTCCACAAGCTTAGATATTGATATACTTTAGGAAATGTAATGTATGTTGAAGGTTAATCTCTAGACACTTCAGTCATCTAACCTGGAAAAAAAAGGAAATGAGAGGACACTGACACATAAATTTACATTTTAGAAAGTAATCTCAGGTATAAAATCCACATCTTCAAACGATCAGGGAAACAAATATAGTTTTGTTTGGGGAGTATGCTCACCTTTCTTTAGAGAAAGAGAACTAATGAATTCTAGACAAAGTATTTGTACTTTCTTTTGTATTGATTTTTACCTCCCACTTTCTGCCATATGGCATTTTGATTTTAGAAATCTACCTCACTGCTTCTGCTATCCTACAGTAGGACAACTGCATCTTCTGATCTTCAAAGCCAACGGATCGTTCAAGTACCGATCTAACAGCACCTGAATGCGGTGGTGGCCATGTTTTAGCTTTGATTTCTCCTGGCTCAGGCACTTTGTTATCTTGTCTGTGCATCGAGTTTTCTTCTCTATAAAAGGATTAAATACCAGGACCTACACATATTGTTTTTAATTGTTAAAAAGAGTTAATACTTATACACTACTTATACACTACTTATACTTCCTGGCATATTAGTAATTACTAAGTGATTGTTATTGATTAATGATTTCCTATGAAACTTCTAGTTGTTGGTTTTTGCTCATCTCTTTGACCATTCACTCTCTGGCCATTCTTCATCCATATGACAAGAAAAAGGTAGTGAATGCTGAGGCTATGTTTTCAATTTTTTCTTCATTCTGATCTTATTTGTATCTATCTCCCTAAGTGAACTCATTTATTCTCAATGCTTTTCTTGTACCCCGTATATTGTTGGTTGCCATGGATACAACTCTTCCACTTCCCGTTCCAAAAACCCATGCCTCTTGCACTCTTTATCTCTATTTCTATTTGATTTTTTCACACGTATGCCCGTATATTCCATGGAAATCTTATATACAATGTGTCTAAAATCAAATCATCATTTCTCAATCAAAACTCTTTTATTTTATCAATTTATCATTTAATGATGGAACAATTTATTTCAAAATATTCACTTATTCTTGTTTTAACATATCATATTAACAATGATAATTATAGCTAATCTAGATTAAGTGTTAATTCTGGACTAAACACTGGCCTTAATACTCACAGTGGTTCCAGGAGTTACACGCTTTACATACCAACTTTTATTTTTTAGCATCCTTAAAATACCTAGCTCCTAGATTACCTGTGAATAATCTCTATCACTGTTAGTTTCTGCCATCAACTTACTTCAAATCTTTCTCTCGAGTCTACTCTATACATTTCTTCCTAGACTTGTGTTTCTAAAATATACACTTGTCCACACCATTTTCCCACATAAAATTCTTTAATCACTCCATCCCATAACTTTCATCACAAAGTTATGATGCCAGACACATAGTGCTTTATCTTTGGTCCCTGCTTATCTTTCTAATTTTAATCTTACCATTCTTTCCTGCTTCTCAAGCTTTTGCCAAACAAAGTAATTTCTGTTTCTCTGAGTATATTAAAAACTTTTCTACATCTGCTTTCCCTGTGAGGTTTCTCCTGCACAGGAAATCTTTCTCTTTCTTACATAATAGTCCTCATCATTATAGCCAACATTTATCAAGGGTTTATATTGAGTCATACTGTTCTAAGCTCTTTACATTGATTAATGCATTTGTCCTAAAAACAATACTATAAGCTTGAAGCTATTGTTAGTTCTACTTTATAGCTGAGGAAAGCCAGGCAAAGAAAGATCAAATAAATTTCCCAAGTTAAGGAGCTCCTATGTGACAGAATTCATGATATTAATCACCCTCTCTTTCTTGGATATTGTTTCAGCCTCACTTACATGACATTCTAAATTTTAAGTTCATTCACCTATGTGTTTAGGATATACCAGTGTATATTTAGAAATATCCCTAGTGTGTGCATGTGTGTGTATAACATGTATCTTACCCTTTAAATTCTCAACAACATAAAACTGTGGAATATGTCTTATAAATGGAGGCAACACTCAAGACACAGTTGGGAATCAAAACCACAAAGTCCATAGCCCAGGAAAAGTCTAAGGCAACTGTGAGTCGGAAGGAAGCCTGCAGATGCTGAAAATGTACATAAATAAGTGTGTTGAATTTTTATACATATAGGCCTAAGCAATAGGTGTGGATCTATCTCTTATCTCTGTAAAACTTGGCAAAATAGACAACTTTTCTTGAGCTTTGTTTCCTCATCTTTAAATTTAGAGAAAATCATAGGCCATGTTGAGATGTTATAAGGATTAATTAATATATGACCTTAAAATACTGAGCATAGTGACTGATAGAGAGGCAATGGTCACTAAATGGTAGTTTGTATTGTTGCTGTTGTTGTTTAGTCTTTAAATGATTCACTCATTTCCTGTAAATATAAATTAACATTTGTATTTGTGTGTGTACTTACATGAAGAAATAATATTAAGTGGAAGGTCTAGAAAGTACTGAATGTATTTGAATTGCTTCTTCAACTTTAAGCTGAGATATAGGAACATTTTTCTATTTCAGATCTTTCACTGCTTTTTATGAAATTTTTTTATTTCAACATCTTTTTATACTATTTCCAAGGTCAAAAAGATAGTAAGCATTACGGAAAACTAACGATGTGTTTTGGAGTCTTCATATAATAACCACAGAGAACTCAAAGTTCTTGCCAGACCCTGTGGACATGGTGATTTATTTACTCTGGCAATTTGAATGTTAAATAACTATAAGATCAAGAGATATAGTAATTACATAGACATCTTCTCTTCTATGGGTAAGAGGTGAAATGGCATGTTTTATGAAAGCCTTATATAGCTGTATTCAGAAAGACACTTAGGAGAAACAGATGGAAAATTTGAAATGAGTTACAAAAACTAAATGGTGATAAGCAATAAATAAGAATTTACACAACATTTTAAAAGAACATGATCATGACATTTTTCATTGTTGCAAGAAATTTCCCATGTATGCTTGTATGATTATTATTAAAATAATATTAAAATATTGAACTCATCACCTAACAGTTACATTCTTTTAACTATTATAATATATAAACCAGGGGGTCTTAGTTTATATAATTGGTATTTAAGTTTAAGAATACAACTCAGGCATTTCCAATGTCAATATATTTTTATATAATTACAAGATATGAACAAACCATGTGAATAGCCATTCAAACTTTGAGATAATCCACATTTAAGTAAATATGAATTAGGTAAACTAAAAGAGAGAGAATAGTAAGAGAAGAAAAATCTTGGATTCCTTTGAAAAATATTTAAGATTTTTCTTGGTTTAATAAATAAAAGTTGGTTTATAATCTGTTATTTCAAAGCGAAACTAAATAATTGTGAAGAAGCAAAGGACTAAGCATATATAATTTTTTTTTAAAACTAAATTATAATTTGTATTACTGGAGATGGAGAAGAAATATAAATCATAAACCAAAGAAAAATTTAGCTGCATGTAAGCATATTCAATGTGGTAACATAGGTTTTGCTTCATATTGAACTCTAGTAATTTTTCCCTTGATCAATAGATGATGTGATTGTTTGAAATCCTTATTTACCTATTAAAATTTCAGTACATATATTTGGCCAAATTTAGTGTGCAATCGAGGAGTTATAGCTATTTTAGTTTTTGCTTAAAATGACCAAAACCTGACAACGAAATTACGTTAGATAAATGCATTTTTTTATATTATAAAATATATTTCAGTCATTATCATCATATGATCACAAGAAAATATTTACATTTTTAGGCAAAAAAAATGTTATAAATCATAATGGAAGTCATGATAATTTTCACATATGAAAAAAGGTGTTAGTAATTGAATATACATCATTGGTGATTTACATGTACCTTCCACTATTATTCCTTGATATTACAGTTGTAAATAGAAAATTTAAATAAATTTTACCATTAATCTTATGTTTAGGTTAATTAAGACAAGACTCTAATCTAGGTCCTGTGAAGGACATAAAGATGATTAACACAGAGCATGTAATCCTCATCCCAGGGAATTTAAGCCTCGAAAAGAAGTCAATAAGTATAATTAAAAATGCAAATTAAATGTTTATGTAAAAAAAATTTACACACACACACATCTTGGTTGTTTAAAAGAAGATCAACGTAACCGTTTTATTAATTATTTCTACACCTTGCTCTTTTTATTTTCCTCAGATTTTCTTATTACCTGAAATTATGTTGCTTGTTTTTTTGTTTGTGTCCTCAGTGTGGTTTAGCTCCGTAAGTGAAGTGTCTTTATTTGTCTAATTCACTATACTGTCTACACTGCACCCTAGCTTCAGGTCATTTTATAGCATATTATAAGTACTTAATAAATATTTGTTGAATGAGTAAATAAGTTTTGTCAATTATTAACAATGCAATTCATATGAAGCTCTTAATACAGTGCCTTAACAGAATAATTCCTTATTATCATGAGCTATTTATTGGTGTTGTTGTTATGTAAAAATGATTCAGAATGTTATGATCAAATTTCAAAAGCAAAAGTGGCACTTGAGGTTATTTTTAAATGTCAATATTTCAGTAACTGGAAAAAGGGGAAATTTAAAGCAAAAGATATGGTAGAGTGAATTAAGAGGCAGACCTGGGGACTGAATTTCTGGTACGCAGTAGACAACATGATTATGTTCATGCTGAAATTTAAGTACATAGGACTTGTTTAAGTACAAGTGGAACAATTTGGATTTGATCCTAGAAGAGCAAAGTGCTAACAACTTGTAAATGTCTTGAAAGAAATTATATGAACTTTTACTCTTAGTATCTACCACCAGGACTTAGTCCTGCCTTGGAAACAGCAGGGTGGTTGGTTGGATGATTAAACTAATGAAAGAAATGTTGAAATAGAATAGAGACATAATATAAAAATTATGTCATGGATATAAATCTGTTGATGATGTTCAAGACTCAGTTAATAAACAGCGATGGAAGTACTAGAGACTTAATAAGAAGGTTGTTTAAATAATTCAAGCACGAGGGAACAATAATTTATCCTAAAGAATTGACTCATGACTGAAAGAAAGAATATAAAATATAATGTGAATAAAGAAATATTCACGTGTGTCTTAATTCATATGGTTTTAGTGCATTATGTAGGAATGTCCATAACAGTCTTTCTAGTGTTTTATCAGTCTTTAATTACTTTCCATTGAGTTATTTTTGCACTCCAGACACTGGTGGGTTTTCTTTGTTGTTGCTTAACATTGTTGTATAATTTTTAGACATGTAAAATTAATTCATCATTAAAGCATTATATTTTATATATTATATGATACTATTTATTACATGTTTTACATATTATATATACAATCATAATTCTTGAGCAGAGAACATTATTATCTGGTCTTCTAAAATTTTGAAGCTTCATATTTTCATTATTCAGTGCTAAGAGATGGGTCATGTATATTCATGCTTTGAGTCATATTCATCTTATTGACATGCGACATCAAGAAGAAGGGGGATCTTGGTAGGAGAATAATAAGTATATATTTTTTAATGCAATAAAAAAAGATGATGGTGATCTGTAGAATCACATATCCTTATGTGTAAAAATCCAAAGGTCTAAGAAAATTGCAAAGCCATTAGAGCTTATCCAAAATTGGCTACAAACATTTAAAGAACAGTTCACTGTCTGTAATTAATGAATAACCCCACTCCCAGCTGCACAAGTTTCCCAGTCATAATTGAGTATAACGTGAGATGAGCTGACTTGGTCTGAACAGGGGGTCATCAGGTGCAAGACAAGGAAAATTATACAGTCAAGGCCCCTGTCCTGTTAGAAAAAAAAAGCTATCATTATAATAAAGTAGAATAGCACATTCTTAAAATACCCAAAGGCCTTTCTCATACCAAGTCTTAGCGGGTGTCCTCATTATTCTTCAGATCAAAAAAGCTTCCAAATGTAACATGAGGAACTGAGAATGAGAAAGACAGGGGGCATTGGAATAAATTATGAAGCCTGTGGTAAAGTTTCTTCTATAAACTTTCAATTTTTTTCTCTACTGCTCCCTATATTTCTCTCACTAGTTTGATTTTTTTCTCCCACTAACTGGATTTGAATGTTTCTGTGTGTAAAACGAGAGGAGAAATTTTTAGCTTCTAGACAAAAGCCTGAAGAATGTTATCAAACTGCACTTATTGAGTCCACTGTAAATTCACTCTCCCCCTTCAGCAGGTATCTGATAATTTTTTACGAACTTTATTTTCTATCTATAGTATCTGTCTTCCACATACTTTTCAAAATTGCTAGAACTGTTCATTTAAAAATTTATAACCATGTTATTTATTATCATTTTTACTTATTCATTTCCAACTCCACTGCATTTGTACTACAACTGGAAAGATACTCTCACTTGCCTCACTCTAAGAAGCCAAAAACTTGCATCGACCTTAAGCTACTGTTCCTACTCCTCTTCCTTCTTTCATTGTCAACATTTCTAATACAAATGTGTATCGCTACACTAATAGCTAATGTTTATCGAGTACTGCTTATGAACCTGAGATGTTCCTAATAACTTTTACATGTTTTACTTCAAATTAGTCCTCATTACGATTGGTACTGTCATAGCTAATCTACATGTTGGAAACTGAGGCACCGAGGAGGGAAGTTCTTATTCTAAGGTTGTACTTTCAGTTGTGCTGGTATGGGAGTCAACCGAAATCCGATCCCAGAAGCTGACCCACTCGCCCAATATGCACTCTCAGTTTCACTGTACGTCTGTGCTTAATGGTTTTTAATGTTTTTAAAAATAAACACTCTGCAGAAAACAAAATTTTAGAAATCCCAGTGTAAAGGAGGAAAATACTTTCTTTTCTATCTTTTTGAGTTTTTAGCTGAGACCTCTCTGTAGTAAAGAGAGATTAATAAGAGAAAAACAAATTCATTAATGTGTGTATCTCAGGTATACATATGAGATACCAAAAAATTAAAAAAGCATTAACTCTCCAAGGTGGCTTAGAATTCAGAATTATAGGCCATTTTAGGAGAAGGAGATATACACCTTGTTCTCAGATGAGGATAAACTATTTTTAGGAAAGATGAATGGGCCATTAGAAAAACAGAGGAAAGTTGATAGTATGTAACAAAGTTTGTGTAGGTGTGATGTCAACTTCTGGCCTCTCCTGTGATAAAAGTTAACCCTCCCTGGTCGATGAAACTTCCAGGAAAGGGGTTGAAACAATTGAGTTCCTTCTGTTGGACCTGCCTTTAGGTAGATAAGGGATTTCAGAGAAAGCCTCTCCCTGTATTTGCTTTTTTTCAAGTTTCCACTTATCAAAATAATCAATATCCCAAAATGGCATATTTTAGGGTGCTATGCCCTGAACTCCTACAGTCATATTTTGGGGTAGCATAACGTGCTACCCTTCACCAGTAAATACCTCAAAGACAAATTCAGAGACATTTTCCTACTCTGTGTTTTTCTCTATCAAGATGTATCAAGATTTTCCTACTCTGTGTGTTTTCTCTATCAAGATGTATCATCCCTGGTACCATGTGTCTCTGATAATTTCTGTAATATTAAGTATGTTAATACTAAATATCCTTAAAATAAGTATTCTTTTCCTCCCCTCAGATTCCTCTTTTTCTACTTACTTCCCTTCTTCGGGCCACACTTCAGTATACCCCCTATCTTTCTGTAGGCATTCTACCTTGTGATTTCATCGACAGCCCTGGTTTCAAAATTATGTATATTATGATTTTTCTCAAATTAATTTCTCCAACCTTTAAGCATTTTGTATATCCTACCTTTCTTGTTAAACTCTGTCGAGCATCTAAACCATAGAGCAGGTCTAGGAGATGGCTACATGCACCAAGGTCTCTCTTGTCTTTTCACCCTTCTTTTTGGTTCAATGAGCCTTCCCTTCCACTCTTGTTTATCTGGCTAATTTCATATTATTTTCAAGATTCCACTATAAAAGAGTGTCTGCACTAGAAGTTTTCTCATGCTTCACTCTCTGTGTTAAGACCTCTGGTATTCCTATAATATTTCCTCTTGATCCTCACTTACAAACATCCTGATCTTTCTGTGTGCAAATGCTTCCTAGAATAAAGAGTGTATTTCCTAATTTCTTTTCAGGTCAGGAGAGGGCATCTGATGAGTTTCAAGCAAAAAGTATGCAAGTAGACATGTCCTGTGTCAGTTTTTCAACATCTCCTTCAATTTCGCACCTTAAAGCTTTGAATATGACATGACTCTCATAGTGCATTTACCCTCTTTGTGGGCAGACATGAAGGTGAAAGGCTAAGCAACCATGTCAAATCATGAGGCAGCAGCTAATTGTGGCAGAAAAGTAAATATTCCACCATATTCTCTCCACCATCTCCCATGCTTTATCTCCTTAATTTTTAATACCATCTAACATACTAAATCAGAGTGTGCCTGTGATACAAACACAAAGTTAGTCATTGGGTAAACCAGGTTATACCCTAGGATATAATCTAGGGCACATTGGTATGTGCCAGTTTGATAAATTCATTCATAAGCATACCTATTTCCAAGTTTTTCTGACCAGGGCTGAAGACAGACAAATCTCTTCTGCTTACCATAATTCTTGAGAACCTTGTCACATGGCTATCCTTAACATCATCAAGGAGAGCTTGGGAACGCAGGGTAGACATAGGTTTGGGAAGAAAAAGGGTGGACTTAGGAAACCAGCTAGTACCATGTGGACTGTATGCTATATCTTTTTACTTATTCATCTTATTTATATTGTCATCTCTCTGAATTTGATTGAGTACTGCCTTACAGGTAGAGAATTTGTTATGTTCTTCTCAATGGTGTACCTTCAGTGCCTAGGGGAGGACCAGGTACATAGTAGTTACTCAATTTTTATTTGTTAAATAAATTAACAAATGAGTTAACTAATACACTGTTGAATTTTGTTGATAGTCTTGGCCCCTACATGACAAAAGTTCCACATAGTACAACAATGCTGCAGTGGACACAGGAGTGCACATATTCTTTCAAATTAGTATTTCCAGTTTCTCCTGATATATTCCCAGAAGTGGAATCACTTAGTCATAAGGCAGTTTCATTTTTAACTTTTTGAGAAAACGTATATAATTTTATTAACCAATTCACCCCAATAAATTCAATAAAAATTTTTAAAAGAGAAAGAAAAGAAAAATCTATTCATGGATCAATAAATGAGCATACAATGTTAAAAAAAATTACACATAGTAGGTTCCAGTTTCAGAGTCTAAAGAAATGAATTGCTTCATCAAAAACGCTTTATGCGTCTTAGATTTAAGGGTGTTTTCATGTTATAAACTTCCTTTTGGGTGATATGTTATATAACTAATCCTCTTTAGAACATCCTGAACACTTTTTGATTCCATTAAAATTCAGGTGTTTTGTTATAACCATTATAAGCAGCCTTTTAAATTGCATTATAACCCTCTGGAAACATATTCTAATTGAATGAAAAATGTTTCATTGTATTCTTAATTTATATTATCCACAAAAAATGTTTAGACATTAAACTGCTAATGATTTGTTTCCCAGAATTGCTATTATTATTTATTATCAGAGTAGACCCTCAGTAATTTACGCTAATAACTAAGAGACTCACTAGAGATTACTGAATTTGGCAGATTAGTTAGTGAACAAATAAATATGAAGAAACATCAACACTGCTGTACCACAAAATGTGCTTTATTCATTATTTTGATAAGTGTAGTTTAATTATAATCATCTATGGTAATGTTTCACAGTATGCTAATAAACACGCTGCCATATTTTATGAGATTAATGAAGTCTTAGAAGAAAAATTATTTGCTAAATTTGTCCCAGTTTTTGGAGAAAAATATAAATCAGTGATTTAGTATGTTTTCTATTGCTTTTTTGGTATTACTTTTAATTCAGAAACTAGATCTCATGTGGTATCATTTTATTCACAATGCTTATGGTCTACACTCCCTACTAGAAAACAAAGTTCATAAAAAAACATTTACCTCCTTTCACACACATTGTACAAATAATCAGATATACTCATATATACACACATACATACACATTCATATATATACACATATATATTCACACATACATATATATTCATATATGTATACACATATAATGTATGTATATAATAGCACATATACACATATATTCACATATATACACACATATGTATAATATAAGTATATAATAGAATATATATGTGTGTATATATATATGCCATTTTGTGCAATATATCAACAACAAGAACCCTGACTGGAGTGCCTTAGTTGTTTAGGTGTCATCATGCAAAGCAAAAGTCACTGGTTAGATTCCCAGTCAGGGCACATGCCTGGGTTTCAGGCCAAGTCCCTGGTTGGGGGTGTGTGAGAGGCAACTGATCAACGTTTCTCTCATGCATCCATTGGTTCTTTCCCTTTCTTTCTCCCTCTTTCTCTGTCTAAAAATAAATTAAAAATCTTTTTAAACAATAAGAGGCACCAATCCCAACAGGAAAATGTGTAAGAAATAAGAACACCATATTTCATTAAGTGAAACAACTTGTGGGAGAAGAAAGAAAATATTAACATGATTTTGAAGAAATGTTTAAAATGCTTGGAAATCAGAGCTATGGAATTTCAGTTTTGAAGTTATGATGCAAAAAATACTATTATACTACTACCGTAGCAAAATTTAGGAAACTGGATAGCATCAAGTGATTTTAACAGAGTGCATGTATAAGTATGCTCATATCCTATTGGAGGAATTGTAGAATTGTGAAGAAATTTTTAGAAATCCGGTACTATCTATTCATGTTCAGTGTTCATCTAAATTTGATTATACTTGTTCCTATAGTAAATCCATTTATATCTTAAAATAATTTTCCATCCTTTATACAAACACAGGTAGAAGAATTTCTATTGCAGTAATAATTTGGTAAGTCGAATCCCATAGGTGCCTGCCATCAAATGCATATCATGAAGTAATGTACACAAGATAGAAGCAGCAGAATAGATGTACACAGAATAATATGGATGTATAATTTTTAAAAAGTACAAAATTGAAATTACAGTAACATTTATGTGAATTATAAAGTGCTTACATTCAAAGCGATACATATTTTTCAAGAACACATGTAAATAAGAACATGAAAGTGAGATATAAAACTAGAAAATAATATTTGAGATCACTATTTAATTTTCTCTTCATTCCTAAACTCTACTTGAAATGATAATCAATTAATAAAGTATCAGAAGAACTAGCAGTGCAAGTTTATAAATATGTTTGATTCGGAGTATTTATTGTAATGATTTGTTTTTATACATGCAGATGTATTTACACATACATGATGGACACGATCTAAATGATTACTAACATTTCATTGTGTTAAAGAAAGTTATCACCATGATATAATAGAAAAGATAAATTAACTATTTTTGTAGAATTAAGATCAGATTTTTACAAGCAAAATTTAGAAGGAACTATTCTATTATTGATAAATCCTATCTACCAGAAACTTACAGAAAATATACTATTCTTAGTTTTTACCTTATCACCCCAGGAACATTATAAGAAGGCTTCCTCGTCTGACTGCTCTGAACCGTTTTGCTAGCAATCATACTCAGTGCAATAAGACAAGAAATATTTAAAATAAGAGAATATAATCATTAATTACAGATGATTTATAAATTAGTAGGTACCTAGGGCACCCAATTAATAACTCATTTTCCCCTCCTGGCTCCTGAAAACATTGAGAAGGGAAAAGGGCTCTAACAGATGAGAGATATTTATAGCACCTTCACTACTAATAAAGCTGATACTTGTAGTTTTTAAATTGCAGTAAAATGTTTTTGCTTCTACAGGAACTCAGAAATAGAATTACACACCTTGTCAAAGGCAGTGTTCACAAGGTGTCCTCTTGTGCAGGGCCTACACTCTAAGTTTACCACATGGTCAATTGCCATTAAGGCAAGTACCCCTGTAGCTTTAATACCAAAAGAAAACAGCTTACATATGATACACATTTTTCCCCAAACCTAACACACATACTAAGTTACTTCTCCCTTGCGAATGAGTGACTGAGAGGCCCGAGCACGTGCAGCAGTGTTGGTCTTGGGGAGCTACTTCCAAATGGAAGGGCACATTCTCAGAGGAAAGAAGACGATCTTTGTAAAAATAGTCTAATATATTTCTTTGAAATCTAAATGCTCAGCTGTAAAATAGTTTTAAAAATTGACAATATGATACAAGTGATAGATATGGAAAAAAGAGGATCGTAATGTGATACCAGCCACAACTTAAGCATGTAACAGAAATAAAAGAGCTTATTCCTAGTAGTACAAAAACTATGTGCTACTATATGTAAAATATCTAGGAAATGAAAGTTCTGGGCCACACGTATATAATTTTCATTAAAAAATGTTAAACGACCCACATGATATCATCTCTTTTATAATAAAAATTAATACTGAAAAGATGCTAATTATCTCCAAATTCCTCTATATTTAAATGTAATACCTAAGGTTTTGCAAATAGGTTTATCATGTGAAACTTGGCAAGTGTGTTTACCTACCTAGTGTATCCGTGGAGTTTTTAGCCTGGAACCTCAGGCAAGAGTTGATGCTCAGTCTTAAAGGAGTATTTATTCTTCTTTGATGGAGGGAAGTAGAGTATATCATCCCAAAGTATGCCACGCAGTCAAGTGGATTATTTTGAGTTGTAAGAAATATAAACCCAGTAGACTCAGAAAGCACTTTTTATTGCCTCCTTAATTATGCAAAATAATTTGGATGGGGTCCTGTACCACAAAAAGAACATTTGGAGGTCATTTTTAATTAAAAACACATACCTGAGTGTCATGGTGAGTATTTGTTTACTAAACATTTGCTCTTCTCAATTTCCTGTAAATTGTTTTTCTCCCCTTTGAAGCCCCAGACCCTATTTCCTTCTTCTTAGTACAGGTTAGTATATAAACCTATATTGCCTGACTACCTGGAAGTCTCATATTTGTATGGAGCTTTCATATGTACATTATTAAATTTTTTGTCCCCCTAATCCATTTTATGTCAATTATTAGACTAGCCAAAAATTCCAGAAAGGAAAAAAATATTTTTGCCCCTGTACTGGAAATTCTGAGTTTATACTCTTAAGGTTTTCATCTGAGTGAATGAGGCCCAGCAAACTATCAAGGATAATCTATCCTTTTACTTGAAGGAAATTAGTTATAGACATTAGCCATATCTACAAAATAGCTTTGAACACTGCCTAGATTAATGTTTGATTAAATAACTGGGTACTATAGAATAGCTATATTGATGCATAAAATTAATTATTGCATCTTTTAAGGATAACAGGATCCAGGAGAGCTACAAATACTTTGAGGAAAGAATAAGACAAAGCACCTTTTCCTCGAGTCTAAATTTTCATGGAATATAATAATATCATGTAGCAATAGATATAGACAAGTAACAAAGTGAAAAATCAGAAAGTAAGAATATATGATGTTTTACTACACAATGGAGGAACAATTTCTAAACAATGGCTAAGAAATGTACTATTCCATAAATCTTGTGAAATAATTTAAGATATTTTATGAATATAACACTGAATATGTTAGGTATATTAAATTGCATATGAAGAAATACTATGGATAAAATATAGTCTTTGTACAATATCATATGTAAATATAAAACTATACTACAAAATAAAAGTGGAGTTTCAGTGACAATTTGAAATACTTGTGGTCACACTAGATTATATGCTCGAATTCTTCCTTTCCTGCTTGCCCTTACCCTGGTTTTAGGGTTGGAAATGGGCACTTACCTGTTTCTTTATGTTTAGACTTACACATGTGACTTAATTGGGCAATGGAAGATTACTAAGGGTTTTACCGGTAGTGGTGCCAACTGACTCGCTTTCATGCTTTTCCATCTACCATGGCAAGAACATGCCTGGGGAAGTTTGGCTCTAGAACAAACACATGTAATGGAGGTTTATTATTGTGATAGTAAATTATACATTATAGAAATTAAAGAATATATGTATGTGTTTGTGTATATGCTTTACTTACAGAATAATAATGCTATCTAAGCCAGAAAAAGAAGACAAAAATTCAAATATTCACTTTCAAACAGATATTAAATATCAATGAAATAAAATAAATAAGAACTCAAAATGGTGAAATAGACTATGGAAAACTATGCAAATGTTATAGCTATGAACTGGTGTAAAATTTAAAGAATTCCTATATTCAAAAAGAATAATAACAGTAAATAAAAAGTGCCCAAAATATTAACAAATCCGCAGAGTTATTAGAGTAGAAATATATTAAATATTTTCATCTGTTGCATAATGCATGATTAATAAGAATTAGTGATCATTATTAATTAATATGTTCCACTCCAAATAAGTCTAACAGAAGATGTTTAAGAATTGTTATTCATGAACATGAGTTTAAATAAAAGTTTAAAATTTTATTTTTGCTATTAAAACAATTCATAAATTTATTTATACATTAAATGTGATCAGAAACAAAATTCTACAAGGGCTTTTTGTAAAAATGGGCAAGTTGATTCTGAAATTTGTATTGAAATGCAAATCATTTGGAATAGCCCAACAACTTTGGAAAAGAAGATCAGAGGCGAAGGAATAACATTATTCAATTTTAATGCATATTATAAGACGACTGTATGGGGGTATAAAGTCTAGCAAATAAATGAAGGAGAATAAAGAGTCCAAAAATCGATTGTTAATTGACTTTTGACAAAAGTGCTAAGGAAATTAAATAGAGAAAAGATAGTCTTCAAAAAAGGATGTTAGAACAATTGGATAGTCATGAACAAAAAAAAAAATCTATACCTTGTATAAACATTAAAAGCTAGGAAATTCCACAATAAATTTAAAACATTATTATAATGAGCCCAATTTGTAATCTTTATTGTAAGTTTGTTGCTCTGAAGTTCCAACTGGAGTGATGGAAAAAAAGAGGCAAAATAGCCTGAAAATTTATTTTTTTAATTTTTTTTAAGAACCCTGAGAGAAGCAATAGTTTCAGAAATGGAGAGCAGTGCCCAGGCTATTCCAGCATTGGTGTCCAGAATAAATAGCTCTAATGCATGAGTCATACCAGATTATTAAGGGAGTCCTTGAACCTGCAGAAGTAATTAAGCTTGACTATCAAAAGTTATTCTCATTTATAACTAAGACACAGTAGGGAACATAGCTGACTGATTACATGGCCACATAGTGGGAACACGTCTGTCATAAAACCCAGTTATAAAAACTGACGCCTTTTTTCTTTTCTTTTTTTTTAATGTGGAAGGTGCAGTTAAGTTAGAAAAAGCAATCAAGTTCCAAAATCAGAGTCAAGTACACTCTGCTACAGAATGCTAGTCAGAAGCTTGAACTGAAAATTTACCTGAGGTGGAAACCACAAGCAACTCTGTGAAGTACACGACACCTAAGCACGTGTAAAATGTGTATCTCAAGCCACTGACCTTCCCCCGGAAGCATGTTTCTGAGGCTGTGCAATATTATCTCCTGGACAGGATGAAATTGCAGGTGCCATCACAGGTTTAAAAAAAAAGACACAGATTTTGGTGTTCTTGAAAATAATTCTAAGGAGGGACACTGCAAAGACTTTCCACCCTCTATCCCCCCTCCTCAACTACCCACATGCCTCCTGTTTTTGAAAGAGGAAAACCATATACATCATGAAGTTTCTAGAATAAGTCTCTAAAGATGTCTGGATCTGTACCACAAATTTAAAATACTGTATTGCCTTATTTTCTATTAAATGAACAAGAGAAGGAACAAATGCCAGATATCTATTTTTAGATTTCAGGATTTTTTTTTTTGGTGGTTGTTACCTGAATGCTCCTTAAACTCCCTATAATCTAAGATAACCAAGGTTTGTTTGATTCTCTATACCAGTGATTTTTCAACCAGCGAGTATCGCACCGGATGAAAATTGCTGTCCCAAGCTGTACGTATTAGACACTCAGAAATGAGTGTCTTCTTCACTCACATTTCACCTGTGACCTCACTCATTTGCAGCACTAGCAGAATTTCAGTGGTATGGGCATTTTTACTGAAAAACACTTCACAAATCATAATAAAATAATGAAAATAACAAAAAAGCAAAAAAAATAAAAAAGACTTCCTGAGGTTTTACATTCTTAGACATAAAATAAAGTGTATTTTAATTCCAATTTAGTTTCAAATATTATCAAGGGTAAAAATTACAGTCACAAAATAAATATACCTTTGAGGTTAAAACAAAGCTGGTCTCCTTGACCCCAGCCTTTTCTGCCGCTGTCTCCCAATGTGCAAGTCACTTCTATTTTCACTTAAAATTCTTTGGTACCTAGTTTTATGGTCTTTTCAGTTACCTCAGCCCTTGCCATCATCCTGTACAAAATTTAAGACTTTTTGGTTGATGTTTCCTTCATCTTTATTTATTTATCTTATTTTAAAAACTGAAATTTGAGCAATGTCAAAGATGACAGCCTTCCATTTTTTTCCCTCTCTAATGTGTTATTCGTAGTACACCACACCGTTGGTATCATTGGGAATTTATGCACCTCGACTTCCCTACTTTATCTATTTTTATCACTTTTATTAGTCCCTTGCTTATCCCTCAAGTGTGATGTTCAATTTTTGCTGAATTAATTGAGCCTGCAGAAATTTTGTTCCAAAATTCACATCCCTGCAAATCTCCTCCCATTTGACACCCTGATATGGCCAGCACCAACTAATCATGTGACCTGGCATTGGGAGAAATGCATTGTCTCCTATCTCACCTGAGCCTTAAATACATTTTGGGAATTATTCTATATTTTCCCATTTGACTGCCTCTTTAATTCTTCACAAAACTATGTTAAACCTTTTCCACTCTCATTAAATTCTTCATCCCACCAAATTCTGTTCAGTATCAGTAATAAAATAGCCATAATTTCCTGAGTAGTCAATGTGCTGAACAAGCTACTGAGCCCTCCACAGATATCACCTCATTGCGTTCTCTTAAGAGCCTGGCGAAGAGGTTTTATTATTCTCATTTACTGAAGTAAACTGAATGTGAGAATTTTGAAGAATAATGTCAAGGTTTTGTAATGAATAACTGTTGAAGCTTGAATTTGAACTTGTAACCTCATGATTTTAAATGCCTCCTCCAACAGAAAATAAATAAATAAAAAGCATCTCCCCTTTGTTACTGATAATTGAGAATCTATCGATGAGAACTGTCTTCTGTCCTGCATTTCCATTTTAAATGCATTGTGTCCTGTTTTTCATTTGCTCCACGTTGTCGCAGTTGTTCTAGTTTCTCGGTTTATGAGCACTGGATATCATCCTCTTCTGCCAATGAAAATTCTTCTCTCTCGTATAATCCATTTTCTCTTTTATAGCTTGAATTTTTCCTATGGATCATCTCCATTATTATCAAATAACACATTATTAATAATAATCATCAAGTTCTATATAAAATGTAAAAGAAGAAATGGTCACACTTTAAATAATATTCTAAGTTTCTGGTCCATGCATAGTTATAAGAGACACACCACTCTTCCATCCCTTTCCCTGTTTTATACAGAAAAGTCTGAGTTCCACACATCTTTCCACTGAGACTGTTATTCGTATCGCCACAAAACTTGCCCATCTATCCAAAATAAACTTCCTGTTTTTTGTTTATTAAGTACTTTGGAGCATTCCCGTGGTGATTTTATATTTCTTCATAACAAATTACCAACACTTGGTAATTTTTTTTTAATCTTAAAGCAATTACAGTTCTATTGGTCATGAATCTGGCTATGGTGCCTCTGGGTTCTCTATTCAGCATTCCACAAGGCTGAAGTCAAAGTGTTGCTAGGGCTGCATGACTTGTGGGTCCTCCTCCAAGGTCGTTCAGGTTGAAGGACAGAGTTCTCTGGATCCTGTTAGTTATTGACCAGAGATCATTGTCTGTTCCTGGAGGATACATTAATGTCCTAGGCATCGACCTTTCTTACAGTATAGCAGTTTTCTTCTTCAAAGACAGCAGGAGAATATTCTTCCAGCCTACTCTGAAAAAATCTTATAAAAAATGATTATTGCTTCCCCTTTGCCACAAGATCATCTAATCAGGAATAGGAGATACTGTCCCATCATATTCAGAAGTCCTGCCCACACTCAAAGGGAGAAGATCAAACTAGGCATTTATGCCACTGGAATCTTGAGGGATGTCTTAGAATTCTGTTCATCACATTTTCCTCCTCTGAGATGCGCCTCTGACACCATTCTTCAGTTCCTCTGACACCATACTTTATAGTTTTCTTTTCCTTCTCCTTCAAACTTGTCTTCAAGTTACCATTTTTCATGGCCTGCCCTTAAAATATTTAATATTGTCCACCTCCAAAGTCTAGTCTCCCATCTAAAATCTGATGCTGCTAACATTTATATTTCCATTTCTCAACTACTGCTTTTCAAAAGCATGCGTCTAACTACTTACTGTCCGTGGGCATCTTCACTTGGGTGACCAAAGGAACACCAACATGTGAAATTAACTCATCATTACTTCCTCTGTTCTCTCTCTCTCTTCAGTGAGAGAAAAGTAAAAAAATAATCTTCAAATAGTAGCCCATACTAGAAGTCTGGTATATTCTTTAAATTCCTCTTTTACCACTTGCCCAGCATGCCCAATTTATCATGAAATATTTTTACTTTCATTTTTTTTCAAAACTTGCTAATCTGTCCATTCTGAACTGACAATATATTTTAGCTGAATGGACAAGTTATCTCCAAATTAATATTTATTTTATATTAATTTCAGAAGTATGTTTCTAATTGTTCAGATTTCTCCTTCTTAAAATCATCAGTGCTCTCTCTTTGATCTTGTAAACGCCTTGCAATAATATTTAAAGTAGGGTCCTACTCAGGTCCTCAGTTTCATTATTAGTCATTTTTCAACACTCAGAAATTTTTCTCCAGGTTTATAAAATTGTTTACAGATCTATTAATATTTGTTTATTTCTTCTGCCTGCAGGCCACATATTTGAATAAGCTATTTCCTCGATTTACTGGAACAATCTTTTTCTCCTTTTAACCTGGCTGACTTCTACTCATCCTTGTGGTCAGAATTTAGATTTCATCTTTGATGGAGAGCCTTCTCTTACCATTCTTCACTAAATATGGTTAGAAGATTGTCTTATATACTCAACCCTAATAAATCACTTATCATTGCTACTTAAGTTTCATTTTTACTTATTGTCTCAATAGAAGTAGGTTGATTTAGTAATTACATAAATTTAGTGAATAAATCTTAAAGGGTGAGTAGGGTATAAGCAAGATAAAGAGTGACAGGAAGTATGTATACAAGGAAATAAAACACTGTTAATGTCACAACAAATGCAGTGTCCTTGTGATACTAAAGTAGTTCAGTAATTTAGAGTATAAAGTACAAAGGTCAAAGGATGTTTCGGAATGCTGGGGAACTGAGCTCACAATGAAGAGTATTATTAATGCCTCTACTGAATCTTGTGGTCTATAGGAAGACACTGAAAGTTTGTAAGCAACATGACATGACCCTCTTTTCCTTTTAAATCTATCGCAAATGGCTAGGTGAAAGATTGATTAAGGTTGACGATCCTCTAGGAACATAGACTAGAAGATTGTTGAGGTAAATCAAAGTAAGAGCTGAGTAGAGCATAAAAACATTCAGGTTGGAGAGGAAAGGACAGATTTGATGAAAGGAGACTAAATATTAAAATCTTAAAAGGCACTGTGTATCTCAATCTATGATACACAGAAAATTATGTATGTACACACCAGGCACACACATACTCAAGAAATAACACAGAGGTATTCACTATTTTCCTCCAGTCCTTCACCAATAATTTGAAAACTTCTTCATAATAGGAACCATTATTTTAGTTGTATAACATCTAATGTGCATCTTCGATTTTAGTTACAAATACATGCACAAATGCAAACATTCCAAAGGTGAACTCAATTGTTCTGCTTTAAATTGTAAAATACAACTGCCCCATTACCTAGTTTATTAAGTAAATTCACAAACTTGTGTTTCTTGTGCAAATTGTAACTTCAGTTTCTGGAAATTCTGTCCAGATAAGGTTTTTTACCCATAGTAAATCACACTTTATACACAGCTGGGATTCTTTTTCAGGATCTCTCTTGGTTTTAGCAGTCACATCATCTAAGGCAGGACTGCCCAATACAACTTTTTGTAATGATGGTTATGTTCTATACCTGTACTGTTTAAAGTTGGTAGTTGTTAACTATGTGTGGGTATTGAGCCTTTGGAATGTGATTAATGTGACCGAGGAACTAAATTTTAAATTTTATTTGATTTTAATTAATTTAAGATTAAACAGACACTCATCACTAATGGTTACACATTGTACAGCACATCTATCAGCTTTTAAACACCAGACTTCTAATGGTTGGAATTCACTGGAAATTGAGTTGCTGCAATTTGATTCAACTAAACTAAAATTAAAATTATATTTATCAAAATATTCCTTTGCATGTTCACATTGTGTTAACTGCTGCAAAACAAAGATACAAAGCACCAAAACTCAGATTGTACCTTTCAGAATTGTGTACTACAGCTTGTGGGTTTTCAAGAATGCCATGTTTTTAAGGGGAATTTAAAATTACAGAATTTAATGCTAAAGTCAATATGTTTAAAAATATCTTTAATTTTCCATTCTACCAATACTCTTTTAATTTACATACATCAAAATTTGCTTTTGTAATATCATGTTTTTAAAATGTGTCATTAATAATCATCATCATATGATTTCACTTTGCAGAATATTGTTACAGAATAAATTATGGAGTTGCACTTATAGCATAGGGTGAACAATAAATGTAAAAGTTATCAAAAATGGATATAAAGCTAACCCCAACTTTTTTTGAATGTTTTACTCTATATGTAAAACATCAGCATGTCATTAAAAAATGCTGCATATTTTGGCAACATTGACACATCTTTATTACAGTCAAACATTTAAAAAAGCAATATCAGAATTTTTGATTGTTATAAAAAGAAACATTTTATTTACAGCTATGAAGAGTGCACTTATCAGAGAAAACCTACCTGTATGTCATAGATGACTCTTATAAGTACTGTTAGTGGGGTTGCATTTTTTATAACTTAATTTAGGATAACTACATCTATATTTAAATATGTTGATCATTACAAACATGGATTTCAAAGTGACTTTATGGAGTAATTATCTCACAAAACTCATAGCACAAATGTCAGTGATCTGAGTATAAAAATATATATAGGTATGTTCAGTTCTTGGACTCCACAACACACTGGCATGTAAAGGTTCTGGTAAGTGAAGCAATGTAGTAAAGAAAACCATTACACTTCATCTATTACAACGTGGCTTAAAACTATTTGATCTTGAACATTTTTTTTGTTCTCTAAATGATAGTAATATTTATAATTTGGAACTATTAGTTCATAAAGTAGAATTTGGTATATTCTTTTCTACTATTTTGTTGGAGCTTTTAGCCTTTTCATTTTGAGTGAAAATATTTTCAAATCTTTGAATTTGCTTTTGAGATTCATTGACTCAGTTTTACCATAAATAGTAATTTTCTTAGCTTATTCTAGCCTCAATGATAAGTATGGCCCTCTTGGCTTAAGATATGCACTAACACCTTAACAAAGGCTTCTGTATCTTACTATGATAGCATCTTCTGAATTCTAAGATAGATATTAAAAGCCAATATTTTCAAAAGATTAGAGGGCTTAGATTCTTTCAATTTTTAATAATAATTTGATGTGGATATACTAAAACATGTACTTTGATATAAAAGGCAGACATTATATATATGAACATATATATAAAATGTGTGTATACACACACACACACATAAAACTATGTATAGGGTTTTTCCAACTGATGCCACCAATGGAGATTTCTTACATAATCATCTCATTATTTGTTCTTTTTAATTTCATTCTATTCATACCAGTCTAACACAAATGTTGGGATATGAAGAAGTATCTCAGTGTAAGTTAGGCTGGATAGGTTCAAATAATTTGGAAAATGTAATGTTGAATGTCACAAGCAAATCAAACCTGAGTCTTGAAATTCTAAAGCACAGTTTCCTCAGTAAGATAGTATCAATGTAATGAATATAATACTATACTCTTCATTCTTATCTGCTTATGACAAAACTTTTTCACTTAGCAAATGCCGTGCACATTTAGGAGGAAGATTGATATATTTCATCATGTGGGTCTTTTCCTGGACAACAAGTGCTGCCTAGGCTATTATTGCAAAGTGAAATAACCTTCCTGTATGTTGTGACAAAAACAAAACGTGATACAGTGTCTGTCATACCCTAATTGAAAATACAAATGGTAATAGAGAAAAAAATACAATGAAGTAAACTATTGAAAAAATAATATATAAAATCAATAAAAATAAAAATAAAAATACATATAGTTAAAAAACTAAAAACATAAATATTATAGTTGTGTCAAATAATCAGTTTAATAAAAATAATAGCTATTCTTTTCTTTGTGACACTCATTTAATTATTGCCCTTGCATTCCACTTTATGATGTGTATGAATTTGCATTACATCAGAAAATAATAAAAATAATATTGTAGAAGAAGACCATTAAAAGAAAAATATGAACTTCTGGATTTTGATTTCTTATGAAGATCATTTTCTTTAATAAATTTATATTTGGGTGACCTTGGTTAATAAGTTTATATCGGTTTTAAATATACATTTCTATGATGCACAATCTGCATATTGCATTGTGTGCCCCAAACCAAAAGTCACCATATATTTGAAGCCTTTTACCCTTTACATCCATGCACCGCCCACCATCTGTCTGGTAACCACATACTGTTTGTTGTCTGTGCCTATGAGCTTTCGTTTGCTTGTTTTTTGTTATTTGTTCATTTGTTGCTTTCAGCTTTTATCCTGCATATGAGTAAAAGCATATGGTCCTTAGCCTTTTCTGTCTTACTTATTTTACCTAGCATGTTGTTCTCAAGGTTCATTCACGTTGTTGCAAATGGTAGTATTTCATCGTATGGCTGAGCAGTATTCTGTACCATGTACTGCATCTCGTTTATCCAGTCATCTAACAAATGACACTTCCATTGTTTCTATGCCTTGGCCACCATGAATAATGCTGCAATGAACATAGGGGTACATATGTCTTTGCAAAATATGTTTTCAAAAATTTGGGGTAGTTACCCAGAAGAAAGGTTCTTAGGTTATAGGGTAACTACATTTTTTAAAAAATTGAGGAACCCCAATACTGTTTTCCATAGTGGTTATACCAGTTTACATTTTCACCAACAGTGAAAGATGGTTCCTTTTTCCCCCAAAGTTCTCCAACACTTGTTATTACTTGTCTTGTTGATAATAGCCATTCTCACAGGTGTGAGGTGGTATCCCATTTGTAGTTTTGATTTGCACTTGCCTAATGGTGAGTGAAGTTGAGCTGTTAAAAGATATGTTAACACATCAAGCTCGGTCTTCATACCAATTCATTTTCCCTTTTTCCTTCTCCTTCCATACTGTTGGTCTATCCTGGTCAGTCTGAATTTCTTCTTCTTTTTTAAACATAGGTTTATGCAAAATTATACTAGGAAATTTGCAAATTCATTTTCATCTCTTTCTTAATTCCTTTGCTGCAGAATAAAATAGACTGTTTGGTCTAATTTATTTATAATGAAAGTTTGGATTGAGATATTTTTATTGTATTTACTTTAAAATGTTGCTAAATATTTAACAATATTATATAGAAATCACTTGTAAATACATTGAAGTTCTAAGGATGGCATTTTTAAAAATGGATACGTCATTATGCTTATATTCTGAATACATTTTAAATGTATCCCTTTCCATCTCATTATCCTCATCTAGTCTCTGTGGTAGGTGTTTTAGACAAGATGAAAGCTGACATCTTTCTTTAACCGTGTGGTCTTTGCTCACATCTGAAGGGTTTTTCCCTTTATAATGATGAAGTGTTAGATTTTTAAAAAATATCTATTTTGTGGATGTCAGTTACTATCTTAATAGACCATAAGTGTTCCAGATACCACATTCAGGGAAGAACTGGTCAATATAGAGTAGATGCATGATTGTTGAGTTTTTGATAGAGTATTTTTGATAGATTGATAGAGTGTTTTCAAAATCACATTGACCTGAGGTTAAAGTGGAAATACACAAAGCTTTAACTAAGGGAAATAACTCATTCTATCATACATATGTATGTATGTACAAAAACAATATTTACTTACTATTGGAACAGTAGTTACAGATTTATGTTAATACAATTACACAATATTAGTAGCAAGGCAACTTTTTTTCTTTCTTTCTTTCTTTCTTTCTTTCTTTCTTTCTTTCTTTCTTTCTTTCTTTCTTTCCTTATTTATATTTAAGATATTTAGGGGGAAGTTCTGGTATTATTTTCAAGTCATTAATGAGCAATTGCATTATCTACAATTTTATTAACTAGGGATTTTATTCATCCCTTTGCAGAGTGACACACAATGTCCTGGGAAACATTTTAGTCTTAAGTTGACATGTACTAAACTACTGAACCATATTGAGCTGACTTTTAAAAGTAATAATTAACAGTTGAGAGGTGATCCATTACATAAAGAAAATTTTACTAAATCCAGATAAGACATTAGAAATGGAATGCACTTCAACACGTCTAACACAAGTGCTAATTTTATGGACTAAGCAACAGAGAGATAAGGGTAAATTTAGTAAATAAGGGATACTGGAAGTTAGCTTCCTTTTCTTTATCTAATTCCAATTTAATATGCCATTTTTGTCTAATTATTTAGTGCTAGCAGTTTGTAATTTTGAAGGTTCTAAATTTGTAGAACCTTCTAAGGCAAAGTTATTTAAAACTGTATTGCAAAGTCAATATTTTAAAAATGTGATTTTTCATATTTATCACCAATGTTACCTTAACTTAGGGGAAAACAAATAAAATATATATTTAAAAAACGATGCTATTGCATGATAACTAATATAACAAATGCTGTTGTAATATAACTACCTACCAGTTATTCTTTTTTATAATGTATTTATGAGAATGTGTGGTCTTTTATTTTTAATTGCATGAAAGAAAGAACCAGAAATCTTGAGATATCTTAACCTCATATGGAAGAACAATACTAGCTATATGAAGGAATTGTGATAGAATTTCTTCTTGCTTCCATTTGAAAAGAATAGCAAGAACTCTCTATTGCTTAAAATTTCTAGGCAAACAACAAATTTGAGAGATGATGTTTGGAACCAAACTATAGTAAAAGAAAAAATATAGGTGAAAATACCAACTATATGACTTGATTAATAGTTGTGGGTCCAGTGTCATTAATGAAATGAAAACAATTATGCCTGTCACACAGATATACTGTGAAATTTAATAGGGATAAATTTTGCAGAAATGTCTTCCACACAACTGTGTTATAAACTTATAAACTATTAAGTGATATTAGACTTGATATGACTCTTGGAGGTGATATTTTCTAGTGCTTTAGCCTGTGAACCATTTTTCTCTGTTTTTAATAATTAATTGTCAATAATTTATATAAGGGCAGCATACATCATTCATCCATGAGGTAATTTAGTTGATATAGTCAATGATCAGAGTATGTTTGGCTATTATCTATTATCCAACTGAATAAACCAAAATTTAGGATTTTCCTAATACTTACTTATGTATCCAAAACTTTAATATTAACGTCAATCATAACTTAAGAAATAACCTGTTTTTTTCACTGGAGTAAAATATTGGTCAGTTAAAAATTGTGTCTGCCTTTGTATCTCCTAAACTACCACAGAGCTTGGCATGCGATACATGTGCGTTAAATTAAATAATAATATCGTAAACCCTTTCTTTGAAAAAATATATGCATTATTAATAGTAATATAATATATAAATTATTAATACAATGCATATTATTGACAGTATTTTATTAATATTAGTAATGAACATTATTAATTTTAATGTATCTGATTAATATTGATATTAGCAACCAATATATTTATTTATATATACATTATATATTTTAAATAAATGTTTTATAAATAAATACATTTATATTTATATTCTATACATAAAATGAACATATATTTTTCCTGGGAAGAGTTTATATAATTTAACAACCATGTATTGTATATTTTTATACACACACACACACATATCTATGTAAAATATAAGGAATAGTCATGTTTTCTTTGAGGAAATTCTAATGAATTGTATTTAGCTCTTTCTAAAAGGCAATATAAAAAGAGAATATTTACTTATGAGACCACTTACAAATTCTTTCTCATCCTTCAGGTCTAAGATGGACTTATGCTATACTGAATTTCAAGCTAAAATGTATTGTAATACAGCGAGAATCCAGGATCTCATGAACTCCACATTATATCTTAATGAATGTTTTGCCAATTATCATTAATGGTTATGTGTCAAAATTTTCCAGAATATAAAAGTTCATCACTGGGCTTATATTTGTCCTCTAGAATATCTTCAGAATGTTGTAAAAATGTTGTAATTTAGAAATACTTTGCTTAGCAATTTTAACAATAAATACCATATTAATGATTTTTAAATACAGGAAAGAGAAGAATGAACAGTAATAAACATAAAATTTTGAGCATAATACATAACATGCACCCTGTTCTTTTTCTAAAGCTTGGATGCACTGCTTCTTTTGTGGAATAAAATTTGTAGTTTGTTTAGCAAAAGAGAATGCGATCCAACATAAATTTATAGAATATTGTAAAAAAAAATTAAAAAACTTTTTAGCTGGGTAAAACTTCAAAAACAGCAAATACAAAAACTGGTATATGACCAAAACACTAGGTTTTAATGGTTCTATATCATTTTTCTGTTTGTTTTTGTGAAAACTGCCTGAGGTTCTGTAGTTATTCCTATTTCACAGTTGAAATATGGCTCCCTTCTCCATCAGATGAGGCAAAGGATGCAGTTATGTAATGAACCATACCATAAATGCAAAAAAAAAAGTTCCCTGAGATTTAGCAAAGAGACTGTCTTATTTGTTTATATAAAAATTCTTTTACTGATAATAATGTTATTGAATGAATACCAAGTGAGTCTCACAGGATTTTCCTTAATATAGTATGGTAGCTTTTGGAATTTCCTAAGCAAAAAAAAAAAAAAAAAGGTTACTTTAATCTTTATTTTCCTTTTTCTTTTTAGTAAAAAGTAAAATCTACCCTAGAAAATTGCACTCTAAATTGCTAAATACAACAGCAGTTTTACTTCTGTGCTGTCAGAAATACCATGTAAATCATCCATATTAAGGTACACAGACACATACAGCCTTGTGGGAGTCATTGCTGACAGGAAAGGTGAAGCTTAACATTTGTTCAGAATTGGACCTCTACATTCTCACAGATCTGGCTTATTACTTTTAAGAAATTCAAATGGCTCAATAATTTGAATTGCCTTATTCTTAGGAATTTTACTTGAGGGTTTGTTGGAGATCCAGATTGGTTATTGAGAGAATATATTTCTAGGATTCAAGAGGTTCAAGAGAAAGAAAGTTAAGTGCTGCTTGTTCTAGAGCTGAGTCGCATATATCCCAAGCGATAGTTAGGTATTTGAGTAAAGAAGACACACAATGATTGTCTTAGACTATTTCTTATTCCTTCTTTAAGGATAATTTATTTAACAATTCTTTGCTTAATTTATATTAAACATAGATAAGAAAAAAGACAGAGGGAAAGGATGAGATCATAGAATCTGTACAATGAAATTGGGAAAAAGGCACAGGTGGATGTATAAATTAGATAACATCCCAAACTTATGCATAATCAAGGAGAAGATTGAGTGATGGCTACTCCTAGCATAATGATGACTATAAGTTACTGAACTAAAAACAATGCTATGAAATATTGAATGATAAATTAAAAGCTAAATGTTGCTTATGTCATGTTGATCGATTCATTCAGGTTAAAATGACTCTACCTGGACCTTTACGTAGTCTTTCTTTTTCCTTCTTCATGCAAATAACATTTCAAAAACATTGATGCATTCTCATTAGTTTCACACTGAATGACCAAGAAGTCACCTTTCCTCAGCTCATCTTTAATGAAGATTTTCAATATAGCAATATTATTTGAGAGTATTAGTGTTAGGTGTACCTGTGTTGGAACCTCGCCTCGGACTTTTCTAGTGACTGTATGACCTTTAGCAAGTTATTTGACCTCTGGAACCCTCTGTTTCTACCAAAAAAAAAAATGGAGAGAATTTTAATATTTGTGTCCTCGATTTAAAATATTTGTAAATAAAATTAAGCTCTTAGGCAGAGCCCCTATTAGCACAGATAGTCGATCATTGCAATCATGGTTGTTATTGCTATATTTTTAATTTTTATTCCTTCCTTTTTTCTAGATCATAAGATTTCTTGAAGTGTGTGTGTTTTTTTTTAAACATAAGCAAAGATTTTCCTGATTAGAACTTCCATGTTGAAATGTCATTACTGAGGGACTTAAAATACTGGGCCACCCAAGGGAACTTTTTAATAAGCATAGCATTCTTTTTACATTAGTTTTGTGTGGATACACAGTGTGGCTTCATGCAGGAACCCAACCCATTCACAATCAAAGAGTGCTTTAAAAGGATCACAGTTTATTCTGACTCTGAAGGAAGAACAGTATCCACTGAATCTCTGCATCGTATCTAGGATTTGATTAACTTTAACCTTCTATATCATTTTGCAGATTAGGACCACAGCAAAGGTGAACTGGCATAAGTGAGTGAAAAGATATTCCCTTAAATCCTAGTGAGAAAGTATTAAGTCAAAATTCAGTATAGTATTCTACAGTTATGTCACAAAATATTTTTGAGCTATTAAACCTTACATTACTACAGCCATTAACATTTAATATGAGAAATAATAAATGACACCTATGATTCTTCTTTGCAACTCTTTTCAAAAAAGTATTTTTTTTTGTTCTAATAATACATTGCCATTACTGCTTGTCCTCTTTCTGCATATATGTGCTGTATATGTGTTTGTATCATATGTGTGTGGGAGACCTATTATTATTGAAAGACCAGCGGCACTAAGGGATTGAATCGTGACCTGATGGTTAAATTCCACAGCAGTAATCACTGAGCTGTTCTCTGTTATAGCTGCACTAAAAAGATTGGAACTGCTGACATCTGGTACCTCCCATCTAAAAGCTTTTAAGCCACTTGGAGGAAAAAAAGCTTTTATTTAGAAAGTGAAAAAACTTTACCTGGTGTCACTTAAAGATCTCGAAATTTTATGTAAGATACACTGTTCGAAAATGGTCAGAACACATTTGTACTTGAATAAAATGTTAAACCACACTTTTTTATTTTTACATTCTTTTTATTGACCTATATAAAGAATATAAAAAGTGCATGCACAGAACCATTAAGTTTATGTAGTCTTTCTTTTTCCTTCTTCATGCAAATAACATCTCAAAAACACTGACGCGTTCTCATTAGCTTCACACCGAATGGCCAGGAAGTCACCTTTCCTCAGCTTGTCTTTAACGAAGATTTTCAGCAGCACACACTGAACCATTAAGTTTCACACTATTTAAAAATTTTCTCATAAAGTAAACATATTTTGCCCTAATAGTTAACATATAACTCAAAATGGAAAGAAAACATGCAGTATATTATTTTATATGTATAAATGTTAAGCAATGACTTTTCGTAGTATGTATAAATAGTTTAAATTATTTCTGGTGTCTTATGAACTTAATTTTTAAAATGTTTTACTAAAAATAATTTTTAAGTGAATTTACAAGTACTAGAAAGTATTATCATTAAACAATAATCAGTCAAGAAAACTCACAATGCATTTATCAATTTTCGATAAAAAAGTATTTTATTAAGAATTAATTCAGAATTTCAGTTACTGGTCTATATTGTTATACAGATTTGTAATTTTAAGAAAATTTTAGAGAATATGTATAAATTTATTATGTACAAGTTATAATTTTGAAGATACATTTTCTGTTTCTCAGCTTTCAATAGTTACTCTTTTTTTCATCCAAGTGAGGTTAACAGTAAACCTACGTGCTCTTTCTTGTGTTGTGAAATTACAGAACTGATTCAAAAATACCTATTAAACAACAACAAAACACTACTTTTTGCCCTTGATGAACATACTAAGACTTTGTAGACAAAAAAAAAAAAAAAAAAAAAAAAAAAAAAAAAAAAAAAAAAAACAACGTATGCATAAATTACTTAGGACCATTAATGGTAGCAAATATTCGGCAAATGCCAAGTATTATAAAATGTGGTGAAATGGAAGAAATGATCTCAGCTATCTGTTATTTGTGAGAAATATACAAGAGGGGGGGCCCCGAAATGGAATTACCTTCTGAAGGATGGGCCCCTTTTAGTACAGGCTTCCTGCTTTAGATGAGTGCTCTGAGAACCCATCTGCATCAGTGTACCAGCTGGCGATGTTGTGACGGGTTGTATTTGGCTTCGGTGAATTTTTTTGAAGACGCTTTCAACATGTTTGCCCATTTCACAATGCGTAATTTACAAGCACAACTGCCCAAATCACGCTGAGTGTTCATCAGTTTTTGACCAAAAATGGTATGACCCTTATGCCCCACCCTCCCTATTCATCTGATCTCACCCCGAGATAATTTTTTTTTTGGTCTGTTTTCCTGGATTAAAAAAGTACTCAAAGGGAAATGTTTCACTGATGTGGAAGAGGTGAAACAAAAAATGGCAGAAGCACTGAGGACATCAAAATCGATGAGTTCAAAAACCGTTTTGAGTGGTGGAAAAACATCTTGATAGGCGCATTGCATCAAATAAGGAGTGCTTTAAAGGTGACTGGAGTTTAAATGTGTAAGAATAAATACACAATCTTTTTATAAATAAATTCCAGTGTTTGGGGATCCCTCTTCATATCTACATGACATGTGTAGGTTGGATCCTATTTATGACTCACATATTTTTCTGCTGAGTAGTGATTACATGGAAGCTGGCACAGCATCTACAAATGTCAATTTTGCACTAAAAGGTTTTGTAACAAAGAGTGAAAAAAAGTGCATTTATTTTGGTCCTAAAAGATCAATTTAATTTTTGGTTTTGCTACTTAATAATTTTGGGATCTACTAAATTGACCAATCTTCTGAGTTAGAATTAATAAGACGAATATAACAACCCTTTCCTCATAGGGTTGTTGTATTTATAGAATGAAATGTGTATAAAAGGCTCTCTTCTCATAGAATTTTTGTAGATATAGAATGAGTTGTATATAAAAGGCTCTCATAAACTAAATATTCTGTTTACTAACAATGATCATTGTTCATGATATAAATAATTACATTGTTAAGTAAGATGTTTAATTTTTATTTATTTTTTATTTTTTATCATTAATTTTTAAATATCACCAAATGACATGCTTATTGATTTTATAGAGAGGGGAAGGGAGGGAGAGAGAGAGGTAGGGAAACATCTGGGTGAGAGAGACACATCTAGTGCTTGCCTCTTGCATGCACCTAGACTGGGGTTGAACCTGCATCCTAGGCACATGTGCTCCCCTGGAATTGAACCCCTGAACTTTCAGGTTATAGAATAATGCTCTAACCAACTGAGCTACCTTAGCCAGGGCTAAAGTAAGTGGCTTTAAAGGAGCCATAGTAAAAGTGCAATGTAAAGATAGTCAGAGAGGCAAACACTTTCCCATTAAAGAATAAAAGTAAATTCTTCATGGAGAAGGAACATTTGAGCTGTGTCCTGAAGAATGACCACCATTAGGAAGATTGTTTTAGGAGAAGGTTATTTAAATGGAATTTTGAATGAGATAAAGAATTATGACCTATCTCATGTAAGAAGTAAAAAATTAGATTTAAAATAATATCATGTTGAAAGGATTGAGAGAGGATCATTCCTGGGTAGGAAATGGCATACAAATGTGCATGGTTGCATACAAAGGAGACTTTTAGGGCTTTAGAAATGAATTGAGACTAAAATATATAAGAATTTATTCATATTACTTAAATTTTTTTCTATTCTCTCTATTGAGCAATTTGACAAGCATTTTGAAAAAATCAAAGTAATAGTAGAGTAAAATATAATACTCATCATTTGCTCCTCTAGAGATATTTAGGAATCTCAGCAGAGTTGGAGAATGTTTTATAGGTATAATGATTGAGAAAATTCATAAATTCTATACTATGTACATGATAAGGAGAAGAGCAAAACTCAGGAGAGAAATAAGGAAAATAGAGATCTCGTAAATGTAGACGTTTAAAGCTTTTTTCTTCAGGAAGCAATAGATGATCCTGGTGCTGCTTGTTCTGTTTTGTCAATTTATAATGCTCATCCTCCATTCTTATTAAATCTACTCTGTCTTTTGGACTGGAAGGCAAGAGTTGCCCATTTCCTTAGGCACAGTTATAAGTATGGATGCTTTTCAGTATCATACTTGTATTAATATGCAACTCACACAAACTGTTATTTGCAATACTACAAGCAACCATTACCTCAATAGAGAAAGGATTCTGTCTTGTGCCTTAGCAGATTTAGATTTGTTTTATCTCCAGTGCTTCTTTGTGGTAGTCTTGAAGATATGCAGTTCCATCTCCTTTCAAGAAACAGCTTGCCTATCAACTGCAAGGTGCAGTTAGCAGACACCACACAGCTGCTGACTCAGTATTTGAGCTGAGGCCATTCACATTTTCCTCCAGTAGCCACCAGGCAACAGCTGAATACAATTGGGAAATTAGGATTTGGTCATTTCTGCCCTCTGTGACTCCTTTATAGGAAATCATTTTGCTGAAGCTTCCACAGGCTTGTCAAGAGTCTCTCTAGGGCAGCTTTGCAGAATGACACTCTTCCTGTCAATCTTCCCATCAATCTTCTTCGCCTCGTCCTCCCTTTGCAATGCTTCCATATTGCACCGTGGGAAAGGCTTTTCCTGCTCACTCCTGCCCCTCTCCTGCATGAAATAGTCTTCCATGCCTATTTTCCTCAATAAATAGCATGCAATTCTAAATCCACCTTGGCGCCCGAAGACCCAAATGACAGACTCTGAGTTTCTAATTCCAGGAAGTTCCTTTAAACTATTTGTGGAATAAATGGATGAATGGATGGATAAATGAACCAGGAGAAGAGATAAAAGTAAGCATAAAGTTTGGTTTTAATTGGGATCTTTCTTTGAGAGATATACTATTATATTGGTTTCATGTATACAACATAGTGTATACACTATATATATATAGTGATCACTGCAATAACTCTAGTTAACATCACCACACAAAGTTTCATTGCTTTTTGTCATGAGAATTTTTAAGACCTACTCTCTTAACAACTTTTAAATATACAGTTCAGTATTACTAACCCAGTCACCATGTTTATCACACCCCAGAATTGTTTATCTCATAAATGAAGGTTTGTACCTTTTGACCACCACCTATTTCCCCCTCCCTCTTACCACTGCATCCGGCAACCAGCCACTAATCTGTTTTCTGTATCTATGAGTTTTTTTTTGTGCAGGGGGGTATTTGTTTTGTTTTTTTGCACGTAAGGTCATACTAGATTTGTTTTTCTCTGACATTTCATTAAGAGTTAAGTTTTAACCATGAAGAAAGTAATAAAATGATCGACTTTATTTACTTGCTCAACTTGAATTACAACTGGTCTATCTCTTTAAAATATCTAGGCCCGGATACTAATATACTAACACCTGTTCTTGACAGAGAAGTTGGGAAATGATTCATCACATAAATATCATAATGAAAATTATATATATACTCATATATTACCTGTAAAGTATAATTTCCCCATACCTTATATAACTGATAACATATGTACGTATGCACTATATGACATTAAAACTAGAAAAATTGGCATTCATTTTGCCTGTCACCACCAGAGCCAATAAGGAGTGACAGGGATTAAATCTTTATGGGAGCTTTATCCATTTGGCGGGTGATCTAAGAAGACGGTAGAGCATGTGTCCTAAAAGACCTTCTTACATTTCATTGCAAACCGGTCTACTTATAAGGAGGGAAAACGTGTAGGTAAGGGTTTGGGATTCAGGAAAAAGGCTAATCAAATAGAAGCTTCAGTCTAGCTTTTTTTGCTGGCATGCTCTCAACTGTTGACTGGTGATCCTTTCCCTGTGTCCGGGAAGGCAGGGTGTGTCCCTCCCCCGGAGCACAATGGTTCAAATACCATTGATTGCTTGCAGTCCCCCTGGGACACAAAGATGGACTTGCTGTGGTCTCCTGGAGTCAGGGTGGGTCATATCTTCAGCTCCTGAAACAACAGCTCTACATGCACTAATTACTAAGTTTATTAACTGTTGCCTAAAAGTAAAATTTTCCGACTCTAGAGTTCTCCCACCAACATGAGATACAATTTAATCCACACAACAAACCTAAAAAAAAATAAATAAAATTCAGAATGTTTAAGTATCAAGCAGTGAGTAACACAGCTACCAAATGGTAATGATGGGATTTCTCTTTTTTTTCTTTGATCCCAAATATTCAAGAGAGTTTTGAAGACACATTCCTATGCATTATCAATTATGTTAGAAATTCATCACAGTAAAAGGATTAGGGCTAAATTATATATATGTGTTTTGATTTTCATTCACCAGACTACAAAGGCTCTCATCTTTTAAACAGAGTTGTAAAGAAAAATAACCAATTTTGTTTTGTTTTGTTTTGTTTTGTTTTGCCTCTAGGAACACTTTAGAGCCATTTCATTTAGTGCTAGGATTTTTTGTTGTTTTTTCTCCCAACTTATATTGTTGCTCTAATGTGATAAATGTTGATTTTATCACATTTCCACTTTAAATACCCCAATATAATTTTTAAAAGTAACACCCCTCATTTGTTTTGGAATACTGAATCACCAAAACAAACACTAACGAATTAAGGGACAACATGATGGATGGCAACTGTCTCTAAGTAAAAGAGTGTTAGAGCTAATGCGATTACACAAATGCTCATTTTATTACATCCTGTATCCTGAATTTTTAAACACATTCAGTAAATGGTCAATTACTTCAGTGACTGGTGACAAGTAGCGACTGGGAGCACATATGGACTGTGGTTCCTTCAACAGACCTTTGCCTCCAAGCTGAAAGCAAAGGCAACAATCTCACCCTATCTACCATTTTTTTAATTAATCATATGCTAACTTCACAGGAAATGTGTTGGCTGTATAACTCACTTAGAATGATATTGCCAGAGCTGCTGGTGAAGCCAGGGTGTTCTTCCCCATCACATACATGCTTGATAAATCAATAAGGCAGTAAAATGTAGCCTTGCTGATGACATAATTGTGACAATTTTTTTCATGTTGTTTTGGACAGGGAGTTAAAATCTGGGGAGATAAATTGGTTTGACAGTGCAGGAGACTGGTGTGTTCATTTACAAAAGCAATTCCTATTTTCTGTCTCGGAATGCATTTGACTTTAAAAACAGCAAACGTCTATGAAGTGCCTGATAATTAGGGGGTGTTTGCTGATTAAAACAAAAGATTTGTCTCTGCTTCTGTGGGTAGGACAATACTATTTAGCTCTACATGCCCCCTTAAATTGGTGACTTTTCTATTTTACCAAAATAGTCACTGATGGTGGCAGACAATTACATGACAATAGGTTTTCCTGAGTAAAGTCTTGGAATTCCAAACCTTACCTTCTGACTCGCTGAGTGATTCTCCTTGAAGGGCCATTTTATTTGATGTTCTGCAGCCCAGAGCCTTGACATGGCTGTAATTCCCAGACAGTCTCATAGCACCAGGAATCTGTCATTCGTGGCAGCGGTAGACTGGCTTGTACTATATAAAATCTCTCTCTCTCTCTCTCCCTCTCTCAAAATTTATTTTATGAAGGGAAATATCATTGAGCTCAGAATGAATGTATTTACAAGACTAAATTTTATCTAGATATGACATTTATATTTTTTAAGAAAGCTAGAACAGAGAGCATGATTACCACCAATGTGAAAATAATTCATTGTAAACAGGCTAATATTGATAAGGGATGAATAATATCAAAATTGGAAATATAAATATATCAGGTTTTAATGTTTCTGTCTGGGCTGTGCATTGAAAACCACGCTCACTAGAGTTGTCTGTTTACAATGACAGATTTATTTTCATATACAGTTGTAAGGAGTTACTCAGTGTTAAAGTGATGGAATAAATTGATTAACCCAAAGAAAAATGGATGTACTTTTTTCAAATACAGTTAAGCATTTCCCAAAGTAGTTTATGATAGATGTATTTTAAAAAACTAAAAGCATTTACTTAATTAACTTAATTAAACACATTATTGCACTTACTGCTGAGGGTTAAGCAAAGCTTTTTTGCCTTTCTTAAACAGAAAATCTGGATGTAGAAACAACATTGCATGAAACTGCCAGAAACAAACACAAAGTTAACTTAGTTAACCTGATAGAGTTCACTCTAGTTTAAATTGGTCAGGGAAGGCTTTAAAGAGAGAGTAAGTGTTGGATAGAGAGGATAAAACAGACATCTTCCAGTAGTGATCCATAGGTTATTTCTGGCATGAAGATTCTTTTAAAAGATCGGTAGCGTGTGTGTGTGTGTGTGTGTGTGTGTGTGTGTGTGTGTGTACGTACGTACACATGCATAAAAATGGGTGTAGGAGACCTGGTAGAAAATAGAAAGTGACAAAAAAATCTAAGCTTGCCTCCTTACTGGCTGCATGTTGCCCTATTATCATATAGGACTGATGCTTCCAAACACTGATTTCTTAAACCTGAGAAGCTACAGTTAGGCCATATGTTATCTGTAGGCCACTATTGTAGTTATCTTTGTTTTGCTCTTTGATTTTTCCACTAAAAACTAATCTGATAATTATTATTATTTTAAAAATCTAATTTGCAGGAAAATCTGGTTTTCAATATTGGCAAGACTGATTTACAGAAGGAACTGATCATTCAGGCTGCAAGTCTGTGGACGGAGCTCACAAGAAATTGCTGGTTGGCTCACATGAGCAGTGGCACGGGCAGTGAGTAAGCAAATGGAATCTGGAGCCAGAGGACATCGGTACAAGTCATTCCAGGCTTTGTGATCTTGAAAAGTTTATTTAATCTCATTCTTTTTTATACACAATGAGGATACTAATAATAGCTCTGATAGATTTTTCCCTAAGTTTAAATGGGTTAATATTGCAAAAGAGTTGATATACTGCCTCAATCAACCGTATGTCTGACTCTGCATGTCTTCAGAATCCTTTATACCTACATACATGCTGTGACTCTCCAACAGAGTGAGATACAGTGTGCACTATTTCTTAACCTCAGTTGTACATGTAGTGTATTTTTGCATTACTATATTATGAATCATGAGCATTCTATTGTACAAGTTTAGAAATACTAGGAGAAGAGGTAAACAAAGTTTTCTTCTTGGTTTTCTTCCAAAGCTGACATTCTAGAAATCTGTGGGAAGACAACAGAAGTAGCAAAGGACACAACTCTAAGGCAATGTAATCAAATATCAAATAAATTGTAACAGATGGTGCCAGATGCTTCTAACTTTTAACACTAACACCAACTTTTTCTTTCTCTCTAATTTGCGCGTTTTTTAAAAAACTGACTTAAGAATTCTCAACACCAAAAGTTTTACAGCAGGCTTACTTATTGGAGTCCAATGATCAGAATATCAAACAGGACATTATCTCAGGCAAGTTACAGCTGCTACCTATCTGGATACCACAGATAGTCTCTACAATCACCTGTGCTTCTCTTACATGATCACTTGACCCAAAGGAGTTTAAAGCATGAAAGCTGAATGAATGGTTGGTATTTACTATAAAGTCAACTGTGTACATATATACACCTTGTCTTACCGGTAAAAAAAAAAAAAAAAGGTACTCATTAAAGGGCACAGATGTGACAAGCAGTCAGACACATATGAAAGATAAGTATTTCCTAAAATGACTTTACTCCATGGCCAAGTGGTTGAGGCAACACTATTCTGGAATCTCAGTTTTAAAGAGCTAGGGAAAGTTTAATGGATAACTCAGATGCGCTGAGTTGGAGGTGTAGGGAGAGGCGGGGAAAGGAACAATTTTGGTAGGCAGAATAAGGAAGAGAATTGGGTGCTTTGAAGAGAACCAAATTGTAAAGGTGAAAAAGGTAAAGGGTGTGGCAAAGTATCAGTAGACAACTTATCCTGAAGTGGAGTGTTCGTATAGACTTGAAGGTAAATTTGGTGCCAAAAGAAGGGTAAAAGTATGAGTTCAGCATCGCTATTTATTTGTTAAATAAATATTTATAGTTTTGATCACCTGTTTTATAAAAGTTACTATGCTGAAAATTTTATAAAACATTCATCAGGTGTTTGGAATGCAAGTATTTTTCTTGCACAGTCCCTAAAAACAAACCCAACAAAATCACAGCAATTTTATGTTGATTTGGAGTAATTGAACTCGTTAGTGTTACTGTGTTTTAGATCATTACTCTCTAATGCTTTAATTAGGTTTGATTTATGAATGTAAGAAATACTACAATAGAAAAGTTAAAAGTAACTCAAAATGGCCATGATTTTATTTACACAATCTTTGATCAAGGTTTCAGTGACATACAACATTTTTTCTTCATCAATGTCAACTTCATTGTCTTCATGTTCTCTGGTGACAGTAGTCATATTTCATTGTTACACTGACCTTTGGAACATTGTGTGTTCTGCAGGCATTACTCTAAAAGCGATGTTGTCTTATCTTTTGATATTGGTACCAGGTTCTTAATCTGTTGACTACTTTTTCATAGGGTATCAAAAATCTTAAATCGTGAGAAAGGGCAAAGAATTCTTTCACATGTTAACTTTATTCTACTCTGCTCTTTTTCTCTCTTGCAAGTAATTTAGATGATGTTAATAACATAGTCATTATTCCATTTTGGGTAATGGGGTTCAAAGAAACACAAAATATTTATTTATTTTTTAAAATTTGGGTTTTATTATCAGATAAACTCTATTTCTATGTTGCATGTATCTGGCAATGCTTCTCAGTAGCCACATTATATTCAGAACATCTAATTAAGTTTTTTTCTCATGGGACACATATATAGGTAGAGTAAGCTAAGAGGTATCATTTTCCATCCCCTGATGATTGCAAAGGCATATTTATTAGCCCTAGTGGAGACATAAACCTTGGTAATATTAGGACAAGGAGATTTCAAATTGATGAAAAATAATACTGTACTCCTCTTTGAAAGTGGTACACAGAGTAAAAATGTAGAAGAAAACAAAAGCTATTATTTATATTGGTAAGGGATACACATAAGTTTCTGTTAAGTTGGCACATGGTAGTTTTCTTAAACATCATCTCGTACCTTATAACTGTCATTACAGATGGTCAAATTAGTGGTTACTTTATTTGACAGTCCATGGATACGCTGAGCATTGCTGTGCTATCTGTGGTGGGTGAGCCGCCATTCAAAGACCCTGTCACTTAGGTTATTTAAATTTATGCTTTTCCAGCAAGGAGAATGTTTTCAGTGTAAAACTGTTAGAGAAAGCCAGTAGAAAGTTACTGGCTTTCACAGACCATCTTTCATTTCTATATCTAATGTCAGAACTGAAAAGAATTTTAAGAGTACAGATAAGAAAATATACCATATTAGGTCCAGGAAATTTTATAGTAACCTAAATTTCATCCTTAGCCAGATTTGGGACCTTGGAAATGTACTCTAACCACAGTGAACTTTGGCATTCGTATTTATAAATTATATAAATTATAAAACATATAATTTTAAAGCCCAAAAATACAGGTCATGTCTGTTGCATACGGTACTGGAATTGACTAATATAATTGCGAGTTTAGAGACTCACAGCAGCCCTTGCAACCGCTGTTTTCTGGAAATGAGTTGCTGTGCACCATTCGACATCTTGTGAAAGGCACAGGCAATGGTCCTAAGGGCTCAGTCTAACTTATCCAAGAATCCCAAGGTTCTGCGACATCTCCAAGCTAAGCAACCATCAGGCATGCTCTTTAGATATGTATTAATCTCAGATTAGAACAAACACTAGATTCGGAAACAAACCATGGATGAGTTGAGAGGATAATTATTTTCTCTATGAATTTTCATTTTCTATGGAACACAAAACAAATGGAAACTTACAATGCATTTTTAGAGAACTATAAACAAAAATTAATTGAAAATTAAGGAGCCATGTGATTCTTTCCTTTTTTATTAATTGATGTACAATAAACATTTTTCTTACAGTGAAGGTTTCTGCTTGAATTAAGGTGTAATGTTTCTGTTTATAATAACCAATCTTGGGGAAAAAACAGAATGGAAAAAAAAGAAAAGAAAGGGAAGGAAGGAAGGAAGGAAGGAAGGAAGGAAGGAAGGAAGGAAGGAGGGAAGGAAGGAAGGAAAGAAGGAGCCAGACTAAAGAAGAGAAGGAAGTAGGAAAGGGGAGAAATGGAGAGAAAGAGAAAGAGAAAGAGAGAGAGAGAGAGAGGGCACTTTTAATCTGCTAAAAATAAATGTTATTTGAAATTTCTTATATATATTAATGTGAAGAAAGTTGAACTTTCCTTTTACTGATACCAAAATTATATTTTAGTATATATAAAATTTAAAATGAATAAAATCTAATTTTACCTCTTGGTAAATATTTGCTTAAGTAAAATATATCCATTAAGCTATATTTACTCTCTGCTGTAGTCAGAACACTGTAAAAGGCAGAGTGCTGTAATGTTCAAAGATTATTGTGGTGTGTTGCATTTTGCATTCCCAAGATAGCATTTTTTTCCACAAATTCCCTTTATAAGCACAGCATATACTCTGAAGGGCCCTGTTTAAATGAGAATTCTTCAGAAGAAATAGTGTTGCACAGTATTAACATTTAAATCTCTACTAATCCCTGAATAGCACCAAATATCTTTCTTTTGAATCCGGATACTGTATTATGCTTAAAGAAAGCAACAATGAGCAAATAACTTGGATGGCATAAATATAAAGCATTTAGGTAATTACAAATTTCTAGTCGTGTCACTGCAGCAAAAGTTAGTCCAGCTGTGGGATTTTTGTTATAAACTTTGATTTTCCTATAGCATATAACCTGAAAACTACTTTTTTTTTTTCAACTAGGCTGAAAATTGTCAGAAAGCAACTTAGCTAATAAGAAACGTGTAATTAATTTCTACATCTTTTTGATAGGGGACTAATTCTTAAAATTAAGTTTTTAGCCATTTAATAAAAATGAATTACTAAAGGTTTAATACCTTGCACTGTTTGCCCTTTCCTATAACTCAAAATTGATTTTTTAATGGAACTTAATGCAAAAATGTGAAAGTATAATGGTTTTATTTTACAAAGTTCACTTGGAACTTCTCATTTTTTAACACATAGTAAAATATTTATATCATTAAATATTTTAGAAATTAGCTATTCAGAATATGACTTCAATGCAATTTGCCCCACTTAATATACTATGGTCCAGAGGGAACTTTTTCCCATCAACATTTTAATTCCATTTTTTTTGTTGTAAATATACCTTAGACTTGATAAAATAGCAAGAAACAATTCACATGTTATGTTTCACTTGTTTCAGTGCCATCATATTCGATATGCCACTGACAAGGGATAATGTTACTATGCAGAAATACACAACTTCATGCAATCATAATGAGATAGGAACAGAAAATATAGACGGCAAGCTCCATGCTATTTCTCCATTCGGCAAAGACACCATCACTGAGATAAAATTCAGAGTGAATGCTATAAACAGAGTTGAAAGTTTTATAATACTTCCTGAAATAAATGTCACAATATTTGATATATGCAACTCATATTACTAATATGTAAATTAGCATATGGGGAGTGTCTGTGAATCACTGTTTCTGACATTTATTTTATGATGCTCTATAAAATCTTTCAACTCTGCTTATTGTTCTTTTTTTTTATTTCCCTAAAATAAACAAATCTTTTTCAATTATAGGGAAAAGTTCCATTAAATATACCAACACACTGGATACCTCATTTATTTGAAGTGTTCTAAAAGAATGTTCTCCCTTTCATTGAAATAAATCTATATCTCTATTTAAACAATTTGAACTTTTGACTAATTATCACTTTTAACTCCCCTTTAAATTTCAACATATAACATTGTATCATTTTAAATTTACTCCTTAGTCTCAGTCAAAATCCATTTCAAGAAGAAATATTCATTATTTTGTCCTTAAAAATTAATCTCACCATTTTATAGATATTAATTACCTTCATTTTATTCAATTCATTAAAGTGATATTCCAAAAAGTGTCTGTGACCTGGCTGTACACCTGACACCTTATGCTATGAGACATGAAGGCAGCCTGAGTTCCTTTACAGAAAATTATACAAATATTTAAATAATAGAAAACAAGAAAGAATATCATCTTTTTTTAAGTTATTATGATAAACTGGGGCCTGAAAAGCAGTTATTAGAAAAGAAATTGAAAAAATGAATAGCATTTTGATTATGTGTTCATTTTGTTCTAAAATGTTGTATAAGGAAAATATCATTGTAGTAGTAATATTCTGGGAAAAAACTGTTAATAAGAGGATAAAATAATGTATAACAGTTAATGCAGGTATATGTAAACAACTCTAAAAATAAATCAGATTATATAGACTATACTATTTTGTTCTTTTTTGGTTAAAGGAAACTTTTAATGATGAATATTTCTAATAAATAAGATTTTAAAAACAATGAAGAGCAGGAGTTGTAAGCAAAGAAAATTTTAAGTAATGCTGAGAATGCAGGAAATATGTTAGAAGAGAATAGGACAATTTGTGTAAATAGAGCTTTAGTATGATATGAATGGAAAGAAAGGGCTGTATTTGGAGTATCATATACGTGGTACAAATAAACTCATATATAATACAAGTAGAGATAACCAATGAAATATTTTGAGTGGAATATAAAATTAGCAAAATAGTAAAATTTTGGATAATTAATATGGTAGTGGTTTTAGAATTCATTTGTTTTCCTAAAAATTACTCATACTTTTGAGAGCTGTTGGGCAAATTTCAAAAGTCCAGTTTATGTTGATATATTTGCCCTAGGTGCTAAAATGTTTTTTCTTCAAATTGCTATTTTTGTTTTATTTTTAAGACATCCTTTTGGAAATAGACTAGTTTACTAGATATGCATTCAATTTTTTAAATTTTTATTGTTGGTCAATTACAGTCATCCCCATTTTCTCCCCATTACTATCCCCTGCTGTACCTTCCTCCCACCTTCCACACGAATCCTCCCTGCTCCACCCTCACCGTTGTCTTTGTCCATGGGTCCTTAATACATATTCCTTGACTTGACCCTTCCACTTCTTTCCCCCTTGCTTCCCTCTCCCCTCCCCTCTGGTCACTGGCATTTTTTTCTCTATTTCAATGTCTCTGGTTATACTTTCTTGCTTGTTTGTTTTGTTGATTGGGTTCCACTTATAGGTGAGATCATATGGTATTTGTCTTTCACTGCCTGGTTTATTTCATGTGAATCTTTCCCTATTATAATGTTTAGAAAGGTTTTTACAGGGTTGGCATTAAATTATTGTTTTATGATATCAGCTTTATACTCTAATTTTTATGAATTCACAACTTAGTTTATTAAAAATTTACATTGAATTCTAAAAGGTTTAGCAATATTCATTTTTCTAGTTTTTCTCTGAATTGCAACTTATTTTAATTTAGAATATAAAGTAAAATCTACTATTATTTAAACAACCTAGAGATGGATTAGCCTTTAAAATTTTCTGTGTTCAAACAAAGATATTTACCTGTTTACATAAAATGACTCATGTACATTCAATTACCCTGTTAGATTTAAATCTATCTGATAGTGTGATTTAATACCCTGGCTTATGTGTTCTATTACAATCACTCTTTCCCAAAACTGTGTACAATATAACATACTATTTAGAACCCTAAACTGGAAAAATGAATTATAGCCAACTGCCTTTATCTTATTTATAATAAAAAATAATGGCATAATGAGTTCTTGCTTTAGCTTTTTTTATTTTTTATTGTTTTTCCTTTTTCCAAAAATATCTTTATTATATAACTCCATTAATAGTTTTTGAGTTGTAACCCAAAAATGCCATTTATGGTTTTTGAGTTGTTGTTCAGGTACCTTTGTCCCGCCATTTTCCCCATTGCTCGCCCCTGCTCCATCCCTCCCCACGCCCACAATCAACTGCCCCCCCACTATTGTCCATGCCCATTAGCCCTCTATTTGTGCTCCTCTGCTCACTCCTTCCCCTCTTTTCCCAGCTATCCCTCCTTTCTCCCCTCTGGTCACTCCCAGTTTGTTATTTCCAAGTCTTTGGGTCTATTTTGCTCATTTGTTTGTTTTGTTGATGAGGTTCCACTTTTAAGTAAGATCATATGGTATTTGTCTTTCACTTCCTGGCTTATTTTTTATTTAATTAAATTTTAGAAAAACAATCACACAAAAAGGGCTCATTTGTTCTTCCTACATGCCCTCGATCATTACATAATGGAATTAATCAATGCTACAGTTAGGAGAAAGCTTGATGATAAGGTTTTCTATATGCTTTTAGAGAAAAAAAATTCCTGAGACCAAAGAACACATAATTGACCCTTGAACAAGATGGTTTGAATGGCATTGGTCCACTTATACATAGATTTCCTTTTTCAATAAATACTGTAAATGTATTTTTCTTTCCCATGATTTTCTTAATAACATTATTTTCCCTAGTTTACTTTATTATAAGATTGCAGTGTTTAATACCTACAACATACACAATATCTGTTGATCATCCACTTGTGTTATCGGTAAGGCTATCAGTCAACAGCAGGCTCTTAGTAGTTAGGATTTTGGAGAGTAAAAGTCCTATGTGGATTTTTGACTGCAAGAAAGGTCATTTTTCCTAAACCCCACATTGTTCAAGAATCAATGGTACTTTAATTTGAAAAGTTATCTATTTTTATAGGTAATATAAGAGCATGTGCATAAGAACAGAGTATTCATTGCCCTAGGGTAATTTATATGTTTATATTATTAACAACATAACTTAAAATAAAAGACTATGAAGCATTTGTACTAAAGAAATAGTTATACCATAAATTAATATAGTATATTATATCATAGCATTTAATAAGCAAAAATATATATTAACTTCTGTATTTTTTTGAAAACATTTTTTTCAAATGTCCCTAATTAAAATCTGCTGATATTGTTATTTTTTAACTGAAAGGAAAAAATAGGTATCCTGTAAAATCAACCTTATTGGTGATTTAATATTTAATTTAAATCATAAAATATAATATTTATACAAATATAAGATGAATTGTGGACAAGTTCTCAACATGCATCACTCATAGCAAAATGTAGATTAATTATATTTTAAGAGATATTCATCCTAGTTTCAAAGGAATGATCAAGCATGGTGGTCTGAGTATATTAGAGGGAATAAATAGCTTAAAAATTTATTATTCTTTAACTTTACTGCCAAATCTTTATGTGCTTATTGTTTGAGGACTAGTTGTGTTTCTGAAGTGCAGCTTCTGGAAATTATACCAAAAGCCACATCTGTGCAGTCATAATATATGTTCATTGAAGAAAGAGATTCTTAAGATATTCATGAAGCTTTAGGGATTAAGACAAAAGTGTCCCTGATGGTAGAAATGTGCTCTTCATAAGTGAGGGCTTTGAATGGGTGAAGTATTCTGTCATAGCAGATCAATAACCGGCATGTTGACCTGTCTCATGGCAAACTTTGTCTTCTGAGTACAACATAAAATAGATCAATAGAAAAAGATAATTCCAAGCAAGAAGGCACTGGCAAATAATTATATTTGAATTTATTTCCATTGATATTTCCCCTCTGGTATTTTTTTCACCCCTCTGGTATTTTACTTCAATTTAAACACTCAGAAAAAGACAGAGAAATAAAATTTAATCAGGCAATAGAGAATTTGGAATATACTTGACCTAATTCCAGTGGAAATACGAACTTGCCAGTTATTTTGTTTAGACTTTCTCTCTTTCATTCCTGATAATTGTGTTCTCCAACCAGAGACCCGGAACAACCCAATGGAATATATATTCTGTTTAAATTTTACTTAGTTATGCAATACACATTCATAGAACACATCCTTATGTTTCAGACTTCATGTGAGGTGCTGAGGAATGAAATATAGAGGAGGTAGACTTGGTCATTCTCAAGTTGTGGACACTCTGGGGGAGATGTACCTTTGGTATGTACAGCTTATCTGCTTTCAAGCATTAGGAACAGCTTTGGAACAAAAACAAAGTCTAAGGTAGTATTAGAAGAAGGAATGAGAAATTAAAACCAGATGTATCTGATCAACAATGACACATAAAGAGGAAAACAAGGACAAACACACATGGGTGATAGACAACTAGCTAAGGTACAGATACTTTATGTGTGTATATTAGAGGCTCATTAAAACTAAGGAACTACCTTCTTAATAAAGGTCAGAGGAGAGCAGAGGAAGGTCTTGCAATTCTCACACTTTGGCAGGTCTGCCACACCTCAGTCCTTAAAACCTTTTAGAGAAAGTTTTAACTTTCTGAATTGTATTGGGTAATATGTTTTGCTACCCAGCAACTACATGCCATTCCCTCTTGCATGTTTGGAACTCTCTGCATTGTATGAGTTTTTGTGAGGAGCAGAATTCGTCTGTCATGATAGTAATTCCCTCAGCCAAGTCTTCATGTTTGTTGTAAGCACATGGGCCTGACTCAGCCAATCTGACACACTCCCTGAACAAGTTCATTCAATAATTTGTGGCACAAGTATAAGGATGGCAGAAAATCCATTGTAAAGGTATCTTGGGGAGTGGTAGCAGTATTCAGCTCCTAAGGGTACCATGCAAATGGAGCTGTCCAATACCGGGAGCATCTACAGTGTAAGCTATGGAACGTACTATCCAGTCATAGTGAAAGTGGTTCCTACCCAATAGTTCTCACCAGACTGGTTTGTCCAGGGGAGTTACTTTCCTAGTCATGTTCTACATGTGCTCAATTTCTCAATCCTGTTTCTCCACCACTCCTATTGATGTGGCAAACTACCCTAAGTCCTTTCAATAAATTCTTTTCCTCCTTAGAATGATCAGAGTAAAGATCAGGTTATAAATAAAAAAACCTGATACATGCACATCACAGTGTGACTGCTGCCACAAAATACTCACAGCTTGGTGCACAATTTGATTGACTTGTAGCATAAATCATACAATTGCTTAAATCCTTCTAACAGTCCTCATATAACCCCCTTCATATTGGTTATCAAATGCCACCACATATGACACATAAGGGCATTCTCATTTACTTCTTTTTCTCTGTCAGATCATTGGAAAGGAGTCAAATACACTGTAGGGATCTATGCAGGTGAGAAAAGTGGATGAAAGTACAATTTCCTGCCATACGATACAACAAACACATACAATGCAACACAACACACAACAACATAGTGTATTGTAAACAGTACAATGCAACACATATGATAAAGTGGACTGGATTTCAACCCAGCCAATCAGTAGGCTTGGAGAACTTGGTGTTTAAGGGCAATCACTGGAGACGAGGTTGGCAAAGAAGAAAGCAAGGGTTAGACTGTAAGTAGCGGTTTATGAGGTGGTGACATAGGGATTTGATCCTGCAGACCAATGTGTCCCAATATTTATTAGACTATAAATCTTCTAGATATGTAAAGAAAAATAAAAAAATAGAAAAATGCAGATCACTTGAGCTCAGTTATTGAGATTTAATTAAGATTATGCACAAAAGAATGCCACTTTAAGAACCTTAAGTAATTTTGAAATAAGTAATCTACTAACACTTTATATGAAAATTCACTTAGGTTTTATGACAGTTCAGTTATACATTCTTTTCATTTATACTAATTCATTTAATAAACATTTGTTTATTAAAATCCCTCTATTTCTTGACATAATGTGTGGGGCAGACATCAAGCCATCATACAGGTCACATACTAGTATACTGGGTGTAGTGGCAGCAGAGGGGAGGGTGAAAACAAAAAAAGAAATAAAGTAAATTAGATATTCTTTATAGAAAAACAAAGCAAATTAAGGTTGACTTAAGGTGTTTGGACTTAGTGTATTATGTTAATTAGAAAAGAGCTTCTTCATAAGGATACATTTGAGAAAGGAGGAGTAGAGATACCTTAGAGAACATCACATACAAATACCTGGAATTTTGGAACATGTTTAGTGAGTCTGAATAATGGCAAAGGAACCAGTGTGGGTGGTAGGTAGACAAATAAGAAAATCCACTAGCCAGGAAACAGATGTGGTCAACACCCGTTCAAAATATCAGGGCACTTAGCCTTTATTTCTATTGGGATGGGAAATTATCAGAAGACCTTGATCAGAAGGTACACTAGATCTACCTGTCATTCACTGAGATCATGGACACTTCCCACTGATGCCACATAATGCCCACATGGAGAGTTTTGTTTGAGGTGACACATGCTTCTCCATGGTGTAGGTAAGAGGGAGACTTTATGAGTAAAGATGAAAGCAGGTTGGCAAATAGGACTGATGTGATCATGTGGAAATTTTCTCCTGAATGCTCTCCTTTTCTCAGCAAAATAGAAAACAGCTTTGCCATTGAGTACAAGATGTTCACCTGAGACTATGCTGTAGGGCTGAGAAGAGAGAAACAGGTTAAAATTTTCACTAAGAGAACTAAGTGTCTGAACATACTAGGGGCACAAAGTAGACTTGTTGGAAAACACTAAAGGTAATTTGAGATCTTGAATGTGAAATAGGGTCTGTTAGCATTTCTGTGATTTTATTTTCCCCCAGAAAACTTTGGATCCACCTCTATAAGCACGGAGTAGGCAAGCAAATAAATGTAACCAGAGAAATATTTTCCCCAGGTAAAGTAAATTACTCAGAGAGTTTGAACATACATAAAAATTACTGTTTTTTCATGATAGTTCATGGAATATTTTAAGCTGAGTGCATAAGAAAGTAGGGACTTCATGAAGCTGAGTTACAGAAAATGAGATTGGATCCATATACTATAGGTACCGACGGGTACAAAAAATGTGTAGGGTTTAGGACTCTGGAAGTATTAAACTGAAACTATTTGAGGTATTGACTTAAGACCCTCATGCTTAAATATTAAATTATGAAGATGTGCCTATGGAAATTGGTGGCTTTTATAGAGGACAAAATCATAGGAGAAGAAGAAAATCACAAGAAGAAAATCACAAGAAGAAATCATAGGTGACAGGTGGCCAAAGTAGTTGATTAATCATCTATGTGGTTAATAGCATCAACAAGAATAACGACAGGAGTAATATTAGAGTGTGATACACTGAACTAGAAGCCCAAAACTTCAAGAAGTGAGTCAGAGTGACCCAAGTCTGTAGACAATAGTAATAAGGAGGGGTACACATTGCAAGTAGAACAACAATGTATAAAAGCCATATGGCCTCACATAATTTGAAGCATTTAAGTTAATTAGAATTACAAAATTATAAAATATTTAAAAATTTTACTTCTTTTGAAAATAAGTGATCGAATGTCTTCTGTAAATCTTTCTAGCCAGTGAGTAACAATCTTAGAAAACATTTAAAAAATATGTATCTGTGGAGTGGATTTGCTAGGGGAAGGTAACAGTTGGACACTTTAAAGGCTTTTGGGCTTTATGAAAGTCATTGGGCTTTATGTATTAAATAATTTCCAAATTTATGGCTTGATTTTTCTTGAAGACATTTACCAATAATGTTTCCCTAATGATTGTTTCAGTAAAGATAATATTCAGCTAGAAAATTAATAAAGAGAGAAAAAAGAAAGTTTAGATTAAAGACTTTAGAAAGAAAAAAGAATGATGATTAAATATAAACAGATACCTGAAGGGAAAAGGAAACTAAAGAAACTAAGGTGAAGATGAGGAAAAGGGAGCAGAAAATGTGCAAAATGTGCAAAGACAACCAACAAAATCCAGAAGAACATGAAAGAAACAGAAGGTGTTCCTCTCACACGTGATTAGGTAAGAGTGGAGGAGACACCGATAGGAAGAGGAGGGTTAATTAGTGTGCAGTCCTTATGAGAAAGGGTTTTCTGAAGCGGGATGATCTGAATGGTGGGCAGTGAGAAGCAAAAGAACAGCTGTGCGCACCGTGTTGTGATGCCCAGGGCAGGCACACCGAGGGGTGGGGTCACTAGACCTGATAGTGTTCCACAAAGCGCATCACGCTGCACAGCTAGCCCAGGACAACTTCACTGCCATTGTGTCTGCTGGGGTGTGGTAGAATATCACCGGGCAAGGCTAGGGGCAGGGACACCATCAAGACTTGACTGTGCAGGATTTCTACAAATCAGGTTTTTGTAACTTCCTCAAGAGGTTCGTATGATTGAAATCTTAATGTTATTTTTTATCAATGTCCATAAAGTTTAAGCCAGAACAAAATAAAAAGAATATATGAGACTAATACTACTCTAAGACTGTGTCTTCTTTAACTTATCTTCAAAATGTTTACATTACCATAATCTGGCATTGAAAATGCAGTGTGATTCTTTTTAACATGGGTTACCACCCATGGCAGAAGTTTTATGAAGCAATGTTACACTTATCTATGACTTAGTAGTTCAAACATATTTTAAATTGCTTGATATCATCAGTGTATGGAAGGTGTGTATAAGTGAATAAGAAAAATGGAAGGGAACACATTGAGTATTCATGCTAAATGTTAGAGAAATAAAAATAACTACTTTTAGCTAAATAATTTCTAAAATGATTAAGACTAAAACAATTTAGAAAAAAATGTACTGAACCACAAAAATATCACTTGTGACGCATGTATCAACTAAGGTTCTTGTCTGCAGGCTCCAACTAACTGAGATTTGCCTAAGCAAAAAGAAAATATTGGGAAGTTCACAAAAAGGACACAAAAAGGAGTTGAAGAACCAGGCTTATAAAGAACGGGATGCTTTTGGTGGCTCACATTATATCCCCTGGGCTAATCTGTGATTTTTGACACAATTGTGCATGATGACACTGTCCTGCCTCAAGCTAGAACTCCACAACTGTCTTCATTTTTCTGCCTCCGGGCTTTCTCTGAAGTCCTGGGAGTCTGCTCTGTGTGCAGATACAGCCTAAGATGGCAGGGAAGTTAATGGCCCAAGGGGCAACCCTCAACCAATGGGGAATACCTGCAGTCAATAAATGTCCCAGTCTTCTATCACCCTACGCTCTAAGGCATTCTGTATGCTATTTCATCACCTGCTCATATGCCTAATTCAGAAAGCTAGATTAAACGTCTTTTACTGGCTTTTCCCCCCACCTCATTCTAATCTCCCTGCTTCTCCATCTCTCGTATATGCAGTCAAATTTCTTCTTTAAGTATGTGCTTTTGGGAAAAACCAAATCAAGGTAACAGGAGATAGGAAAATGCTAGTAATTTATCTAGATGCAACATGTTTTCTTAAGAGTATTATCACAGTTGTAATTTTTGGCAGTCTTGGATCACCATCTCAATTGTCCAAGGAGCAAGCATCTTTTGTTTAGATTGGGGTCATGGGTCTCCTGATTGACTAGCAGAGGGCTGTATTAGCTTTCTATTGCTATTATAACAATTATCACAAACTTAGTGGCTTAAAACAAGACAAAAGTGTTATTTTGTAGTCTTATAAGATCAAAAGTCTGAAATGAGTATTATATGGTTAAAATCAAAATGTCAACAGGGCTACATTACTTTCACAGGCACTTCTAGAGAACACCTGCATTCTTTGGCTCATGGATCCTACCTCCATCTTCAAATTCTCTGCTTCCATCATCATATCTCCTTTTCTGATTCTGATCCTCTTACTCTTTCTTATGAGGTCCTGCGTGATTACGTTGGCTCAGCCTGACAATACAAGATGATTTTTCCACCACCAAGTTCTTAATCATGTCTGCAAGGTGTTTTTGCCATGCATGGTAACATATTTATGGGTTCCAGGACAGTGGAGAGGGACATCTTGACAGGAGACATTTATTTGTCTACAGGGATAGAACACTTTCAGTGATATATAACAGATTTAATCAAAAAGGGGAAGATATATACCCCAGAATAAATGTGGAGTGGTAATAACTGGGGGTAGATTAAGAGATGTCAAGAATCACAAGCAATAAATGTCATTACAAAAAAAAAATGCCACTAGCTGTGGTTTATTTTTTTCTCCAACTGCTCTTTTGAAAATACTAATTAATGCTATATTACGTATCAGTCATTATGGTAGACCCCAGATGAACCTAACATTATCCCTACCCTCTAAATATCTTGTAGCCTATTTTACTCAGAAAAAAATAAGGTAAGAGTCAAGTTTTAAAGAAAATGCACCATTTTTGTCAAATAGTAAATGAATGCTTATGTTTGATGATTTAGGTAGTAATCTCAGAGACCAAATGCAACTTCCTTTAAATAAACCTTCATTTCCCAAATTTAACAAGTCCTAAACACAACTCAGCAAACAGCACACATGTAGTAACACACTTACACACAAAAGACACACACACACACACACCCATCTCTATACTTGAATATTTAGAAGCAGTCCAGTTTAGACCATATCTGATCATTATTAAAACATATGCTGTAGGGGGGAAAAGCTATCATGGTTGTGGAAGTGGTCTACTTTTCTAGCATCTCATATTGTCTCTTCCCCTACGTTGCAACTCTTACAATGAGATTTACCTATTATAGTTGTTATGGACGGAATGCTTATGTTCCTCCAAAATCCATACGTTGAAATTCTAACCTCCAATGGGCTGGTATTAGAAGGTAGGACCTTTGGGACGTAATTAGGTCATGAGGATGGAGCCCTCATGAAATGGATTGGTGCCCTTATAAAAGGGACTTCTGGAACCCCTCTTAATCTATTTTTAATATGTAGAATACATCTAGCAGCCAGCAAGCTGCAACCCAAAAGAGGGCCCTCCTCAGGACCTGACTGTGCTTGTGCTCGGATCTTCCAGTCATGACAGCTGTGAGGAAAAAAAAATTGCTGTTTTTTATAAACTATTTATAGTCTCTGATATTTTGTTATAGCAGCTAAAATTGGCAGTAGATAGCCTAACCTGAACAATTCTTTTCTCTTCAACCCACTACCACAGTTTGTGCTTCTCCACCTCACCCCCACCACGCACACATGCAGACATTCAGCTGAAAGACCATTTTCAGGTCCTTCATCTTTTCTCATATGATCGATATATGTCATTTTAAACTTTCAACACAATTCATAAGAGGCCTCCTATTTGATTTTTTACCTGTCTCCACTAAGGAAATCACTATTCCATCTCCATGCAACTCTTGCGATATAATTAATTATGTGTACACATTCATTGTGTATTGTAATCTTTATTTATATGTATACAGTTTTTACTGGGAACTTCTTTGAGATCAAGCTCTAACACATTGACAAAATAACATAGTAGTAATAATGATTTTAATAAATTGCACAGAAATGAATTGAATATACTTAACACAATAGATAAAATGTGGTCAGATTACAGAACATTTAGGAATAAAGCTTTTTCTTTACGATTCCAAAATTATTAATCTGAAAGGGGTTTAAATAGAGAGAAAAATTAGATTTAAAAGTAAGATTCTAATACAATCCAAGTAAGGGACAGAATTGTCAATATAGCTATGAAAATGAAATGTTGATAACTAAGAGACCACCTTTCTATTTAAACTTTACAAACTATTATTATCTGTGAAAATATTTGCTTAGGTCAAGTTGTTCAACAAAAATTTTATACCAACATATGGAGGAAAAGAAAAATGTTCTCCAGATGTTAGTCTGCACAGCAGCAACAAAAGGATCTCTCTGCAGTTACTGTGTTTAATTCTTCTTCATAGGACTCCAATTACATTTTCAAGTTGTATAATTTACTTTAATTTTATGAATTTACTTCCAAGCTTTTCCTGGGAGTTCTCTCGGTGGTCTCATGCAGTCTTCTAGTTAATGAACGATAGCAAATTCATTTGTTGTTATAGGCAACAGCAGTATTTTGCAACATATCGTTAGTCCAGTGATGTTATCACATTTTGATTATTTGATTCCACCTGGTCTTTATAATTGTTACCATAGAGAAAAGAAAATATTTTGATTGGCTATAAGAGTATGTGGGAGAATTTAGGTTTTTTCCAATTTTGTTCTTGAGCATAAAAGGGAAAGAAACATTTCTTAAACCTTGTGTTATATTTCATTTTAAATACTTCACTACAGTAAATGAATTCGTTCTTGTGCTATCTCTGGAATGTCTGTGTTTCCTATGTTTTGAAATTGTTTTTTTTTTCCTTTACTTTTTTTAATAGCTTAGTCACGTGCTGACTAAACTAGTGCTAGAGAAGAAAATGTATGTCTTTAATAAGTTTTAAACTTAGAAACAATGATCTTTCCAAAATAAGAATGGATTATGTTTTTAAATGTATAGAAAGTATCACTGGGTATTACGGTAAAGTATTTTATGGATATGCCACAATGATGGCAATACTAAGCTTGAATGTCAGGTTAATTCCTGCTCAAATTCTATCATATGAAATACCAACTCTAAGCATAGAATCAATATTAGAATTTGAAAAATCAGTACTTCACAGAAAAACTCACTGTAAAAATTAATTCAGGAAAGAATCATGAATTATTGCTAAAAATTGAGCTAAAGATTATTAAGCAGGCTATTTATACAGCTTCAAATTATCACCTAGCAGATTAGGAATTTTTTAATAAATAAACAACATATATTTTTATATTATAACAATCAGGCAGACACCACCTCAAGTGATGAACCTTAATATCACCAATAATGAAACAATTTGGCATCACATGCCTCAGGATGTGATACCCTGAGCACTTACAAGATTTCTGTAAAAAAAATAATTAACTCGACTCTAATTATAAGGAAACAATCAAGCAAGCCACATGGAAGAATATTTTTCAAAACAAATTACCTGGAACATTAAAAATATAACAACTGTATGAACAAAATATAAAACAAATAAATACATTAGGCTGAGAAACTGTTCCAGATTAGGGAGACTCAAAAGATATGACATCAGAGGGGAGGAGGGAGGGGAATGACAGGGGAAAGAAACGGGGAAGGGTCATCAAGGAACATGCATAAAGGACCCATCGACAAAGCCAAATGGGGGAAGGATTGGGGGTGGGAGATGGGGGTAGGTGGCACTGGGAAAAGTGGTGGCGGGAAAATGTTGACAAAAAGAAACAAACAGAGAAGTGGTCGGGGGAGGCTGGGAGTAATGTGGGAAATTAAGAAGCCAAAGAACTGGTGTGTGCAACCCATGGACATGTACTAAGAGGAGTGGGGATGATGGGATGGAGTGCAGGGAGGAGGGGATATAGGGGGGAAAATGGGACAACTATAATAACTTACTCAATAAAATATACAAATAAAGAAAAAGATATGATATCAATTGTGTCCTGGTTTGGATAAAGAAAAGAGTATAAAAGACCATATTTGGCTAATTGAGAACTTAGAATGTGGTGTCTATGTGGAATAATTGCAGTATTTTAATATTAAATTTATAAGTGCAGCCAGTCTAGTCAGAAAGGAGTGTGGACTTAAAGAGACTGTCTCTTGGTCTGATATTTACATCTAGGTACTAACTTCTCAGCTTCCCTCCACTCCATATTTCTACAAAAAGTTATAAAGATAATTTCAGCATTGTACCTTCCTTTCATGTCACAACACACCAAAGTGTAGATTCCCATCCTGCTACTGCATGAATCAGTGCCTTGCATTCATTATAAATCCACTGGAGCAATTCCAGTGGTTCTTATTTTTCTCTTGCATATTTAACACTTCCCTCAAACTTCCTCTGTTCTTAACTTTTGGGACATTGTCATCACCTCTTCTCTTTCTGGGTCTCAGTTATTTTTTATTTGTTGTTTTTCTTTGTTCACTTTATAAAAGTGATTATTTCCAAAGCTTTCTGCCTTTATCCAATGTTTCTTCACATTTTACACATTCTCCATGTTATTTTCATTTAACTTCAACATTTCTACTTTCTTTTTTATAAAAACTACTCACAACCTATGTAGCTATCTCAAAGGTAATGTACCGTTAGGTCTATGTATCCAACTACCTACCAGTAGCCTCTACTAGGAAAGTCTGAGAGCATCCCTAGTTTAAGAAATATGACCTTTTTTTCTTCCCAGATCTACTCTACTTATTTCTTACTCTTGTAAACACCCTCTCCATATACTCAAAGCCTTTAGATTTATCACTTTTTAAAAAAATCAATATTTATTAAGCATTGAGGTCCAACCCAATTTTCCCAACTCACTTTCCATTTGCTTTGAATTAATATCTATTAATGGATCCTACAACTATAGCTTTGGAATATTTACAAACAGCTCTGCCCTCTTGTTCATCACCATTGACATTGGTTAAGTCCAAGTAACTCGCTACCATTTTTTGGACAAGGTTAAAAACGTTTTTGTGTCTGGACCCACTTGCTCCTTCATAGTCCCAAGTCTGCCCCCAGAATGATCTTTTTTCCAAATATTTATCATATATATCGTATTTTTCAGTGTCATCAGTATTCTTCATTTGTTCCCCCATGGTCTTTAGAACACATTTTAAATTTCTATGTATAACATACAATACAATTCTTTATCTTCTTTGGGAATGCTAACTCAAACTCATCTCCATTTGCTTCATCTCTCTTTACACTTGAACAATAAGCCTTTCTTTGAACAAGCTATGCTTTCTCATGTTTCAAGCCTTTGCATTTGTATCTATTACTGCCTGAAAGTGCTTTCCCCGAGTTTTCACCTGATAAACTCTCCCTCAAATTTTAGTTCAGATACTACCTCATGTGAGAAACCCATCCTGGCTTCCTTAGCCACATTTCAGCACTACTTCATACAGCACCCTGATGTTTGGTCTGTATTTCTTTAATTTCAGAAAATACATATTGGGTTGTAATAGGGTTTTTTTGCCTATTCTTCTTAGCCAAAAATAATTTTATGTGCAAAAAACAACAGCCTCTCCTTCTTCCTATATTCTCAGAGCCATTGTGTCTGTTATCTGTTGGTAATCCAAAACAACTTATTAAAAATATACACTTTAAGAGTTCATCTTTAAACTGACCTAATGTTATAAATAGAAGTGAAGTAGTTTAAAGCAGTAGCTCCATGATTTAACCAATCATAACAATAGCATTTGTTATGACTAGTATGAACTGACTGGAGCCTTCTGGAGACATGCAATGGGCTTAACCTGACAGAAAACATATAAGCAAATATAAAATGCATGGATATTGTTATAGATATTTAAATGAGTGCAAAGTAATTTATTGTATATTGTTTAATTTCTGTTTCATTCATTTATTTGATCAAATATTATCAGCCATGTTTTAAATACAGAATCAGAAGAACAACAAAAAAAACTTTTACGAAGTCATGAGTTACCTTTAATTGTTAAGAATCACAACAAAAATCAGAATAGTTATGAGAATAAAACATTCCACTTTAATTAAATGTCTCTAAATCTCAATAGTTCCTCATCTCATTTGATAAAAGCAACTTACAAAGAAAGATTCATTTTGACAGCTTACTTAATTTTTAAATTGCTTAAATGATGTTATTAAAGTTTATTTTTGTGATGATGGAAATTCACGCCCAATGTAAAAATTTTACTAAAATATTTTGCACAAAAATTCAGCTGAAAGGCAACTCAATACTTTGGTATACTCTCTCAGTTTTCTTTTTTCAAGATCCTGAATTGCAGTGGCAAAGCAAAAAAGGCTGTATAGTGAAAACTGGATTTTAATATTGATCAGGCTGCATGACACTTGGTGAATTATTTAGCCATTTTGTGACTTGGGTTTCTCATCTATAAAATGTAATAATAATTATATATCATAGGTTTATTTTGAATATTAAAATTATGCATGTAAGTGTTCAGGACAGTCTGGAATTACATGAGCAATCAATAAATACTGGCAGTTTTTGCATACTGTTTTTAATTTTGTAATCATGGTCTATTTCACTATTTTGCACAGTGATTTATTTATTTTACATAATGAGTTAGGATTTTTATGTTCCATGAGCATGTTCCAAATTTTTAATACTTTTAAAGAAATGTAGCTTATCAAAAATAAAGTACTTTTTCCTTCTGAGGTACTCTTCTTATATAGTCATTAAAATTCAAGTTTTACACAAAAATATTTTATCTGCATAAAAACACATATAATCTATTTTTGAATGTTGAGACAGTTTATAATAAAAACTGAAAACAGTCCGATGATAAAACACCTTCATTGTATATTAAAAATTTACATGTTTAGTTAGATGGTTGGCAAAAACAAAACAAAACAAAACAAAATGTAGTAATTAGAATTAATCGCAATGAATGATTTATTTTTTACTTTTCACACTTCCCTTGATTTCAAAATCACCTTAATATTTTGCACTACAGAAAACTGAGAAGTATTGGTCTCTAATAGGCTTTCTGGACTACAAAGGAAGGTGTTTTTATAGTTTTATGGTTGGACTGCAGTGTATAATGTAATTAACCACAATCATATCTAGCTACAAAATTTTTTTAAAGTTTATTTTAAAAATTACTCAATTAAAATTTAAAGAGATAATTAGATATACTCAGTTTTCTGTCAATAGCTGCCTGATTCTTGATCTAAGTTTGCCATAAGAAAGTATAAAAGTAAACGTAGTTCTATTCTTGATATCAAACTCCCCAGATCACTGTATGATATTTGGTAATTACTCTATGTCCATGATCCTGTCCTCAGGTTCTGCCACTTAATACAAACTGATTTAAAAAGAAACTTCAGAGCATGGACTGAAAAAATCTTTTTCATATGTTGCCTGAAAATGTTTGGTTTTTTAAAAAAATTTTTTACTCAGTCTAAACACACAACACACAAAGAAACTCATACATACATAAACCTTTATAAATACAAGTATGTTATATGCATATTGTGTATTGTAAATAGCATGTGATGTTTTCAAATATAAAGATGAATTTATAATGTTTCTGGGTTGGTGACCATGGGCAGGGTGAACACTCCTCCTGTATGATATTCAAGGTGTCTCTTCCTTCTGGCCATTCCAGTGTTACATTATTTTATAGTCAATCAGCAACCTAGTCAATAAGATGTTTCTCTCAGTTCTGTGAGCAACTCTAAGAAATTGATCAAACCCAAGGAAAAGATTGTGGAAATCTCTAATCTGTAGCTTGTTTATAGAATATAGGTAACAACCTGGACTTCTGACTGGCATCTGAAAGGAGAGGAAGGTTTATAGAACTGAACCTTTAACTGGGGGAATCTGATGCTATCTCCAGGTAGATAGCGCTAGAATGGTGTTGAATTGTAAAATACCCAGTTGATGCTCTAATAATTGCTTGGTGTTGTGTGGGAAGTCCCTCTTTCCACACACACACTGGAATTGGCACAGGAGCTCAAAAATAGTTGGTGAGAGAGAAGTGAAATTTGCTACAAGGACCCTGGCTCAAGGAAACATGGTCTGGGCAGAGAAAGGATGAAAAGGTGAGGGAGAAGAAACGTTTGATTCTTGGGTGAGCATGTGATCACCCATGGTGTGCAGCAGCAAACTTTGCTACATAATCAGTTACTAAAGATGGATACAAGTCCCAGAGAGGGGGTTTCACGGGACGCATGAAAAAACAAATTAATAATTAAAGACAAGATATTAAATTTCTTGCTTATTGTTATCAGTAACAGGTAAACTAAAAGTAAAAGAGAAAGCTGGATTGAACCTTGATAATAGACTCAGATTTCAATGAGTTTGAACTCGGGCTAATAGCCTTACTCTACCCTCACTGTTAAAAAATCAAGATGGGGGAAGGGCACAAAAAAGAAACTATCAAAACAAGAGGGTATAATATGAGGTAGTTGCTTCATTTTTATAAATTGGTGTCACCAGCTTGTTGAAGAACCTTTTCCAACTTGGATTATGATAGTAACTTATTTAGGAGCTGTATCTTTGGTTTTGAGCACTGCAGAATGGAATAACATGTTTGGGTCGACATAGGATCCATTTAGCTCTCTGACCAAGTCAGGATAAAAGCTGGAATTAAGAGGGGGTCCTTTCACTTTGACATGTATACAAATTTATTGTTGCAAAACTAAAAAAAAAAAACAGTTTGAAAAAGTTTATCAAATTTGCTCTCTCAGCTTTCCTTCATGGCTCTTACATATGCTAGTGAAAAATTAGATTATTTAATAGGAAACTGGGAAATTGCAAAGTAGGAGAGGTAGGAGACTCTTCCAAAGAGATGGAAATCTTTGGTTAGTTAGAGAAAAGGTGAATGAAGGGAATGTTGATAACAGTAAAACAAAGAGGAAACAGAAAGGAGAATCACAGGAACTATCAAAGGTTGGGTGGACCAAAGGGAAACCCAACAACTTTCCTCACAATAAAGGGCTCCAACAAAGTCTATTCTGATTACCCTAGTTTGGAGAAAATTTGAAAGTCAGAAAAGTACTAAGAGAAAACTAACCAACAATCACTTGGAGCAATTGTTAGGCATATTGATCAAGTTAAAAATTTACAAAACAGTGGGGATCCCTTGGCTGAGCCTCTTATCGATGACCCAAAACCTTTCTCACAAGAGTGGGTAAAATGATGAGGGGCTGGAGAAGAGAAACTTCCAGGGCTCCTTGATATAGAAACCCATGAACTTGTACCAAAACCAACTGAAGAAGATCTAAGGGAGACTAGAGTTGGAAATGCAAGTGTTGATCAAATCAAGGTAAAAGTTTATAATAAAATGGGGTAGGTCATTCATTCCCCTGAAAACAGGGGAACCCCACCATCCCTCACAAATTCTCCAAAAAGGCAGAGGGAAGTGAAGGAAGAGTGCTCGCAGAGCAGAACATGCAATTTTTGAGGTGCATTGCATAAAAAAGGCAGATTAACAGCCCCTGCTATCATGAAGGGAGGAGCTTCTGAAGAAGGCTGTTGCCCAGGACAAATTGTGAACATGACTGTGAGAATATGTGCTGGCAGAGTGATTCAAAATACAGCAGGGTGGGGGAAGGGAAGCTCGTTCAGAACCTGTATGAGCTGTGGGGGCCCGATGTCCACCCTGGATGCCCACCCTAGATGCCTGTGCATGGCTGGGAAACTCTTGCCCTGACTAAACATGGCAACCAAAACAGGGTTAGAGACACTGGGGAGCTGACAAAGATGGTGGACGCTAATGCACCATAGAACTGGATGTTCGGCCTGCAGGAAGTTCTGAACCAGGACTTCAAATTGGAGTGTGTTGAGAAACACGATGTCTATCTGTAGGGCTGGAGCTCTGGAGGCCCATTGGAAACATCCTCAGCACCCCTTCCACACAGAAGATGACAACAGAACTGGTGAGCTGGTGGCCCTGCAGGGGACCTGACTGACCAACTGCACAGACGCACTGGTGAGCTGATGGCTGAAGCAAGGGAGAGAAAATGTCGCTGTGAGGAAGACCCAGCCAGTGCACATAGACTTGGGGGGATGCTTGGAACTGAACTGTGACATCTGCATTTCTGAAGGATGGTATGTTGCGTGGCATATTCTCAAACTGGTCTGGACTGGCAGAGAGAGGCAGGGCTCTTTGTTTTGGGGTGTTTTTAAAGGGAGCAGGGCTTAACAGCAGAAGGGTGCTGTCTCTCTCACGCAGTTGGTATGGAGAAGTGACTCCGTTGGTACAGGGTCTCTTGGTGAGGGAGTTTAGAGTTTAGTGCAAGTTCTCTCTCTGGGCATTTGGATGTTCTGGGCCTCTTACCGTGCTTCCCTCATGGATGAGAGTGCTCGTGAGACCAGGAGCTGCTAAGCCTGCCAGGGGCTCAGGCCCTGCAGGGGATGGGAGCCCGCTCCTTGAAGCAGGGTCCCACGCTGGGATATGTGCCTCCCTAGGCTCCAGCATCTGGGACACCGTGATCCAGTATAGCATGGCACATGGTTTCCTGAACCATGACATGGAGACTGAGAGCAGCACAGCTCAGATCCTGAAGGAGAGGACTGCTGTGAGAAAATGGGGACTCTGAAACCAGTAAGTGCACATTCCAGAGAGGATCTGTTTGCTTGATGGGCTTAAGGACAGATAAGAAAATGCAGAGCTGTTGGGCATGGTTTTGGCTTATAGTCTTTTGGGAGCAAGAGAAGCTGTGGGTCTCATGGGAGAGAAGGAGTGAATCTCAGCCCTACCCCCCAAGGTTGGAGTGCTGTGAATAATAACCTGTTTGCTTCAAGACAAATCATTGAGTCATGTATAAGGGCACCAGCAGCTGAAACCCAGTTTGCAGTTACAATAAAAGAATTGGTATGTTAAACCAGGTTTTATGTGAAATGGTTACACCTCTTTATCTGACTGTATGAGAGTATTATGGGGATGACCACTGTATTCGGCTGGGGAATGTATCCCCTACCTAACATTTTGAAAAAAAGGGCATATACGGTTACCCTTTGAGCAATGTTCATTGACATGCTGGATGGGAATCAATAAGATTGGCCAAACTCACACAGTGTAGAGTAGAAGCTGGAGTGATGATAGGGATAAATTCTCTGTGCATTAGATCAGGGCTTATGGCAAAACCTGTGACCATCTCCCAGCTATGACTACGGGGACTCTGGGCTAGAGAATTTCCATTTGAGAAGCATTCACTATCTTGCTATTTGGACATCAATTGAAGTTACCACGATCACTGAAGGACATAAACTGAATTTTAAACCTGAAATACACACAAAGTCTTGGGTGATGTCAGAGAAACTCTAATGGGAATGACAGTGCCCAGAAGAGTTACACAATAAAATGGAAATAGTTCATATAGGATCATGGTGCCTGGAGATACAAGGAGGAGACACTCTGAAGCAGGGAGCTTCTTTTACCCTAAGACTGACTCTTGAACTATGTGAGAATTTGATGGATTGTATCCCTATAAAGAGCTGTGACAAACAGCTTCTTGGCTTATAGATGGTAGTTTGAAGATGAATGGACAACATCTGCTTGGAAGGCTACCCCTCTGGTGGAAGAAGGTAAAAACAGCTAAGGGGGCTGAATTGCATGCTGTTTTCATTAGCAGTCAGTGGTAGAACTGAACAGTGATAAAAAGCCCATATGTTTGGGTTTTTAGTGACTGATGGGCAGTAGCCAAAGGCCTGGCCATATGGGCAGGTAAGAGGGCAACAGCAACTTGGCTTATTACACTGATACCCACATGGGCATGGCCTTATGGGAATTTGATGGGTACATTAAAGGAGACCATATTATTGCCCATCAGAAGAATTTCCTTCCAGGTTTGGAAGGTGTATTTGGAATCAACAACCAGGTATCCCCATGAACTTAAGGTGGCTACCTGAACCCATGAAATAAGTGGACATTCAGTGTCTGCAACAATGCAGAGATGCACTGAATCTAGAATTTTCTGAGGCACAAATCCCAATAAGAAGTGCCTGTCAGCAAAGAAAAGACAGGCACTGCAGACGGTCATGGGATAGATTCTCTGCTGGGAAGGTCTGAGTTGCTGACAGGTCAGATTATTCAGGTGGCTCTGGGTGAGGGAGCGGCTACAGGTGGGTCTTGACAAGAATAGACACTAACTCTGGACTGAACTTTCCTTATCCAGTGGTGGATGCACATGCTCTGAGCCATAAATAAACCAGACAGAAGATCTGAACCCAGTTTGGACAGGTTAGCATCATTTCTTCAAACCAGGAAACTTACTTCATAGCTGATGATGTACAAGGGTCAGAGAGATATGTCCCTTAGGCTACTAGTTTGGTAAAGAATTGTATCAGGCCATTAAAACATTAATTGTCTAAAACAGGGGGAATTATATCCATTCACAAGTGTGTGCCCGCACTCAACATGGACACAGGGGACTAAAGGAGTGTCCCACCGGGTAAATCTCTGTTTTGCTGTTGGATCTGGGGGCGATGGAGTGGGAAGTTGCTGGTATACCATCCTCCCATTACCACAACTTGTTTTTCTTTGCTGCTTGATGGGACTTGATGGGAGACTTGATCAGAGGACCAGGGCTGCAACTACAAGAGCTGGAAGTGGAGACGATCCCTAAGCAAGAAACTGTAACTCTTTTTTAATCTTTATGTCACAATGCCTGGGGCCCTGATGGAACAGGATGTGCCTTCACTCCTTTGGCAAAATTGGGATTAACAGTGAACTTAACTATTATTTCCTGGTGGTAAACAGAGCCCACTAGCTGCTCCTATATAACTTCACTCCATGTGAACAAGTGTGAACTGAGGGGAGGGACCTGCTAGACGAGCATTGCTTCCTGCTCTCTAGACAAGCGCAGTGACCAAACTTAACATCTCTTCCAAAGGTGGAAATATTTGGGTACAAATGTTGCAAAAATAAAGATAACATCATTTAAGCCTCAGCCTGCTGGTGTGGCTTAGCTGGTTGAAGTATCATCGTGCAACTGAAAGGTCTTGGTTTCAATTCCCAACTTGCCTCGGCTGCAAGTTTGATCCTCAGTCTGGGAGCATACAGGAGGCAACCGATTAATGTTTCTCTCCTGCAGCAGTGCTTCTCCTTCTCCCTTCCACTCTCTCTAAAAGCAATGGAAACATGTTCTCAGGTGAAGATTTAAAAGAATAATAATAAAACATCTTTTAAAATGGAGTTGGGAGCTCCCAAAGGAGGCATTCTCACACATGACAGCTTGTTGAAGCCTACACAACCAGCAGGAAAAAGAAAGATAGGGATTTTTTTGACAAGGGAGGATATTTTTCACATAAGAATTTTATTTCTTTTAAGAAAAGGAAAGAAGTTCCCCCTCTGCACCAGCAACAACCTACTAACCACTGCTTACAGCCAATGAGAAACTGCCACAACCCTGAAATCTTGTTCTTCTCCAATAAACTTTTGTTCAAAACAACTCTCCCAATTTCCTCCTAAAACCAAATAAGAACTAACCTCCCCTTTGTCTCTTCAGAATTACTTCTGATTTGCCGTAGCCTACTTGTCCCAAATTGCAATGCTTTGCTATTCCAGAATATACTAATTGTCAGTCCAATGACTATGTATTTTATTTTTGAAGCAGGCCATGGAGAAAAGAAAAAATAGCTGCTGATGGTACAGGAATGAATTAATGGGTTGTGTACTAAGGAAAATTTAATATTACATTAACACCTCAAAAGAGGCACAGAGCAAGAGATAATTATACCAATGCCTAAAATGGTGAAGCCACTTATCGCTGATACTGACAAGGTGGGAACCTGACAAGTTGAGTGGAAGCCTATAACCCTGAGTCACCTCACCCTGGGAGGCATTTTCTCATGAAAAGATGATGGACATGAGAGTTATTAATGACTGAATGGGTTCTAATAATGTGCGAGTGTCCTTTGATTTTTATGACTATTTTGCTAAAAAGGATCTGTGTTTAAAGATCAGGGGTTGACTGTGATATTGTGATTTATAAAAAATATATATTTGGCATTCATTCCCGTTTCAGGTACAACTCCTAAAACCCTGTGCAGTTCTAAGTGATGGGAGCCATGTAGGTATCTTTTGTTAGGTTAATGAGGTGACTTTTGGAATACACCTAAGTTTGGGCTGGTTGTCAAGGGAACCCACCGGTGATTAGAGAGTTGGAACTTTCAGTCCCGCTCCCTGACCTCCACAGAGGAAGGGAGGACTGGAAGATAAATCAAAAGCCAAAGACTAATGATTTAATTAATCATATTCATGTAATGAGGTATCCATATAAATCCAAACGGACAGGATTCAGAGAGCCTCCAGGTTGGCAAACAGGTGGGGTGCTGGTACCATGGCTCACCCAGAGAGGGCGTGGAAGCTCCACGCCCTTCCCCATTCCTTGCCCTGTACATCGCTTCCATTTGGCAGTTTCTGAGCCATAGCTTCTTACAATAAACTAGTAATCTCTTTAAAAAAAAAAATAGAAGATGAGTATGCTGTGCCTGACATCCGAAATACTCAGAATCCAGTGGGATGTCGATGTCCATCAACAACAGCAACAGCAATAAGTGCCTTTGCATTATGCTCTACACATTTTGCTAAATCTTTGTGTATATTACATAATGCAATAAAAAAATTAAAGCTCTTGTGGAACTGGCATTATTTTCATTATTTTGCCAAATAGGGAACCGAGTAACAAAATAACTTGTCTATCATTGCACAGCTTAGGAACTCGCTACACCTGACACCAAAGGCTGTACAATTAGCTTCAGTGTGCCCTTTCGGTAGGCCGAAGGCGGCCTGTAACAGAGGCTTATTTAGTTGCTAGCTAGGAGACAAAAACAAGAAAAAGTATTACAGGATATCCTTGTTTATAAATTCGATTTGGAGAATTGTTATATACATGGCTTTCCTAAGAAAACATTTAGTAAACAGCATAAAGAAACTCCTGGTCATGTAAAACCAGGTTTACATTTCTTGATATGGGATTTTCAGCATTTTAGCTAGTATCATATGTGAAAACAGAGCATCTGTCCAAAGTCAAGTGTATGATCAAGGTAATAATTTAGACAAGTCAAACAAAATCATATCCATATTTGCCTACTCTCTGGCTTCTCTGGCCTGCAATATCTTGAGAATTATGCATCTATTTTAACTTCAGTTTGCTCACATAGGCATGACTTTTCCTAAGTTAATGAAATTGTTGTCACAAAAGAGATTCACTTTTCTATGTTTGGTTCTCGTAACGGAGAAGTAAAACTTAGTAATAAAATATGTTGCACCTGATATTTAGAGAAGAAATCTGTTTAACATAAACATTTTTCTGGACTGATTTTTTTTGTTGTTGTTAAATTAGTGATCACACGTGTTTTATTGCTAAGTTGGTGTAGTAAATCTCTCAGATGCCAATACCATCTGGCTATCTGTGACCACTTGCAAATTTCATGTTTCATCTTGTACCTACTTCCATACTCATCCTGCTCAGCATCTGCCCTGAGTTAAACACTTTCTTTACAAATCACAATTAATGAGAACATCCTGAGTTGTGAGTAAAGAATTTATGAAAAAAAATTGTCACACATCTCAAAATATAGCCTGAGATGTCATTGAACAGATGCTGAACTAAAATAAGTGTGATAACGTAAAGAAACAAAAATAATGTATCTTGCTGATTTGACTAGGCTGATTTTATTGTGATTCCCTATTTTCTTTGATGACTGTGTAAGAACATCTTTTGCATGATGCGTTCTAGGAAATAACAGTGATCTAAAAAGTTTAAAGTGGCAGTAAAAGTACAACTGAAACGCAAGTCCGTTCGCTTTCTAAATTGTGTAAAAAAATTGCTGGTTCATACAGTCCTTTTTCCTTGCATTGGCAGCCTATAGGGACATTTTTGTGAGCTCTTTGAAAAAATGAAATATTTTCATTAACTTGTAAAGCTGGCATTTCCACTTCTAACTTGTTAGGTAGCCATTCGGCAGTCACGACAATTGTAATCAGTACCCCCTGCATACAAATCATTTTCAAGGGTTCAAAAGGTATAAAACATATACTACCTTTTTCCAGGAACTTACCAAATATAAGTACTCTATACTGGAAAGTTGAGTCATCAAGTTCAAAATACGGTTATAGTGTGATTCCTGAAATGAGACCCTAAGAGCAGAACTGCAATGTTAACTAATGGTGGGTGTTAGACATAATGGCAAACTAAGCTGAATCACACATATGAAAATAAAGTCAACTATAAACTTAAGGATAAAAACTTTCTAAACAATTATAATTTCAGGAAGTGTAATTAAGATATTAACTCAACTCACCCTGTTCTAAATTCTTCTTCAGATAGATACAACTACTCATAAAGGTGTTGTGTGTCAAGTTTCTCCATGGAAACTTATCATTTGCTGCAGTGATAAAGGCATACTTGTGCTTTTTTGCAGGAAAAAAACACACACATACATATCAATCTAATCATGAGAAAACATCACAAAAACCGATCAAAGAACATTCCACAAAATAAGGGCCCAGTATACTCCAAGAGTATACGGGTTGTGTAAAAAAAGGAAAGATATGCCCTGGCTGGTGTGGCCTAGTGGTTTGAGTGCCAGCTGGGTTCCCAGTCAGGGCGCATGCCTGCGTTTCCGGCCAGGTTCCCAATAGGGGGCGTGCAAGAGGCAACCACACCTTGATGGCTCTCTCCCTCTCTCTTTCCCTTTCCCTTCCCGTCTCTCTAGCAATAAATAAAATTTAAAAATCTTAAAAAAAAAAGAAAGGAAAGATAAAGGTAACTAAAGAGAGACAACTAAATGTAATTTGTGATCATGGATTGGATCCGAGACTAGGGAAGGATATTAGTTGGAAATTGGTGCAATTTTATAAGTTATATAGTTATATTTTATGGTATTTTGTATATGCAATTTTACTGATATTGATAACTCTATGTGATTCTGTAAATTGTTAATCCTTGAGAGAGCTAGTGACAGGTTTATGTAAATTATCTGTACTGTTTTTGTAATCTTCGTAAACATAAAATTATTTCAAAATAAAATAAATGAAGAGGAGAACATTAAAATCATGATTGAAACATTTCATTTTATATAAATTGAAAATCTAAACAAAAAACTTTAAACAAATATTGAACTTTACTTAATAAATTACATTCTAAAAGATACAGGAAAATTGTACCAAGGTCTGCTAGTTACCTTGACATGTATCCAAAAAACAAAATAAATGATTTAATAGATAAATGGAGAGAGGAATAGACAGGTATTTGTTAGTAAATTAAATGTAATAAAATAATAGTACAATATACATGATTGGTAAAAAGATTTTCACTGTGAAATGTTAGAAACTTTGCTATATATTTTTTTAATTTATCATAATGAAAAGTCAGGGAAAAGGATGTTATAATTTTGATATATTTAGTTCCAAAATTGATAGATTATTCATGCAAAGAATTTTATGTTTACCTGCAATTTTCAGAGACATTTTTCTCATTGTTTTATTCTGTTTTTTCACTCTTGTTGGACATATAAATCTATTACAGTCACATGCTACTTAATGATAGGGATTTATTCCGAAAAATGTGTCCTTAGCCAATTTTGTCACTGTGTGAACATCATAGAGTGCAGTTAAACAAACCTACGTGGTATAGCCTACTACAAATCTAGGCTACATGGTATGCCACTCTTATACGTGGTCCATCATTGACTGAAACATCGTTATGTGGTACATAACTATAGTTCACTCACAAATAAATATCTTCATTGAAGGAACAGCTAATTTGTTTTGGCCTATGTCAACTGTTGGAATTTTATTCTCTACATTTATTTTTTGACATACTGAATTACTTCAGCAATATTTTATTATCCCCCTAAAACTTGTGCAGTACATGAATATAATACTTGCATAAATATGCTTGTGAAGTAATGAATGTCTGATTATCTAAAGCAAATCTTTCTTTATCCATTAAAACAGAATTATAGACAAGTGGGAAAGTTGTAAAATATTCTAAAGGTTTAGATAGCTCTAGGAAAGTGGAAGTCTCAAACAGAATAAAGTAAGTTTCTAATATGAGCTTTTATATGTATCATCTTGACAAGTTATTAAAAGGTTTATGTTATAAAATGTTTATTATTTTCTGATTACAAAGTGAAATTTAGTCATTTTTTAAACCCTAAAGGAAATACACAATATAGATAGAAAGAATAAATATTACACTTATGATCATTATCTTGAAAAAATCACTATATTTAAAATTCCATGATTTAAAAAATTTAACACTGCATCCTAAGTGTTCCTCATGTCACAAAACTGTTCTTTAAAACATTATTTAAGAGGCTACATAGTACCCTACATGTCATATTTTATTCACCATATTTCTGTAGGTAGAATTTAGTTTTTTTTCCCTCAAATTCTTATTGTAAAATATTCTGATGGGAAGATTTATGTATGAGTAGATAGATAAGTGCCTTTCTAACCTATATATTTTTGTTAGACTTACATTGCATTTATGTTTTCTGAAACATTCTAGAATGTGTTTGTGTTTGTATGATTACATGAATCCCTCTTTCTACAAGATTTAGTACAGTCACCTGACCTTTTCCTATACATGACTTTTCCTTGAACATATAATTTTTAAATTGTTAATAAATTTGTTGTTGTTTGTCAAAAGACCCTCACCTCAGTAGCTCTTCATTGGCTGTTCTTCAAAAACAGAATATTTAAATATTTTTAGGGCTTCCTCAAGATATCAAAGTGTTTTGACTTATTTTGCTTTTCTCTGTGGGCTTTAGTTACTTTCTTTTGAATCAGGGATGAATGGTGAACCTAGCACTGCAAAGGGAACCAGTAACTTTTACCTACTATGAATTATTTTTCTCAGAATTGTACAATTCAATATTTAAATTATTTTTGCTAATATTTCAAGCAGCGAGCTAATTCTAGTAGTTATTGCATCATCTTTAAACAAAAATTTCTGTTAAAAGCAATTAAGTTCATTTACTTGGATGTTAGATTCTTCTTATTACACAATTTAAACAGTCAGTATAAAAATAATTTAATTATGCATATGCAAGTTACTAAAAGACTACATAAAGGAAATAATCTGAGGAAAATTACAACATATTTTGTAAACAAATTGTTTACAAAGGGTTTTTCAAGTGGGCCTGAGATGATGACTTTGAGTTTGTTTTATGAATTTTATATATATCAATAATTTCAGTTGACATTTACAATCTAAATTTTGTAGTAATGCTAAAAACATAAACCATCTGGATGTGCTTCTTTGCCTAATCATTTCCAAGACTTGGTTATAGTACAAGCTCATATTTATTTAGGCCTGAAACATACCTGGCCATACTATAAAAATGTTAATGAATTTTTTCCTTTAGTTTACAGCATGTGGGTTGGGTTTTATTGTTATTCCCATTTTACTGGAATCAGAATTCAAAGAACTTGTCCAAGTTCTTGGAGCCGTTATTCAGCAGAAGCAGATTTTTATACCATGTTATGTGACCTGTAAACTCTTAATGTCTCTGAAAGACTACTGCTAGTTCTTTAAACCATAACTTCTCCTAAAACTTTCCCACATTATAGTTTCTCAATTGTGATTCATGTCTTTGCAGAACGATGTTTTCAGATAATCATACCAGGAAGAGCAAATGGGCAGTGCAGTTTATGAATCACTTTGTATTCATACTTGATCATTATTATAATAATACTAAGATTGGATCCTATTATTAGTACAATACTAAGCAATTGACCTGTCTGAAATCATTGTTTCCTCTAGAAATGATAAAACTAATATCCATCTAACACCTAAGATTGTTTTGAGGATTTATTTATGGGACACAAAATCAACCATAGATTATAATAATTATTTTTCCAATGTGTTATTTTCATCAGTATGCATAAAAGTAACACAGTTATTGTTGTTATTATTTTCATTAACATCTTGGTATAAAATTTATCAGTTATCCTTTAAAATTCTGAAAAATGTCTTCATATGTTTCAGGTAATTTAATTGTGTTTCTTTTGAAGATACCTTTCTCCCCTTTCTGTGTCCCCTGGGCATTACCTGTAAAGATGTCTCCCTCTGTTCATACATTTAAGTATAGCTTATATATAACTTTTACAGCATATCTCTTTACAGCACATGTGAAAGTTATTACTTATTTTTAAATAAACAATTTTAACTATTATAAGTAAATCCCTTTATGAAAGAAGATCACTTGCTCCAATTTAATAGAAGCTATTATTAATTTCCCATGAAGTAAACCAGCTATATTTTAAAAATCTGGGATTATACCCTAAGAATACTGAAACACCAATTCAAAAGAACCTGTGCACTCCAATGTGCATGGCAGTGTAATGTACAATAGCCAAGTGCTGGAAACAGCCTAAGTGCCCATTAGCAAATGAGTGGATTAAAAAACTATGGTACATTTACCCAATAGAACGCTATGCAGCAGAAAGAAAGAAAGAATTCCTATCCTTAGTAACAGCATGGATGGAACTGGGGAGTATTATGCTAAGTGAAAGAAACCAGGTTGTGAAAGACAAATACCATCTGATCTCACCTCTAAATGGAACCTAATCAACAAAACAAACAAGCAAACAAAACAGAACCAGGACATGGAAATAAAGAACAAACTGACAGTGACCAGAGAGGAGTGGTGAGGGGGACAATGGGAAAAGAAGGGGAAGGGTCAAGTCAAGGAACGTATATAAAAGACCTGTGGACAAAGAAATGGAGGGGAAGGATTGAATGTGGGAGGTGGTGGGTGGGTAAGACAAGGGAGGGTAATGGGGGGAAATGGGGACAACTGTAACTAAACAACAATAAAAATAATAAATAAATAATTGAAAAAAGAAAAAAGAAATTAAAAACAACAAAACTCTTCACTGGGATAAATGTAACAATGCTTATGATTAAAAAAAAAAACTTTAGTGTAATCCCAGTGAAAGTAGGGACTATGTGTTTGTTTGTTTTCATATTCCTAATGCCCAGAATATTGTTTGATGCGTATTAACTGTTCATTAAATATACTGAGAATTTTTTAAAGAAAATAAATGTTCCTTCTTGCTGTATAAAATGGTTTCCAGTAATCTGTTTTTCATTTTGAATCTCTAGGAAAACAGGCCTCAGTAATAAAGTAGAGATTTTGAAAAGAGGCTTGTTTTTAGTTTTGTTCTTTCTTTAGCAATAAAAATAACTGTTGTATTTGTATAACGCTTATTATATGCCAGGCAATGGTCTGATCATTTTGCCTCTATTAATCAATCCTATCATCTTGCAAGAAATTGTAGGTAAAGACCTTGGTTTTATCAGTATGCCAACAATGTGAAATGCTCTTTTTCTAGTTCAATGTCTACTTTGCTTCTGATAAAATGTTACTGTGTAGACTTCATAATCAGAAGTTAACTAGTAGACTATACCTGTAAGCTGACGTTCGTGTGCACTATGTTGACTTTTTTCTCCTCTTACAAATTGATTCACTAATAAAAAATGGATAATTTATCATTTTATTTTTATTAAACTTTTTAATGTGAAATTAATTTTGATGCAGAAAAGTTGCAAAAAAGGTACATAAATTTCTTGTGTATCCTTATTCACATGTTCCCCTAGGATTAACATCTTACATAACTACTAAAATGATCAAGGTCAGGAAATAACATTGGTTCGACTTAATTAACTAAAGTACAGATCTTCCTGAAATGCTACCACTGTTTTCATCAATAATTCTTTTTATGTTCCCTGATCCTATGCATTTACTTGTCACATTTTCTTATAAAGCTATTCCCATTTTCTCCACAATAGAGCTACCCCTACTCATCTTCTACACACTTGATACTGCATGCACATTGTGAAACCAAAGCCATATTTTCGGAGAGTACAAAGACAGTGATTCTGGTTTGGTGTGGGGACATAAAAGGAAAAAAAATAATATGTCAATGGTGCTCAATCATGTTACACAGAAGAATCGCTAGGAGAATTTTTGAATCCAAGATCCTGAACACATTACATGGATATCCAGATTTATTTAATCTGGTTCCAGGTCTAAAAGCTTCTTCACTATATGAAACTACAATAGTTTAAGAAAAAGTACCACTATTGTATAGTGAAGGAGACAGTAATGAGAACAGGTTTCTCCTTTCCTGGCTGGTACAAATCCTATAATTAAAATATAGTGTCAAAAGTTTGCATTTGACTGAGGGAATAAGAGGATCCTTCTCTGTGAACCCTATTTATTACCTTGATTTTGTCACTAATCCTCTTCCCCCCAGTTTTTAATAGAGAATTTATTTGGTAGTCTTCATAGGATTTGAATTTTATTTTATGGACCAGAAGGGCAGCATGAAAGAGGAAGCAATGCTGTTAGTGAAGATAAAGATCCTGGGGTGGGGGGGGGTGGATAGAACTTTCAAAGCCCATGTAAATCATTTGATGTTTTTGAAGATAACAAAAGTAAATTTCTTAGTGAATGACAGGCTTTTGTATTCCAAATCCAAGTTTGCTCTAAGCACAATGAGTCATAATCTGAAATCTCATTATAGGGATACAGTGTCTTCACAGATAAAACAAAGCACGGCTTCCTCAAACCTGGAGCAAGAATTCTGTCTGTCTAGGTCATATGTATATTATTGGAACTAACTGCTTAAAGAGAATAAAAAAAAATCAGGGAGAGGAGGAAAATGTTAAAACTAAGGGAAAGACATTATGAGGCACAGAAAGAATCAGACTGATAAAGTTCAGTAACCTTATATTCCTGAGAATTAGGGTAGAATGTGATTTTATTAAGATATGTACTAAAACTTCAACATAAAAATTCATTTATTCTTTCTCTTTTTCACACACATGACCATACAAATTCTTCCACTCAATGTTTCAAAATGAGAAATTTTTCCATAATTCTCAGCAAATTTGGAACTAAAGTGAAAAATGAGAACAAAGGAAAAATTACAATTTATTATTTTTATTTATAAAATATAATTTCAAAGTATTTGTGTTCTAAAATTCAGTAATAAATGACATTCAAATATATTTACAATCAAGTAAATTTTGATGGATATAAATGCCAATACACAAAAGAAATTACAAGAAAAATATTATGTTGTATATTCTATGCACAGTAGCAGTATATACAATTCACATTTTTCTTATACATCTGCCAATTATTTTTTTGGCTATTTTCTAAATTGTTATTATATTTCCAGGTTTGCTTTTCTCTTTTGAACTAAGTGTAGAGGAAATCAAGGCTGATACCAAAGATGAAATGCTAACTGCCCTGACTTATAATGTAAATGCTTCTCTCCCACCTCTGTAAGCCCTTTTCATGCCAATTGCCCTGACTTATGATGTAAATGCTTCTCTTTCACCTCTGTAAACCCTTTTCGCTCCAAATCTATACCACACCTCCCAAGACCCTTACCCCACTTAGCCCAGCATAAAGGGAATGCGGGGTTATTGTTCTGGGCTCAGAATTTGGAGTTTGTCTCCTCTGGGTCCGTGCACGTAAATAAAGATCATGCTCCTAACCCCTCAGTGTCTGGTCGTTTCATTTTTCCGTAACATAAGTAGAGTCATTCTTTTATATTCCTTTTAACTGTGCCTTTGGTATAGAATCAAATTTAGATATAAAATATTACAAAATGATTTCCTAATAAACGTTTTAAAATATTAGAGTGTATAAAATACATCTGTCCTCTTCCTTTCCTATACTATTGTCACACTGTTCAACCCTAGTGAAACATCTTCTATGACACAGAAATTATCTTGCTGGCTCCTCAATAGTCTAATTTTTTTTTCTTGTCCAGTCACTGATAAATATTTTTATCATTTGCTTCAGGTTTTTCCTGAATTATTACTAGATTTTAGTGATTAACCTAATTAAGCTCTTCTCTTCTTATAAAGAGCAATCTTTGGAGATATGATGGAGCATGTTTTCTATACCTTTTATCTTGACACTGTCTGCGTATTTGAAATTCTTACTTTGGATGCCTCTTAGTGAAAAATTGGTAAGGTGTAGATAAAATGCCTTAATTCTGACAGAATTTGTTCAACTCTTAGTATAATCACTCATTGTATAATTTAGCACAAAGTACCTATTGCCATGACCATTTCTTTTTGCAATTAAAAGATTTATGATAATAAATTGAGATAAACCATAGCATGTGCTCCATAAGTATTAATTTATTTTCCAGTTCATTTCAGCTGCCAGTTAAAGAGCTAAGAAGTACTGTGAACATGTTGGATACAATGAATAGCATTAAAACACAAAGCAGAACCAACACGTGGTGCCCAATAAGCATGGCATGGAGGGAAGCAATGCCAACAAGCCGTCCAGAATTGTATGCAAGTTATGAAACACATGCTGACCAGCTCAGGTCATGTGGTAACGATATTTGCAGAGCCAAGAACAGCAGTGAGCTTTGCACTGATTGAATATAGGAAAAATCCTAAGAACATAGTTGATTAACTTCAAAATATATAACTAACTTTTTACGTAGTATACTCTTTAGAAAAATAAAATTAGGAAGTATAATGTGCAAATGTGATAAACTTATTCAATAATTGAATTCAACAATATTTATTGAATTCCTAAAGTAGAAAAAAAACCCATCAAAAGAGAAACACAAACACAGATCCATTATTAGCAAAAAAAAAATCTTCGTATAATCTAATCTGGGTTTATCATCTCCCATTTTCCTCCATTACATCTATGTTTGGTTTGTTTGATTTTTCCTTTAATGCTATGTGCTTATATTTATTTTACTTCTATTTCTTTTGATTAAACTGTTCAATTTGTCCTCTGTTGGGAGAAATTCTGACAGTCCTTAGATTTCAATTCAAATGCCCCTTCCTACAACTAGAAATCTCATAATGGTCTGGAAAAGATAAATAGTTTAGTTCATTGTATTCTTCTAGTAATTTCCATGTATCTCACCTTGCTAAAATACATTCACACCAATGTAGGGTATCTGATATAAAGTGAGTTTTTTGAAAGCAGTGTATGCTGACATTATTTTTTTGGGTGCCCACATCCTCAAACAGGTTACTGAGCAGGGCCTGATCATAGGAGATGTAATATAAACTGTGCACAAGATAACTCTGGTTTCAATATGGATTTCCACTTCATAATAAATGGTAGAGTGGAACCATGCTTACTATTGTGTTTTACTTACTCTCCACACTACATTATCATTGTCTAAAAAGCTCACTCCTCTCCTCTTTCCCCTTTTCAATCTATCTCCTTTATCTTCTTTCTCATCCTCTATATGTTCCTATTTTTTAAATATTATATAAAATTATGATAGGTTTTATATAACTTCAAGGTGTTAGAAAGAGTAATTTACAACTCAAGATAGTGTGGTTCCGAATTTTCAAAGTATGAAACTTCTAATATCCTTCTGCTTCTCTAGACATCCACATATGTACCAGGTAAGGGAAAAGTGATGAAAAAAAGATGCAGGGGGAAATAAAAAATAAGACTTACATGCATGAGTGAGTATGTGTGTGCATATCTGTATGTGTGATAGAAACAAAACAAGTGAAAAAATATAGTGGCAAGAAAAAAAGATAGAGATAATTACTTGATATTGAAATTAATTCCACATTAAAGCATATGTATAACATGGTTTCCTTTAGGTTATCAAAATGTGAAAAATAATAGCACTTACCATATATACATCTAAAGGTTTGTAGGAACAGTTTACATGTAGGAATTAAGTAAGGTAATGTTCTAAGTAATGACTGTTATTAAATATCCTAAAAGTCATAGAACATGTTTCATTAATATGATTTTAGAGATGCTCATTCAGGCAGCAACTGATTTAGATTTAATTCACTTTGTTTAGTGAGATAATGTGTCATAAAAACAGATTATGTTTTGTTCATATTAGCTTGTGATTTTTTTTTATTGTTGTTTAAGTACGTTTGTCTCCATTTTACCCCCACCACTCTTCCCTGCCCCACCCATCCCCACCTCCCACCTTCAATCCTACCCCCCTTTGGCTTTGTCCATGGGTCCTTTACATGTTCCCTGGTGGCTCTTCCCTTTCTTTTCCCCTTTATCCACCTCCCCCGACCCCTGCCAGTTACTGTCAGTTTGTTCTTTATATCGATGTCTCTAGTTTTATTTTGCTTGCTTGCTTCTATTCTACATTGAATACGATGTTGGTTGTAGGTTCCTTGTATATGGCCGTTATTGTGTTGAGGTATGCTCCCTCTATTCCTACTTTGCTAAGTGTTTTTATCATAAATGGGTGCTGCACCTTATCAAAAGCTTTTTTCTGCATCTATTGATATGACCATGTGATTTTTGTCTTTCCTTTTGTTTATGTGATATATTACATTTATTGATTTGCATATATTGTACCATCTTTGCATGCTTGGGATGAATCCCACTCATTGTGTATGATCGTTTTAATGTATTACTGTATGTGGTTTACCAATATTTTGTTGAGGATTTTAGCATCTATGTTCATCAGCGATATTGACCTGTAGTTTTCTTTCTTTGTTGTATCTTTATCAGGTTTTGGGATTAGAATGTTGTTGGCCTCATAAAAAGAGTTTGGGAGTCTTTCCTCTTCTTGGAGTTTTTGGAATAGTCTGAGAAGGGTAGGGATTAGCTCTTCCTTAAATGTTGTCTAAAACTCTCCTATGAAACTGTCTGTTCCAGGGCTTTTGTGTGCTGGGAGATTTTTAATTACTGCTTCAATTTTACCAGCTGTTATTGGTCTATTCAGGCTTTCTGCTCCTTCATTCAGTTTTGGAAGATTATATTTTTCTAGAAATTTGTGCATTTCACTCAGGTTTTCAAGTTTCTTGGCATATAGTTGTTCATAGTAATTTCTTACAAACCTTTGTGTTTCTGTGGTATCAGTTGTAATTTCTCCTCTTTCATTTCTGATTTTATTTATTTGGGTCCTTTCTCTTGTTTTATTGACGAGTCTGATTAATAGCTTGTCCATTTTTTTTTTTATCTTTTCAAAGAACCAACTCCTGGATTGATCAATCCATTTAATTGTTCTTTTAGTCTCTATGTCATTTAATTCTGCTCTGATCTTGATTATTTCCTTCCTTCTGCTCTCTCTAGCACATTAGCTTATGATTTTAGAGGGAAAAAAACCAGTAAACTGTATATATGTTTTAAATGATATAAACACAAAAAGTGTTGCATGTGCTATAACAAAAATCTATGCTTTCTGTCCTTAGTTTTTAAAGAATGATCTTACAATCAAACCTTTTTGAACATTTTTTTTTTCAGTTATCCATTTCTTTGGCTCTTTGGTATATTGAAGTTCTATGTATATATCTATGGGTTCTGAAATTGTTTTTAACCAGGAAATTAACTCATGTTCAAATGCGGTAATATCTTATGATTTCTGAAAACCCATGATATTTCCCTTCATTCTGTATTATATCTTTATTTTGCTTATATGTATCTGGTTAAGAAGTTTAATCTTTTTACCTGGTATTTTGCATCCCCCCCAAAATTCAACTTATATAAAACATTGTTAGTTTATTTGTGAGGAATGCTATTTAGCTGGGGGAGGTACTATATGTTTAGTGTTATATTTCAAATGCTATATCATAAAAAGTTAAACTAAGTTTTAAAAATAATAAAATAAGCTTATTAATTACCTCACTAAGAAAACTATCAGTAAAAATATTTTCTGAATGCGAAGATGTTTTCTAAGTATCAATAAAATTATAAAATGTATCAAATTCATAAAATAAATGGCTTTTAAGAATATTTCGTTGATTTTTAAAATTTTGTATTTTATATATTCCATAAAGTACACCTCAAATCCTACCTTAATTTATGGAAATTTTCTGACCAAAAATAATTTACTGTATTTGTTACTTCACTAATGGCCCCCATGTATGGAAGGAAAAGAGACCAAAGTAGGAGTTAAATCACTCCAGTTTGGTGGATGGCAGGTTTAATAAGCAAGGGAACTTATATATACAAGGCTTGCTTTGGATAACCAAAAAACAAGTAAATCTCTGACCATAACTGCCAAAATCATTTTTATATTGTTGACACTATTACAGACGTCCCCCATTAGAACCCCCTTTGCTCTCTCCACTCAGCCACCCCCAATCCCTGGCCTTCATATTGTTGTCTGTGTCCATAGGCTATGCATACGAGGCCTGTCCAGAAAGTATCCTGCCATGTAATATAAAAAATAGAGATATTTATCGAGTAAGATACAATATATAAGAAACATTGTACATAGGACATTGTACAATGTCTCTTCAAAGTAGGGATTCCCTTCAAAGTAGGCCACTGGGGACTTCACACAGTTCTCCCAATCACCACCAGCTGTCCCATCATATTTTCCTGAATCTCATCAATGGTCTGAAATTTCTTCCCTTTCAAGGGTGATTTTAATATTTGGAAAATCCAGGAGTATAAGGGTGCCAAATCTGGGCTTTTGGGGGGCTGAGTCGTCTGGGCGATTTGATGTTTGGTCAAAATCTCTGCATGAGATGTGATGCAGGAGCAGGTGCATTGTTGTGATGAAGCTGCCAATCACCAGTTGCCCATAGCTGAGGACTTCTGAATCATCCAAATAGTTTTCATAGAGGAATATTCAAGCTTTCCTCTTGAATTTGATGCAGATTTGTTGCTGTACTCACTCAGTCATTTTGAAGGTGAAGACCACACAGTACACATGCTCACTCAACGGCATCTACCACCCTCACTGACTAGTACAGTGAAGTGGTCACTGTTCATGCATGTGTATCCAGTCCACTCTCCTAGGCTGCCAGGTTACACCAATGTCATGTAAACTGTTCTTGTTACATTAACAATGGCTGGACTTTTTCTGGAAAGGCCTCAGTATATGTATGTAAGAGGGAACCCCCAAAACCTGGAATATATTTTTTAAAAGTTGTACTTATTCTTATATGTTTAAACTTCAGTCACCTTCAAAGTACTCTCCATTTGATACTGTACACTTATTGAGAATTTTTTTTCCCACTACTCAGAACAGCTTTTGAACTCTTCAACTTTGATGCTTTCACGCTTCTGCCATATTTTGTTTCACCTCTCCCACATCAGTAAGACATATCCCTTTGAGGACTTTTTTCATCTGGATAAACAACAACAAAAATGTTGCTTGGGTGAGATTGGGTGAATAAGAAGGGTGGAGTACGGAGGTCATGCAATTTTTAGTTAAAAGCTACTGAACTCTGTGTGGTGTGGGAAGATGCACTCGTAAATCACCCACCATGAAATGGGCAAACACATTCAAAGAGTCTTCAAAAAAATTTCACTGAAGCAAAATGCAGCTTCTCTCAAGACCTGCTGGAACACTGATATATATGGGTTCCTAGAATATTCAGCTAGTTGGGTAAGACTTTACTATAAGAGGTCTACCTTCTAAAACATAATTCCAGTTTTTTTGGATCCCCTCTCATATATGTTCTGTGGCTTATCTCTTCAAGATCCCCCAACTCCCTCCCCTTTGAGGTTTGTCAATCTCTTCCATGTATCCATGCCTCTGGTTTTATTTTGTTTATTTAATTCATTAGCTTTCACATTTGAGTAAGATTGTATGGTATTTGTCATCCTCTTCAAAGTTTATGTAGAAAGTTTAACTAGGTTCAGTCGTGTGTTCAGTCCAGATGGCCCACACTGTCCTTTATGTTGTCAAGGCTGTGTCCTTGAAACAGCTCCTAGGATGAGAATGATAGGTTTACCATATATTCCAAGGTCATGGAAGAAGTTAAGGAGCCTCTCCATTCAAGGGTGAACTGACAGTCATGCCCTCTCAATGACCTCTTTCAACAACGTTTTAAAAACATGAAACAAAATGTGTAGGTTTTCACTAGGTGAACATGAAGTCATGGATATTCCAGAGGGGAGATTTAGTTGTATAAAAGTTCAGCAGATACAGCCCATGTACACATCAACCTGTACTTGAGTTTTCTGAGCTCAGCGATGGCAAGTGATGAGAAAAGTCACAAGAAAGATACTCTAAACTTCGATTACCGAAGACCTTCCAGAAGTATGATTGAGTGCAGTATACTATTCAGTAAACATTGGAATAATTAAAAGACTTTAAGAGAAAAAACAGGTATGATTTTATTTGTGTTTTACAAACATTCATGTTAATTTGCAAGACATGATTGACAGAGGTATGTAGAAAAGAGAATTGGGATAAGACACGGACTGTGGAGTATAGCTGACAGAGATGAGTCTGTATCCTTTGTGGTTTTACTTCTACACATCCCTTCTTTCAGAGGCACTCCTAAACACAATCTTCTTCATCTCTGAAGTTCTAGGAAAGTGCCAATGGGCCTTATTTGTGCCATGCATGTCCCATGATGTTCATGACTATATTTTAGGGAACATCGATTCTAGCCAAGCTGGGAATATTCCCAGGACAAGAAAATGAAGAGAACTGCTGAAAAAAGGTCACATCACATGGACTACAGGGGAGATAAAAAAGAGATGGTGTAGAGTTATTTTAGATCCTGGTGTCTTCCTAGTCCTTAGCTCCCAGTTCTTAGAGCCTAAAGTATATTTAGATTTGGTGATATAGTTTTATCTTGCTAATATATACTGAGCACTGACTATAAGCCATGTATTTCTTAGAACCCAGTTTAAAGGAATTTTTGCATTTACACAGAAAGAAACCAAAGCTAAGAAAGTATAGATACTGTGACGCATTCTAGAATAAATCAATACATACCAGGGTTCAGAAAATTTAGTTCCTGCTCCCACACTTATAATTATTGCCTTAGGCCTCCTTTCAGTCTCACACAATCAATGTCTCTATTCTATTAAACCAGCTTGTATATTACCTTGAAGTTAACTAGTTTTAATTAAAACATTCAGAAAACCTGTGAGAAAAAAGAAAAGAAGTGAAGAAGAATGCAACCCTGGGTTAATGTCAATTTTCTAGTTGTGGATTGCAGAGGCATTTTCTGTAAAGAAAAAAGTAAAAGCTGTCTTAATGCGAGAGAGGATACAAGAAAGACACAGTTGCACTCGGTACTGTTTTGAACCAGTGGGGTGATACAAGCAGCTGTTTTTCTAGACTATATATCTGGCTTTAGGTTGGAATATTACAGGACATTCCGTTTTAGTACAAAAAGTGAAAAAAAAAACCTTACATGATCGTTGGCTTGGGCTATTTGGAGGGCCACCTTTAATTTAATGAAAACATGTAATATGAAAACACAGTACACATGGAGTTATCACTAGGTCTTTTGTTACCCATACCCGGTTCAGCAGAATTATAATCATAACTCTAATCTCCTTATTTTAACTATGAATTCAGATGTATACCTTTTCCTTTCTCCTCCTTGTCATCTTCGGAATCTCCCTTCCTAGTGTTGTCACTCTTCCCACATGGAATCAGGTTAAATGAAAGAAGGTTCCATGCATTGTTGAGAGGAGGGTGTTCTCTAGCCATGAACCTATCTGAAAAGTTATCAATTTTTCCCCACTCCCTGACTTTTCAGCTGACATGTTTAATCAGCACTGCTGACCACTTTGTGAATGACAGCTCCCAATTCTCCAAAGGAAAGACATCTCTCCAACCAATGTATTTCAAATGTAGCACATGCTCACGGGGCTAATCTTGCCTATCACAGTGAATTCTTTACGTTACTAAGCTCATAATTAAAAGTCTTCACTAATGACATGGTAATTGTTTTAATGGATTTCCAATGATGTGTGAAGTTCCCTGCTGACATGTCAACAAAATATGAAGCATTGTGAGAAAACAATGCAAAGCTTCATAGGATTTATAGTTAGAGGACACCTTAAAATTAACTAGGGCAACCCTTTTATATTAGAAAAGAGAACAGCAAAATGAGGTGTTCTACTGAAGACCATTATGTTGAGTGGATATTACAGGTGCCCTGGCTTTTAGTACAATGTTATTTTTTATTTAACTACTTATTAATTTTGATCTGCTTTTTTATTTATGCTGTCTTTATAGCAAAACATTGTTTATATTTTTTATTAATAAAAATATTTATTCTATCAATAAAAGGGCACCTATAAAAATAATTTTTATTACATTAGTTGTATGAGAAAATTGCAAAGGTGACTTCGGGGATGAAAATCTACAAAGCTGAGAATTTCTTGGCTGGATGCCTTTAGAATAACTATTTTGTGAATTCAATGACCCATGAGAATTATGAGGTAATCTTGGGATGAACTCATGATTAAAAGTATTGTATATGAAGTAACTAAATTTTTTTTATATTTAATATTAAAATATTTAAAATTGTTTCCAGTTATTTTAGTCTTAAAACTGTGAAAAGAGATAGAGGATGGATATTAGAACTTGCATAGAAGAAAACTGAGGGAAAAATTAAGTAACTTGGAGCATAGCCAAACAAGAATTCCTCATTCTAAGTGTAAACCATGTAAAACAACATATGTTGTAGATATTCACAGGCCCATTTATGATCTAGTTTCAATTCATATCCATTAGTGAGGAATAAGAGGGAATTTATTCAATACAAAATTGTACTATGTTCCTTAGAAACCTAAACAAAGGCCATGAGAGATGCTGGATGATTTTTTTTTCTTTTGCTATGCCTTATGTTGCCAAAGTGTATTTTTCATTTTTGATTCAGAAATGTTTCCACAACATGGAACAGTTTTAGCAGTACTTATAAGCCTCTTAGAATTTCACAATTATGAAGTCCAGTTAAAGGTCATGCATTCATCTGTTTCCAAAGTAGGATAAAGCATATATTCTCAAGGAATTTACAGATATCGTCAATATCCCAGAGTACTTAACAGATAATTATATGAGCTTTAGGAAGTACAAGCCCCAAAGAATTAAAACTAATAAGTGTGTTAGTTCTATTAACCCTAGTGTGAATTTCATTTCAAGATAAAGATAATATTCTTCTTACCTATCTGTATTGAAGGGGCATTCTAAAAATTATAATTGTCACTGAAACCAAGGTTTCCTGAAAGTAAACCACCATTTAAAGGCAATGTACTCTCATTATCACTTTGTCAGTACCCTATCTCATGTATAGAGTAATCAGTATTACTGCCTCCTCACTTATATCTAGCCTTCCATGGTGTCTCACACTGTTAACGGTTCATTTTCCCACTTGATGAGAGAAAGTGATGCTAATTTTAATTGGATTGTTGTATTTAATTACTTTGCTAATTCTACTCTTTCTATTTTTTTTCTGATAGATTTCAACAGATATCACCTCCAAAATAGAGTTTATAGAAGAGATAATTTTACAGTTTGCCAAAATGTAACACTCACTTTTATAAGCTGGAGGACCGGTTCGGGTCCTTGAATGAAAGAAAAGAATCATGTTATGTTTGATTGTATCATGCAACCCAATGAAGTAGATTTTTTTCCGAAAGACAAGAATTCTCTGTCCTTCCTGTCCCCTCTATGCACTCTATTTCTTTTGACACTGGTGGCTCTAAAATAACCAGAAACCCCATACAACATTCTGGCCAGTTACCAGTGTTTAGTTTTTACCTATCCTAAGTCACTTATCTTTATTGGAATCATCACAATTTAAGTGAATCTATTAAACATTGAGGAGGAAATAAAGAATCCTCATAACTCATTAAGTTTATACACAAATTGGAAAGTAGGAAATACAATTCAAATGTTAACCATATAATGTGGGTGCATTGTATCACTGCACAGTGTCACTCAAATTCAGGTTCCTTCACCTTCACCTTCTATAACCTGCACTCTTCCCAGGGTAAGCTGATGCACAGCAAAATGTAATGAATATAATGGGCAATTCCAGCATCCCTGAAGCAGGCATAATATAAAATACTCAGGCTTTTCAAAGAACTCTAATACAAGCAAAGCATGAGGTAAAAATGACTCTCTCTTCCATCCTAAAAATTGTAAGAATAAGTGATGGGTAGTTTCAGGAACAATACTTTTTTAAAATTTGCTTAAATAATATTTTTAAATAAAAATGATAAATCAATTTATAATCTATTGACACAAAATGAAATTAATATGCTAGAGATTTCTGAGAACTTTTTAATTTCATGGAGGTGTATCATTGAACAATGTTGCAAAACAAAATCCTTCACTATTAAATTGAAACATTTAAAGTTAACAATATAAAGCATAATATAAATTATAGGACTTTATACTAATGTACAAAAGAAAATCTTAAATCATAATGGAATACTATGCAGCAGTAAAAAATAAGGAATTCCTACCCTTTGTGACAGCATGGATGGAACTGGTAACTGTTATGCTAAGTGAAATAAGTCAGTTGGTGAAAAATAAATACCATATGATGTCACTTATCAGAGAAATCTATTGAAGGAAATAAATCAGTAAGCAAAATAGAACCAGAGTCATGGAATCAGGGGACAGACCAACAGCTGTAAGTGTGGAGGAGAGAACTGGGGACTGATTAAAAGAAGGTGAAAGTATTAGTCAAGGAATGTATATGAAGGACCCATGGACAAGGACAATGATGTGGGTACTGATTACAGAAGTAGGGGTGCTTGGAGGAAGTGGGCAAAAGGAAAAAAGTGGAATAACTCTAATAATATAAACAATAATTTTTAAAAATAGATTGAAGTCCAAGAGGAATTTGGGTGGAAAGTTATTATTATTTAAAATAGAAATTGTCCAGAACGACAGATTAACAACTTTGGTTGCACCACTGATGTATTGGGGGTATTTAATGATGACATGTGTTCAGAGCTCGGGTTTTATATTTCCTCTCAACAGTGCTCTCTCAGTAACTCTAATTCTTTGAAGGGAAATACCAATAGTTGCTTGGGCCTTTTGTAACACTGGACAATCAATTGGCAAAACTTTTGTACTAAATTGAAAACCAAGAAAAATAAAAATTATCAGCCCTGTTATATTGTAGTGCTTAGTTCTTCACTCATTTTGACAATTATTCCAGAATATATCTTATTGGGCTTTGATGTGTGCAGGCAAATGGACTTTTTAGTCCAAAAATACTTTCCTTCTCCCTCCTACATTTCTTTTCTTCTTACCTTCCTCTTTTTTCTTCCTAATTTCCTTCCTTCCTCCCTACTCCTTTCCTCTCTTCCTTCCTTAAACAAAAAAGTTTTAGATCCTGGCACTCAGGAAAATCTAATACATGGACAAATGACTGCAGAAAAATATTGGTAGAATTTGGAAACCCAGATAACTTCTTTATCTTATTAACGGTACTTTGGTAGACATCTACTTGTTTATTCCAATAGAGTTATAAACAAGTTAAGCAGATTTAATGTTTCCCTAAGAGAAAAGTTTTATTGGGGGGTGGACTGATAAAAGAGTATTTGAAAATATGCACAAATGGCAGCATCCCTTTTTTTGTTACCTCTTTCATTAGGAAAAAAGTTTCTAATCAAAATATGAATGCTTGAGCTGATTCACTCTGTTACCAGTTCTGATAAGTAACAGAGAGATACACACTTAATAGATCCTGTATTCTCTTGTAATTCATCCAGGCTTTATGTGGGAAAGAAAAGATCTAAATTAATCTTAAGAAAACAACAATGTAAATGATGCCTTCTGTTCCAAATTCACACAACTTGAACCCTTGAAAAGGAGAAAGATCATTAATTCAGTGTGGGTTAATTGAGTCACTACCTACAGAAAAAAAAGTGTCACTAAAGCTGTGTTTATTTTGCGTGAAAAATAACTTTCACTGATAGTAAATCAGAATAAGAATTGGGTCATTTGCATTAGATCTCATTCTTGGAAATATTTGTTCTCTTTTGAGCCCAAGAAGTTTGAGAAGAAAATATGCACAATGATGTGGCCCAAATCTGAAGAATTGCCCAAAGAAGCAGAAAATCAGGAGCAATCAAATGTAAAACTTCTTCCAATGGGGAGAGTTAGAAGTTTTCTCAGGAATGTCTTATGAGGCAAATGTACTTGAAGACTTCAAAAGAGGACTCCATGTGGGTGGGAGATGCCAAAGAAAAAAGACAAAGTTGTTTTTGTGTTATCCATTGAGTATTCTGTCATCACCAAAGTATAACATTAAAGATCCCGCTTAGATTGCAACATAATGGAATTGACTATGTTATCAATTTCTTTATGCCTTGTTCTTCATACACTTTTTTGTGATGACCTTGCTCTTTCTATAAATCACATTTTTAATAACATATATTCCATCTAATCTGGAGCATAAAGTTTCATGAAATTTGTTGAGTTAAAAAGTGGAAGATGAGATAATGTTACCAAAACGTAGAGTCAGTCAGAGTGCCAGGGAGTCTCCCATAACAGGTAAGATTACAATAGGGGAAGGATCTTAGACTGAGTACATGAAAAGCTAGCAAGGTGATTGTATGGAGAAAAAAACCCTCTTAACTTCTTACAGATTGAGGGTGGGGCCAGGGGAAGGTAGGTACCTGTGCTGTGGAAGTGAAAATAGCACAGAGGGAGGAACTAGACCAAAGAGGTATATCAGCCTAACCTGGGGAAAGAAGGAATTGGTTGGGAGGTGGACCCACTCGAAGTGTGTGAAAACTTGGAAGCTGATTGGTTATTTTGAGAAAGTACCTGTTCCATCCCACAACCAAGCTAATGTTGGGTTGGTCAAAAAGTCCATTTAAGTTTTTTCCATAAAATAAAATACACATTTTTTCATTTTTACCAATAACTTCATTGATTTGGATATTTTGACTATGTTGGCTGTCTCCAGCATGGCATAACATTGATTGTTCTCAATTCTCATTTTGATCTCTATCAACTTCAACTGGAATATCCAACCGTGGAGCAGCATCCTGTGGAAAATCTCCAGCATGAAATTGCGCACACCACTTTTGACATGATCAATCAGTCACAACACCTTCTCCATACACTGCACAAACCTTTTTTCCTTTGTGTTTCAGTTGTATTTTTACTTTTCTTGAAATAATAAAGCATGATGTGTAAAAAATGTTGCTTATTTTCTTCCATCTTCAATATTAAAATTGCTACACAAAACTGACCAGTTTTGTTAATTCTTTTAAAATGCAGGCTGATATGACAGTTGTCTCAATACAATCTAACAAAATTGTTTTGAATGAAATTAAAGGCAACTAAGTGCTACTAGAGCCATCATATGGGGGTGGGTGGAGAAAAACAAAACAAGCACACTTCTTGGCCAACCCAATATAATCCCAGGGGAACAAAGAGGCTAGTTCTTGATGCTTGCTCATGACCTGCACTCACAAAGTGCACTTGCCTGTTTTCTCCATAGGTCACTTGGCATTAGTTGCCACATGTCCCATTGCCTCCACAAGGGATGCCCTCTTGCTCTCTCTTGCCCATCTTGTGATGCACTCTCCTGTGCATTTGGGTGCTCTCTCCTGAGAGTAAGCTACCTTGCAGACCTAGCTGCTGCATGGCTTACGGCCATGTGCGCTCCACACACAGGCTCTAGGAAGAAGCCTGAAATGTACATCAGCCAAGAACAAGCTACGCTACCTGAATGGGGACTAAGACTGCTTAGCAGCCACCTGTGGGCTCCAGAGAATTGCACTTTAAAATGGAGCACAGGCTCTGGGCACTGGCTTTTGTCTTGGCCTTGCTGAAGACACGGTTGGGTTTTTTCCATAATGAGAAAAGGGGAGGTTCTTTATGATGGGAGTCTGCCATTTTCCCAGGTTACACAGCACCTGAATAAACCCTCTTTTCTTTTGCACCAGCATCTGTCTCACAAGTTTAGCTTTTGTGGCAGCAGGTAACCAAAAAACTTCATTTTTGATTATTTACACTAATATGTCCAGGAAATCTTTGATAGAAATGAAGGGAATAGAATACTTTTAGCGTTTTTTATTGAATATCAATTGGTATATTCCAGTGTTGTTTAGAATGACAGAAGAATTGATAGCCTGTGTGACTCTAATAAAATCAGGCATTTGGAGTTTGTAAATTTATTGTTAACCACATTTATGCCTACTTCAAAATTAACAAAGATCTTTCTGGACAAGAAAAGTAATTTACTCCTGCACAACCAGATTGTAATAGTGATCTACCATGTATTCGGCGGTAAGCAAGCAAAGAGACACTGTACTGCTCTGCTTGGAGAACCTCCCTTCTCCTCCCACCATAAAGTCAGTCCCCAGATGGATACATTGGATAACGATGAGGTTAATTTCTTTTTTAGCTCTAGGAAAATACCTCCTACCTTCAAATGTAGAAACTCCTCACAGGAATGCAAAATTATAACCATTATACTTATTATTAACCAATGTACTTTTAGCAACATTTTGTCTGTTGACATTTAAAACCAGCAAGGGACAACTCACTTTTCAAATTTTACCACTTATTTTGTTCTGTTAATTTAATAGTTCAATTTTATTTTAAAATATATTATTTATTTCACAGAGAAATAGTAATATTGTCAGACACAATTTTTATAAAAATGAGAGATGTCTATATAACAAGCTAAGCTAAATAGTATCATAATAGAGCAGGTTTTAACACTTGTGACAGGTAATATTTGATGTTCTTGTCAATTACAGAACAGTTCTCATTGCGAACAACTAAAAGAGAAGAAGATAAGTCCAGCCTTGGCAATATTAAAGAAAAAGATGAAGTACGTCTCCAGTAACATTGATCTGTACTTTCTAACTCTTCCTTCAAAGCCTATAATCCTCGGTTACCTGTTGCTCTTTGATGTCTTTGGTTGCCTTTGCCCAGTAGGTAATTGTGCAATGCCTCAACACCAAAGGCAGCAAGGACTTGGTACAACGGTCTGCTGTGATCAAAGCTCATTTTTCCTGTAGCACAGACATGGTTAGGAGGGGCAGAAGAATTGTTTCAATAGGGTCTGAAATCGAGCCAAGGCTCAGAGCATTTTAAACCACATTAAATAATTTGCTTTTCACCCAAAGAGCAATGAGGGATCATTTCAGGGTTTTATTTATATTCTTCTCTTTTTTTTTTTCATTACTTTAGGGTTAACAAGACACTAAGTTCAAAAAGTAAAAATCCAAAGGAAACTTCCAAATATATTTATTTTTCTTGAGTTCATGACATTGCATAGTTAATGATCTTATTAGTGGATTTATAGCAACTCATACATAGAAGACATTTCCATCATAAAATATATATTACACTATTTAGAAATATTTGCCAGCAAGATTTTATGTGATGACAAATTTACAGTATTTAGCTTTTATATTTATAAATTTAATTTATTGTGATTGTTTTGACTCTTTAGTTTCTAAGCCATCTAAAATTCTTATATTTATTAAACTCATTGGGGTGTCACTGGTTAATGACATTATGTAGATTTTAAGTGTACATTTCTATGACTTTGAGGTTTTAAACAGAAAAGTTTCATGATCAGTTTTCCATTGTAAATGGATATTTCTGCATACTGTGCAAAGAGTGATTTGGAGGGGCACGTGAGTTGGATTAAAAGGATCGATTAGGAAGCAAAAGCAGGTAACTAGTGAGATAAGAAGTAATATTGTCTTCTTTAGGTTGGTTTTAATGGAAAGGAAAAAAATCAAGAGACACTTCGTAAGTAAAAATATTAGTTCTTATAATATAGGGATCTGAGTTAGTGTATGACATTTAGGATAAGTCGTAATTCTTACTTTTACAGGAAGTCAAAAACTTAGAAGAAGATTTTCTTTAGGTGACAATAGTATGTTTTGTATGGACAAGTTGAGATTAAAGTGCCTACATTTTAAAGTGCAGATTGAAGGGTAGAAGTTAAGTAAGCGGGTACGGGTATCAGAAATTTGGAATGTCAGGGGAGAAAACACTAGAAATATTGATGTACTCATATGTCAACCCAAGGCATAAAAATATCTCATTTTTTTATTGAGTTTGCATTCATTTCACTGTTATTGAGAAAAGTCTTTACAAACTATTTACCTGTTATTTTTAATGGGAATTTCCACTCCATGTCTTATAGTTATTTTTATTGAGTATATTTTTCTTATTGATAGCCATCAAAGTAAAGAAAAATTGTTTGGTATTAGATGTTTATTTACTAAATTAACATAAATTAATTGTTTATAATATATAAGTCGGGTTTGTTTGCACCAGATGTCTATAATATTTCTCAAAAACACATTTATTTTCATGAAACCGTTTGTAATTTATTTGTACTATGAATGTTGGATATTTAATATAAATGTCTAAGAAACTCCCTGTTCTTAAAATAGTGGAAGATAGCACTTTAACTAGATTTGCTTTTTCTTTCTCCTATAATTTCACTCTATACAATTTTTTTAACTTATACATAATTCATTTTAATATTTTGAATTCCAAAAGTATAATTAATCAATAATTTTAGGTTAATTAAATAATTTTACATAACATTTTGTTAAATTTATTATCTTTTTTTATTGTGGTTAAATTCATTTTTTCATTCCAAGTGAAATTATATTGCTCTCTGATTGTGTGTGTGTGTGTGTGTGTGGTTTTGATCAGATAGTCAGAGTTTAATTAATTATGTGGATTTTCTTAAAGAGCCAATATATAATTTTATTTTACAGTTTTTTTAAAGAAGAAAGATTTTTTTAAAAAGATTTTATATATTTATTTTTAGACAGAGGGGAAGGAAAGGAGAAAGAGAGGGAGAGAAACATCAATGTGTGATTGCCTTTCAAGTACCCCCTACTGGGGACCTGGTCCTCAACCCAGGCATGTACCCTGGCTGGGAACCGAACAGGTGACCCTTTAGTTCACAGGCTGGTGCATAATCCACTGAGTCACACCAGCCAGGGCTCAAGTTGTTATACTCCTTATAGCTGTTGATTTGCATTGTTCTATAGTTGTAACACTTTTGCTAGATCAAGTTCATATAATTTTTCAACATTTTGACATGTAAAATTTTTTCTTGTTTAATAATGTATACCGTTGTCTGTAAATATTTATATATTAGGATAACTGTTTTATATGCATTCATTTTTTGTCCCATCCATGCATCATCAGGCCTGGAACAGACCTGGAAAATAAAAGGGACACTTAATAATATTTTTTGGTGAAAATAAAGAATAACCTGATCATACGCTTGATTTTCCTATATTTAACTAAAAACTGAATTTAGTTGATAGCTGTGAGAATAGATTACTACCCTAAATGATAACTTGCAGGTGTAATTAATGTTGGATAACATAGGAACTTATGTAGAAAGTCTGCCTAAATAGCAAGTGACGTGGAAACAGACAGTTGCTGGTAGTGGATCATCGTTCCTGCATCCTCGGGTCCAGTCAGTCATATGGTTGCTACAGGTCCACGCATTCATTCATGCTCAAGGCCTGCGGACAGCAGGATCTGTCCCTTTTATTTATTAGGGAGGCTAAAGCTTTCTGAGCATGCCCACGGCAGAGTTCTACTTAGATTTCATTGGTCGGAGTCATGTTACAAACTTATTATCTTAAAATATTTCACTTTTTCAGCCTATATACTAAAATTATCAAGGAATAAGGGAGTTAAGACTAGAAATTATCTAACCAATAGGCTGTGAGTTGGGATTCTTTTAAATTGTGTGTTTCATTGAACCAAAATTAAATTGATATGCTAGCTACACGTGTTCCTGAAGTGTATTCTATCTTGGAGAAATAAAGACAAAATGCAAAGAAATTGTCATTCTGATACAGTTTAATAAAAATATATTTAATATCCACTATACACTATGTACTATAAAATTATTTCTACTCAGGCAAAAAGATAGCTAAACCAAGCTTTCTTAGTTCCATTCTCCTAGATTCCTGTTTTTTCGCAAAGTCATTTTGCAGGAGTCATTCTCTGCAATAAGTGAGTATAAACGAAGTTTCTTCGCCCTATTTTGTCTTTATTGCTCCAATGTGCATTAGCAAAGTAGAGTTCATGATATAGTTATGTAACTGAAATAGAAAGTATGAGATGTTAGTGTGACACAAATGTTTAACTTCATTTTGGCTAGAGTATTGCAAATGTATCTAACAACTCTTCTGCCTCATTGGTATTTGAAAAGTCTGAAAGAATATGCAATAATATTCTTCACAACCTGCTAATTGCTTAGATTAATATATTCATCAAACAAGTACACATTTGATCACTACCAAATGGCAAATTGAATTGAAGATGAGATATTGGAAGACTTCTTCAAGCATATTTCTTTATCAATGGTACACATGCCTTCTCTTGTTCCCTATTTTTATAATTATGGTGAGTCACTGTAAATATACACCCAGGGATCCACCCAAGAACAGTGGATTATTATGTTTTCTATAATTGCATTTGTGTGTGTGTGTGAGAGAGAGAGAAGGAGATATCAGGGTTTTATTTGATTCATTAAGGCAGTGTTCATTGAGTATCTTTTCTATCTTCAGAAATATGCTTGCTTTAAAAGATAAGTAAGACATTAGCACTATTCACAGGGTCTGACAATTTTTGGAAATCTATGAATTTGAAACAAAGAGATTGGTTTGATACGGATGATCCCCGTGAATATTTGACACAGGGTTTGCAAAGTGGCTAAACTACTCAGTAGTTTAATTACTTAAAGGCAGTTTTGTACATTCTGAAATGATATATATTTATAGCAAATACAAAGGAACTAGTGTTTTAATTTTATTCTTTTAGCAGGTCCAGTTTTCACATATTTAGGGTGTATATAAATCAAAGAAAAATATTTAACATTTTTAAAATTTTCCTTATGTGTAGATATTTGTAATATCAAAAGAGGTCTCAGTAATGCTATTAAATGTCCAGGTCTTATTTACCAAAATCTTCAATATTCTTTTAAGCTATATTCCAGACTAATAATTTATTTATACCGTTATTTAGAGTCTTTGTGTCACAAACTATAATAGCTGTTATTGTTGAGCTAAGTAAACACATTGACCTGAAATTACTTATTGTCATCCATGCTTAAATAAAAATCATCAAATTTTATTTAAGAAATGAAGAAAATCTATTTTAGAAATACAAAATAGCTTCTTAATTCTTAGTTTTTTATGAAGGAAGGATGGTTTCAAAAATACTAAACGATATTTGGCAGTTTGGGATTTGAAGATTTCCTCAAGGGGGCCACCAAATACTGATTTTCACGTCATTTCACTTAGCAACATGAAAAAAACAAAGACATATCTTCTGATTATTTCCACACATTCTGATACTAAAACCATGTATTCATTCTTCAGTTCAAGTAACCTTGGGTAGACACATGATTTCTTTCCAAAAGATGTAACTGTTCAAATAAATGTTTTTAAACTGGTGCATTGACTTAAATTAAAGAAAGTTTTCCAGCTGATACAGGCAATTGTTCTAGCTGATGTGTTTGATTGCTCTCATGTAGGTAACTACAAGGTCACAAGGAGAACTGCGTAGAGTCTGACTTCCGGTTACAACCTGACTGAGGGCATGAACAAATGTGACAGTACATGCTGGAGGAAAGCTGGAGCGAGACTGCAAAACTAGACTTCAGAAAAAAGTAGTAACAGTGGTATTTAGAAACACATTCACACACACATATACACACAGAAAAACAAGGGGCAAGGGGTCTTTACTAGAACAGGAAACATTCATTTGATTTTTCATCCTAGTAACTCACCTAACCGTCTTTCTACATGTAAATTTCTGTGTTCTCTCTCTTCATTTCCTCTTAATCCTTACTTTTCTGCACCTACTTAAAATTTACTTTAAAGTTTACTGCTTTTACCAAGGAAGAGCTAAATGAGCTGTTGAAGTTTAAGACAAGTATGGTATGAAAAAAACAAGTATCTCTTCCAATTGTTTTTTATCACAGTCCATTGAAATAATAAAACTTGGGCAGATTTTCTTTTTTACATATATTGTTTGGTTTTAGTTTGAAGTTGATATTTCACAAATTATAACTGATAGATTATATAGAAGAAAGGGACTAGGCATCTCTCAGTATTTTATATGTAAGTTAGACTTCTGAAAAATTTCTCTACGCATAAAATTATTTATACCATTTTGCAGAAAAAAATGCTGTTTTAACAGGCTCAGTTATAAGTAGCCTGTGTCTTTAAATTTTCAGTATAAATTGTTGTTCTGCTTACACGATGTCTCTATGTATTTCCTTAATGTGATATAATAATTTCTACTTTTTGGTAGATAGTGATAATTCTTGTGATGAATTCAATGAAAAAAACCCCTCATTTCACAAATTAGAAAATGTGAAAGATTACTGGTGAATAGTTAAATATGTAATTAAATAGAATTTACTTTCAGCCTATCACCTACCATTTTACTAGAATAAAAATTAGTTATAATCAAAATCACTTTGAAATTGGACTTTCATCCGGTTAAAACTAATTATTAGAGAGAGACAGAAGGCAATTGTGATCAAATTTTCTATGTTTCTTTTGTGTTTGGAAAACTATTTGCGATGATTCTGTAAGTTTTATTTCTAGCTTTCATTTCTGTACTGGGCCTTAGAAGCCAATAATAGACATCGAAAATAGAATGAGGAAAATTTTATGTTCAAAATTAATCATCTGGTTAAAATCAAATGTAAAAATGTGAGAATATAAATTAGATTTTGAGATTTTATAAAAGGCTGAAATTTTAATAATCTACCAAACCATGAGACAAAGTGTTCTCACAAACAAAGGTTAAGAGTAGCGGCCTCGGCGTTTTCTGAAGGCACATTCTGTCTAGGCGCGTATGAAACCATCAACATGAACGAGAACCGTGGGTGTCAGGGGCGATGAACTGCTCACGCTACGTGTTGGAGTGGTTGCGCACCGTGGACTGACATTTTTCCTCACTTGCTCCTGACACACACACAAAAAAACCCAGAAATGACCTCAATATGTTGCTTTGGAGAACCACAGACCATGAAGATTCCCACTGGGGCTGATCTGAACCAATGAATGCAATAGGGATAAGTACTTTTATTTCAACTTTAATGAGATTTTTTGCCATTTGTGGAAGAAATAGTTGTAAAGTTTTCAACAAAAGCTAAGTGAGAAATAAGGAGACAGAAAGGTGATGTTTCTAGGAAAGTCACACTCCAAATACAGTCTTGCTCAGTAGCCTCTAGTAGTCTGCCCTCACTTGATGGCACTTTCCATGTGGATTCTAGGGGTGCATTTTCGAACAGGGGGCTTAAAATAGAAAATATCAGAATTAACAACACTCATTTAATAAAGGCATAGAAAAAAATAGTTACTCCACTATTGTGAAGATCTACAATATACCCGTGATTATTTCAGAGAGATAAATATGTATCATAGATTCTGAAATTTTCATAGAGGTATCTTGCTCTAACATCTTTCCATAACTTATTTTACCACTTGGGAAACATAGGCAGAGAGAAATTACTGTGCAAAATATACCTCATGGGATCATTATTGATGGTTCAACAAGACCAATTTCCAAATGCCCTAAATTCTCAACAAGAAGTTTTGTGTTGTAACACATTGCTGCTCTTCAGAAAATATGCCTATACAGTTCTTATAGGAAGCTAGCAAGTAAGAAGAGCTTTCTTGTATACCATGACCATTAGGAGCCACACTTGGGTTTTATACTGAAAGGTATTTAATGCATAGATCAACATACCACTGTAAAACTTAAAATCACAGAAATTTTTGTCCAAATTCTTGTCACTAAAAATTCCTTTTTACATGTTTATTTCCATGTAGTAACTATTGTCATGGCTTCTATATTTATCCACAGAAGATTTTGATTTTGATAAGTGGATTTTAGTGCCACATTAATATTATCATGCTTGATTTCAAGTTTTAGTCTATTATTCATCTTTATTACTAAAATTATATTATTTCATCTTTGACCTTGGGGTTTTTGGTATGGTAGTATTTTATGGAGCAGTTTTGAAAATTAAAATATGTTTTTGGCATTCTTAAGCAACATATTTTCATTTTAAAGCTATTTAAAAATCAACAACTAATAAATCTATTCATGGCTACCTATAGTATAGAAGTTACAACAACTTCTTAAGGAATTTAGGGATATGATGGTAAGATATAACATGTCATACTTCATCTTATTATAGGTTAAGGGAAAAAGGTTTCTGACAACTTCATATGGAAATTAATGAAAAAAAAAAACTATTCAACTACTTTAATTTAGAAGAATACCTTACCTTCTTTTTTCCATTTTTATGCAGTTTTATAAATTGAATGTTGAGATTAAATAAGGGATGATAAAAACAAAGAAATCACTTCACAGTAGCTATTACAATAAAAGTGTGTTATTTTATTTTGAAATTGTCCTGATAATTTTTCCTGATGGTGATATCCAATACACAGAAAGAGATGAATCTTACAAAAAGTTGTAAAGCAGACACACATACTGTTTTCTTCAGGTGCTCTCAATATTACTAATTTTGGTTTCAAAAAATCCCCCTTCTGGGGTAACTGCTTTATTATTTCTACTCAACTTCTCTTACTGACACATTCTATTTTACACACTTTCTTATTTTTTTTATCTATAGCAGAATGACATACTTTCCTCCTTGGTATATTGATAAATGAACAAGTAAACCATAAAAAAAATTGAACATTGTACCTAAAAATCTGAAATTAAGTATTTACTCCCAAGTCTTCTAGATTTGTAATGTCAGGTTAATTATTGCACTGTGAGTCTTGATTTCCTCATCCTTGAAACAGGGTAAAAATCACTGTCAGGCAATGTTGCTGTGATAACTGATGCATAATAGAGTGGCTATATATCAGTATATGTAGCAGTGGACTAATATGATTCCACAATCATAATCTTTCCATTATACCATGAGTGATACACATGGCAAATGTCTGTCAACTTCCTCACTGCAAGCCTGAGACATATTACTATTGTCACAGTGGTCTTTTTGGTGAACGTTGATGTGGAGTATAAATCCTTTTCATAACTGAGAATAAGGATTGTCATAAGACAAAAAAAGAACAAGAAAATATGGTTAATACATGCACAGTGTCATATCAACTTCTTCCAAAGTTTCCTTGTCAGTTTCTACCTACGTATAAATTATTTTTTTATTTTAAGTATATTTTATTGATTATGCTATTACAGTTGTCCCATGTTTATTCACAACTTTATCCCCGTCTGCCCTGCACCCCTTGCCCCACCAACATCCCCTTAATTCATCTCCATGGGTGGTATATATAAATTCTATGGTTTCTCCTTTTCCTCTATTATTCTTAACCTTTCCCTGTCTATTTTGTGCCTACCAATTATGCTTCTTCTTCACTGTACCTTTTCCCCCATTCCCCCATTGTCCCCCCTTCTCCTCCCCAGTGATAACTCTCCATGTGATCTCCATTTCTGTGGTTTTGCTCCTGTTCTAATTATTTGCTTAATTTGTTTTTGTTTTCATTTTGTTTTTGTTTTGTTTTCTTTTGTTCGGTTGTTGTTAGTTGTGAGTTTGTTGTCATTTTACTGTTCATAGTTTTGATCTTGTTCTTTTTCTTATATAAGTCCCTTTAACATTTCATATATTAAGGACTTAGTGATGATGAACTCCTTTAACTTGACCTTATCTGGGAAGACCTTATCTGTCCTTCCAGTCTAAGTGATAGCTTTGCTGGACAGAGTAACCTTGGATGTAGGTCCTTGCCTTTCAAAACTTTGAATACTTCTTTCCAGACCCTTCTTGCCTGCAAGGTTTCTTTGGAGAAATCAGTTGATAGTATTATGGAAACTCCTTTCTAGGTAACTCCTTTTCTCTTGCTGCCTTTAAGATTCTCTCCTTATCTTTAATCTTGGGTAATGTAATTATGATGTGCCTTGGTGTGTGCCACCTTGGGTCCAACTTCTTTGGGACTCTCTGAGCTTCCTGGACTTCCTGGAAGTCTATTTCCTTCACCAGATTGGGGAAGTTTTCCTTCTTTATTTTTTCAAATAGATTTTCAATTTCTTGCTCTTCTTCTTCTCCATCTGGCATCCATATGATTCAGATATTGGAATGTTTAAAGTTGTCCCAGAGGTTCCAAAGTCTCTCCTCATTTTTTTGATTTCTTGTTTCTTCATTCTGTTCCAGTTGAATGCTTCTTTTTTTCTTCTGTTACAAATCATTGATAATGCTTCAGTAATACTGAATACATAGATTCCTATTTTCTCCAGCATCCTGTGATTGTCTGGAAAGGGGAATTTTTATGCTATCCTTTACATTTCAAGACCATACTTGGACCAACCCCTGTGTTCTTTCAATAATGTCTTTCTGGTCCTGTTAGTTGCTCTTCTAGCTGATCCCGGGGGAACACTTAAGGCTCTTTACCACTATGAAGATGGTAACAAAATAGAAAGAAAAGATTACAACTTCTGGATCTTTGCTTTAAAATTTCACTACCATCCATTATAAAACAGATAGGAATCTTTATTGAAGAACAACATTGGGAAGATAAAACTTTGTAAAGCATTTGTTCTACCAGTTTATCTGTGACTATTTCCCTTCTGAAAATGTGCAAATCTCCATTGTGGAATTGTTCTACCCTCATAATGTATATCCTTTCCTGTGGCACTGAAAAATTCTAGATGGTACTATAACCAAACCAAATAGTTACAGATCAAATATGTAAGTATGCAAGTTTATATTTCCATATAATTTAAACAGAAAATATACTTGCAAATATAGAAAAACACACACACACATTCAAAATGTACTCCTGCATATCTGAAATGATTGAAAACAAAGAATAACAAGTAATTACAATTCTGTTTAGCTGTTCTCTCTTGAGAGCATAGAGGTCACATAAATATTACTCCTAGGTTTCTCTTCAAAGCTCAAAACAGCATTAGAGGAGGCATAAAGAGTCAAGAAAATGGAAATTGAAATACCATGCGCATTACTGATACAATGACTTGGGAATGGAACTCAGGTCTTTAGGCAAATGGGCCTAAGTTAGAGACACTTAAGTCTCTGGTCGCAGGCACTAGTGGTCAACAGCAGACTTTCACTCACTTCAACAGAACCTGCCGTTACTTTCTTGTGTGAGCAGGAGAGCATGTGACCTCTCTGCTCCCCCTGACCAGAACTTTCCCCCAAACCCACCAGTCAAATACATTACTCTTCCTTTTTTGGAGTGGAATTACTATTCTGGTGAAGTTTTTATAATATGGAAATATACTGCTTGGCTGTAAAAAAGAGAAAAATGTCACCATTTGCAACAGCATGGGTGGACCTGGAGAATATTATACTAAGTGAAATAAACCAGTCAGAAAAGCAAATACCATATGATTTTACTCATATGTGGTGTCTTATGAACAAACTGAACTAACAGGGAAAATGGGGACAGACTCATAGATGGAGAACAGGATGACCAATGGGGGACAAGGTTAGGTTGTGGGGGATTGAGTAAAAAGGAAAAAGGACTCATAGACGTAGACAACAGTGTGGTACTTGCTGGGGGGAGAGGATATGGGGACTAAATGGTAATGAAAAAATACAATAAAGATGAAATAAAAAAGAAAGTTAAGAAAAAAGAAAACAAGTTCCCTCCAAAGAATTCCATTTATAAGGTCCAAAATTAAGAGACTGAAAGGAAAGTTAGTTGCTATCTAGTTCAAAACTCTCATTACATAACTTAGAAATCTTAATTCCAGAGAAGTTCAGGGCTGATATTAAAGTGGCAAAGCTAATAAGGGACTTGAACCAAGATTTGAGTTTTTTCTCATTTCTCTTAGGCATTTATTTACTTATCAAATATTTACTTCAATGTTAGAAAATCAAACTGAACCCCATTGATAAAATATTGACCAAGGCAATAGTTTACAAATCTTAAGAGCTTAGCAGAGGATCCTACCAAGTAAATAGGCAATTATAGGGTTTCTTAAAGTGTTGTGATAAAGAAAGTTCATTATAGTTTAAAAATACAAAACTGGAATTCAGGAGTAATACTGGAATTCAAAGAATACTCCTGAAACATCTTAGGGCAAAGGCTGAAAGATGAATTAAGTGAAGCTGAGTGGGATGGGATCAGAGATTAGGGACAGTGGCAATAGAATAAGATGCATGTGAAGACAAATGAAGTGAATTTTGTTTATAGCAGAGAGGCAGGAAGAAGGTAATGTATGGCAAGAAGGTGGAGAAGTTAAAAATACACTTATTATTCACTAACTGTTAAACCTGTCAGATTTTGTGTCTCTGCAGAATCTTTACTGGAAAAAATATAAAACAAAAATATCAACAGGAAATACAAGTAAATTCATGAACTTTCATCTAAGTGGAGAGAAGTAAAAGATAAATTGATTTAAAATAAAACATTCATAGAGTAATGATGAGGTGATTTTTATCAGTAAAAGAGGTAGATAAGTCAATAAGAGAAAGGAAAGAAGGAATGAGTGGAAGAGATTGAGAGAGAGATCAAATAATATATTAATGTACTTATAAACCCATGTATGATCTCAGATAAATGGCTCTAAGTTTTAAACAAAATTTCTGACATTAATATTTCTTTGGAATATTTATTTGCTGCATGGCCTTAACTGAGAATAAATGCCAGTATATGATTTCCTGGGAAAAGTTGTCATTTTTCTTTTCATTTGATTGAGAGGTCAATCTTTCAATATTTCTATTGTTTAATAATCAAGAGGGTGGATGGAGGCTCACTTTGATTAATGGGTTGTAACAACGCAGTAATTATGTTGTCTAACTTGGAAATTTATTCCATCATTCAGCCAGGTATTGTGGTTCAAACTTCTCAAATAGGATTTGAAGGTCAGAATAGGTTAGATGAAGGACAGTGAGAAATAGATTTATATCTTCATTCTGAATTTGACTCCAGTTCTGATTAATGATATCTAAAGCCAAATTCTAAAGGTGGCAAAGTGGCACGTGAATCCTAATCTTTAGCATGGGGCAGAAAGTACACATAGCGAAGGACCCATTTTAATCTGAGCGCAAGCACGCTTTAAGAGAAAGTGTCTCTGAACTGAGTTTGAGATAGTCGGGAACAGCAGAAAGGTCTCGGCTGCACTCACAGGTCATCTCAGGCCTTTGGGTTCTTATTCAGGGGAGATCTTCTTGTTTCCCCCTTTGTCCTGAGACTCAGTTAAGATGCCATATTCTCTTAAAATGACCCTTAATCCCTGTATGCTGAGTTTGCTGTTTCTTCCTTTCTGCTTCCAAGCACATAGAAAATGAGTTATTTTATTATCCTTAACACTCTTAACATCTAGTTACTTGAAAAATACATACATGACATAAAGCTCATTAAGGATATGTACTTTGGTCAAGTATTTTCATATTTTTAGCATCCAAATGGGGAGTTTAGGGAATTCTTACCATATAAAAGAGTTTTATTCCTTGGAGATGGAAGGAACAAATGAAAAAAATCAAAGAAACACCTAGGGAGAGTTAAAAGTGTCAGACTGAAAACTGGAAGAGAGTGAGGTGATGGTCACCAATTGGAATTCTGTTTGTGGCTTGTGGCACCACAGCCCTGGAGATTCGTGCCTCACAGAAATTGAGCCAAAGGTCATCAGAGCGAAAGAAGTCAAGAGTTTGTGGGGGTTAGATGTCTCCATGGATATTATACTCAGATCTACTAATAGCAGGAGGTATAAAGGTGAGGAAAACTATGAACCAGATTCCATTTTCCTTTGGTTAATCATACAGTAGAGAAAGTGATTTAGAAAAAAAAAAAGTCAGTGTCAAAATTAAGAAAAATAGGTTCAGATTTCCTCACTTAGATAAGTGCCTTCCTTCAAAGAATAGGACCCCAAGTAGATGTTTATCTTTTCTGCAGAGTGCAGTCTCCCACAGCTGGCTTATCAATACACATGGTCAGCAATCCCTTTATGGAGCTTACACGGAAACACGGCTTAACTTAAAACCCAGCTGACATTTTGGAACCCTGTTAGGGGTTTAATATCAGACTCTCTGGATCCATTTTTCTTTGTAATATAATAATTACTCAAGTCTACCAATGGGCAGAAAACGTGGAAATACTAAATCTTTTCTCATGTGCTGTGTTGTAAATATGCTTCCCTGCATTTTTGTGTGAAGAAAAGAACACATGCATTACAAGGACAGGGTCAATATAAAGCCATAATTTATGAACTACTCTATGGGAAACTTATGTCCTAAATATTACTTATCGTGCAGTTAACAGGTTTTTCTGCCCATGCCTTAGAGGCATTGTGACAGGTCTTCTACAGACTATCCCTGCAAGTCTTTACCTGTTACTTTATCCACCAGTAAGAATAATCCTAAATATTTATTTATGTTTTTAAAGAATATATGCATTACTCCACGCATCATAAAAAGTGCAGTTTTGTTCTAAAAAGCCTTCCAAATGCACACATTTCCCCTTTTTTATAAAGAAAAGATTTTTAAAATTTTATTTTTAGAGATGGGAAGGGAAGGAGAAAGAGAGGGAGAGAAACATCAGTGTCTTTCTCAACACCAGCCAGAGCTACATTTCCTCTGTCTTGAATGGTGATTTCAATATCCTAGAGGGTGTCACAGGTCTCAATTTATCCATCTCTTCCAATGTGTCCCATCATCTGAACTCCACTTAATACTCTAAACCCAGCTACTTTGTTACACCCATACGAACTACTATTGTTAACCACCAGTGCATACATTTTATCATGTAATAAGTATGAAATAAATAGTAGATGTACTCGGTTATGAATTCATTTCCTTAACTTCTTGGTTCCTCAGTGACATTAAAAGGAGGAAAAAGACATTAAGATGATTTTTCAAAACAATTGTTGAAGTAAGTTTTAATTATTATAGCAATAATGATTTCCTCTTTTGGGATACATTTATTGAGGTTCATCTTGTTTGTTTCCCTCTTCTCATGGAGATAATTTGTTCTGACTTCTTTCCAATGTCTGCAGTTGTTTCATGCAGTTTATCCAATTATGCCGTTGTTCCCTGTAATAGTACTTAGTACTCATTATTCCATTCTGGCTAGAATCAATAATTCTACATGCTATATTTTCTCCTCTGCCAGGGATATCTTTTGTCTTTTCACAAAGTGTGAATTCAAGTATAGACTTCTGTGTTAAAGCTCTGAGATATATCATGGTGAAATAGATGTTTTCTCCTCAAATTTCCTCGGTATTTTATTTACTTCCACAAATTTCATATTACATAATTACAAATTCAGCACTCTCTAATCTTCCATTACACTGACTGAGCATGAGCACTCTAACAGCAATAACCACAAACTGTCTGCCTTTCCAAGTATCCTAACTCATGGTAAATAATGATCATAAGGAAGAAATGAAGGAATAAGACTGAATTCCCTCATGCCTCCAACTAGTTACCTTTTTTTCTCTTCTTTGACATATTTTCATCTATCGTCATGTATAAGACAGTAAATCCAACTTGATAATCCCAAGAACAAATGTCTATTGTATACTAGTTTTTAAAAATATTGCATTTTACAAAATAACATTAAGGATAATAATTATACATATATGTATAATAATTATAGATGTGTGTAATATATATTTATTACACACACACACATATATAGAGAGAGAGAGAGAAGAGGAGAAAGACTACTTTATTTTCAGCCACTTCTTTTCTAAGATGACCTATATACAGATTGCTCATAGATTTGTAAATGTGCCACATTCCCTATGTTTACCTACCTTCTTGTCCCCCTATAAGATTCAACACAAATGTTGTTCAACCTGGAAACCATCAAACAGACACACACACACACACTCCCCATCATCATCACCATCTAGCATATATAAACTCTCTGAAAATTCCTTCTAAATCAGTTTATATTCACATTTGATACTTATCATAATCCATTATATTTGTTATTTTACTTCCTTGTCTTTATCACTGGTCTTTGAAATCCTTGGGAAAGGTGATTTTGCCTTGGTGATGCTGTGATTCCAGTGCCTGAGCATAGTGCCTAACATACAGAAGGCAAACAACAAGAAAGTGATTGGCTAATAACTAAACTTCATTAAGTTAGCATATTTCTTTGCCTGTACCTTTTTTCCTAGTATTTATTGCTGTCCATTCTTTATATCTCTGTTCCATGTCCATTTTCTAAAACTTTTAAATTTTATTCAGGAATTCTGTACTATTCATTTTTATAATTATTCCAAAATTATTTACCCTTTTCCTCTTTCTTTCCCCCTTCAGTATTTATATTCATATGTATTACATGTGACTCAAGATTATGTTTTTGAAAGATGATTTTTTATTGCCCTCACTATACCTTTTCTATTAAATCATCTAGGACACTCTATGTCAGTTTGCTTCAGAGAAAATATTTCATGAAATGGAGCATAGAAAATGAGAGTTTATTCCTGATTTTTAATTTTCTAAACCCTAGTCACCTAAAGGAATGTAAAGCAGTCATAGCAGAGGAAAAAAGTATTTATCAGAATACAGAGTGAATGAAAGCAATACTTTCTTTCCTGTTTCCCTCAAAGACTGGAAAAGACCCTTCTAGGCTTGAGAAATCAAAGAAATTTAGTGGGTAAACTCAAAGAAATGGGATTCTATGGAAAGAGGGTCTGCAACCACTTCCTTCAGTACTAAGGAATTTCAGAGATAAAGATAACTGTATAGGGCTGTCCAGGTAGCTCCTCGAACAGAGAATTTTCTAGTGGTGTGTGTAGGTAGGCTGAGCATTAAAGAGTATTTGCTATTTGTTAGCATGGAATGGGAGTTAAAATGATTCAAATATAGCCACATGGGGCATGACAGTGGTCAGAGAACCTACAAAACCTAGGAAAGCTAAAGATGAGAACAGAGAGCATCCCCACAGCATTTTGCGTGAATCAATACCACGGACTAGAGATAATTATGGATATTTTTGGTGGAAATATTATAGTGTGGATATTTGGCTTAAGGAACAAGATTTACGGCTCTCCCCTTATGGTCTCCTGACCGTCTGTACACACAGAGCTAAGGCTAAAGAAGAAGACCGACTCCAAGTTAAAAGTTTATATCCACCATGGCAGAAAAATGAGGACAAAATGAGTTCTGTAGTAAGATTTACACTCAAACATATGTTACTTATTTTTTTCACAACTTAACTAAATGAGGTGTCAGTATGAAAGAATATTTACGCATTGTTTCATTTCAGCATAAATAGATAAAACCACATATTCAAAACAAAGATAATGGAGGCTCTTGAGAATGGCGTGGTTGGCAGTCTGGGTTTAAATCTGACATATTGGACATCTCTACATATATTATAGTCACAATAATTGCTAAAAATTGCTTAGTTCCAATTTGTTTTCAATATAAGATATAGACTAAAAAAAAAGATTTAATTCTGAAGTTATGAGGCCCTCAAAAGAGGTTTTTAAAGAATTCACTGTTTCAGGAAAATAATTTTCTAGCTAAGATCGAAACAGTTACCAGGTTTTCTTAGAACAATTCTGTTGTACTGTGTGATTTTAGATATTACCATTTTGTTTTAATCAAACTAACCTGCATAAACTTGCTATATGCAATTGTTTCAAACACCCGTAACATCAGCAAACTTGCAAATGCAGCACAGTAATATAATTTCCATGGCTGTGTTTACCTTTTTTCCCCTCTTACATGACTAAAGAAGTAAAGTTAATTTTGTTCAGTTAATTTCGTGTCTAAGAGAGAGTCTTACAGGAACTCTTAAATAAATTTAAATGGTTCCCCAAGTACCACTTCCATTGCTAAACTCTGGCAAACCAAGCTGCCATTTGAAACAACTGCCATTATTCTGTTGACTCAATATTCAACCATGCACTTTGCCCTTGCTTTTGCTAAAAGTAGGTTCTGCTCTGAGACTTACAGTCTCCTGACTGCCAGGTCCCACTTTGGTGGCTACTGATAAGAACTTCCTTCTCCTCCTCCCCTTCCCCTTCTTCTTCTTCTTCTTCTTCTCCTCCTCCTCCTCCTCCTTCTAGAAAGTGTAATTCAAGGGTGCTTATCTGTCTTCGTTATTTTGCTCCATTATCTGATCCTTTAATGAACACTGACCATATTATATGTCTCTGTATGGCTGAACACCACTTATGGGGCTATGTTAAATTATTTTTTGTGAAGTCTGTCTAGCTACTCTACATTCCAAGTGATAGAAATATATACTATAAAGATTTGAGGAAATGGCACTCAACAGAAGCTGGATAATATGAATTCTAGCTCTAGCTAAGCTAATGAATGCTATTGTATGGTTTAACTGTCCTGTGTTATGTTGAAAATGTAAGTCAGTTTATTTCACCTCCATTAAAAATAACTAATCAAATAATAAATATTTAAAACTGATAGTCAGAGTTGAAAGATTGAGAGCATAAATAATGAGAATTGGTAAGTACCATGTATATAACATTAAGATAATTAAAAATAACTTCATCTCTGCATTTCTGAGATGTTTGCTAATCCAAGAAATTTATAGATTTGGATCTTGTATATGTTTGACACTCACAAGAAAGACTCCTTGAGCAGACAATTTATTATCAATCAACAGAATAAAGTCATTTACTGCAATGAAGTGTTTACAAGGGACAAGTTAAGCTGATTTTAGTGTGCATAAGAAATATACACTCAGACACTCAAGTGTACCTTTAAAAACTAGTTGAGAATTTTCAGATGTTTTGGTTCAGGGTCAGACATTTGGGTGACCAATTTATTACAAGCTAATATTGGTTAGTTAAAAAACAGATGGAGATTTGAATTTCCTTAGTAAAGGCTCCCAAGACTCATGCATCCTGTTTCTTGGCCTCTATCTGAATGTTGGTGACTTTCTTTTTTTTAATTTTTATTGTTGACATTAATGCTGATGTCCCCGTTTCCTCCCCTGACTTTGCCCACCTTGACCCAGCCCCTGCCACTCCTTATCTCTGACCATCACCACGCTGTTGTCTGGGTCTGCAAGTCAAATGTATCTGCTCTTTGTCTTATTTTTTGCCCATCTCCACCTGCTCCCTCCCCTCTGACAGCTCTCAGTCTGTTCCATGTGTCAGTGCCTCTCTTTCTGTTTTTGTTCACCAGTTTATTTTGTTCAATAGATTCCACATACAAGTGAAATCACATGGTATTTGTCTTTAAACAACTGGCCTATTACACTTAGCATAATAATCTCCAGGTCCGTGCATGTTGACACAGAAGCTAAGATCTCCTTCTCTATATGGGCATATAGTATTCCATTGGGTAAATATACCACAGCTTTTCTTGCCCACTCATCTACTGATGGGAACTTGGGCTGTTTCCAGATCTTGGTCATTGTAAATAATGTATCCAGGAACATAGTGGTGCATGTTAGTGACTTTTAATGTATGCTCTGTGTGATTTCTTCTGTAACTTTTTTCCAAAATTCACTTAATCTCAACTGTTCTCCATGACCATGTCTTTAGCTTATAACCCCTGAATCTGACCCTTAATTCTGCAAAAAGGCCTCAGTGCCCCAATACTTATGATGACATAGAGTTGACTATGAGAGAGTGCTATATTTTGAAAACCATAAAAGACAAAATAAAAACATTTCCTCCAAAACAAAACTCTTCTAGTATAACGGTAGTATAATATTCATAAATGTTATATGCAAGCAGTTCAAACTAAGTGCCTAGTACTATTTACCTAAAAATACAGACAATAAAATAAATAATATTTATTATTATAATTACATTTCAAGTTATATACTACCGCTCAAAAATTCAATGCATTCAGTAATTTTGCTTATTGTTTTTTGTGAAATCACATAATTCTAATATTAGTTAATAATTTAATCATCATATTTATTTATGTTCTCTATTTTCAAATATTATAAGCTGTTCTTTTATTCAACATATTATTTTTAATAAAGTAACAGTAGTTTTCTTTTTTATTTGTCTGCTTACTTTTGTACCTTAGTCACAAAGACTTGAATATCTTTTACATTGTTAAAATTTTTAGTTAATTCTGGGTACCAGAGTGTTAACCTCCTGTCCCAACTTTTAGCAAACCTATGTTAAAAGTCACTGCCTTGGAGTAGTTAATTGGCCCTGGGGCTGCTGTCCAGACCCTGTACACAGAGGGGACTTGATCTCGCCATTCCAGGGACTCTCAAGTAATTCTTCATCACATAGAGCGACATAGCAGTATAAGGTATAATTATCATTTTTTTTTCCTCAGCAAGCACTCCTTTTTTTTTATAGTCCATTATAGACAAAGTGTTGTACTCCAGTCACATGTAATCCAGAATTTGCCATTGACTCTTGCCAAAGGCAGGTCTAATCTTCATTTTCTGATGTCATCAGCACTATGAAATTTAGTCTTTCCCACTGAAAATTTTGAAAGATATAAGCTTTCCAAATTGTTATAAACTTATTATGGGTAAAAGGTTATTTTATATTTCAAATGCAATAAGATTGAATCACCTAGGCTCACAATAAGAAAATGACATTGTATCAATTTCCTTTTATATTCACATGGAGTACAAAGTACAAACAAGTACCTGAGTCCAGAACATTTATTTTTCTATTGTTTAATTTATAAAGTTTTGTATATTCTTCTTAATGTAAGTTTATACTTTAGACACTTAAGATTTCTCTTAAAACAAATAAAGAAATTTTACCAAAAACTAAACTGGGTCAGCTTCTAGAACAATAGAATTGATCCATGGATCACAGCTTCAATGTGCTTTGTCATACAGTCACATATATTATCTTTTCCTCAGGTTAACAGAGGTCAGTCAGTTGAATTCAGTAACAGGACTCCCAGCCACATCATTGCAAATGAACTGTCAAAGAATGTTTGTAACTATACTCTTTAGTAAAGCGATACAGGTAAAGCAGGGAGCACGTGTTGTTCTCTTTATTAATACTGTTTATCTTCACCTTTTTGCCCTATTGTAGCATTAAATCAAATCCACACTCATTGAGTCATTTTAGCAATTATGAAATGCACATTCAAAATCTAGATTAAATTATTTTACTACCTGCTTAGAATGTTTATTTGTGATTTACTTTTAGTCATGAATTGCTTTTGATCTACCAAGTAAAAATATACCCTGATGGCTATCACACAATGATTAATAGATCTCAGAAAATATTGTATTTTAACTTGGACTGCATAGAGCAGTGATCCCCAACCTTTTCGGCACCACAGGTGGGCTTCAAGGGAGAAAGTGTTTCCATGAACCAGGGTAGGGGGAATGGTTTTGGGATGATTCAAGTGCAATACATTCAAGCTCCCCTCTGCTGTGTGGACCAGCTCCTAAAAGGCCCAGACTGGTGCAGGTCCGAGGCCCAGAGGTTGGAGTCCCCTGGGCTAGAAGACAATTCCTGTATAGGGAAATATATTTGCCAATGATACCTTAGACAAGGGCTTAATCTCCAAAATATATTTTAAAACTCACACAACTCCACACCAGGAACAAAAACAATCCAATTAAAAAAATGTGTTAAGGACCTGAATAGACACTTCTCCAAGGAGGACATACAGAGGGCCCAGAGACACATGAAAGGATGCTCCGCATCACTAGCCATCAGAGAACTGCAAGTTAAAACCACAATGAGATACCACTTCACACCAGACTGAATGGTCATCATACACCAATCAACAAAAAACAAGTGCTGGCGAGGCTGTGGAGAGAAGGGAACCCTAGTGCACGATTAAATTTCCTCAAAAATGTGACTGATTTTTGACCCAGCAATATCACTGCTGGGATTATACCCTAAGAATCCTGAAATACCAACTCAAAAGAACCTATGCACCCCGATGTTTATAGCAGCACAATTTACAATACCCAGTGCTGGAAGCAACCTAAGTACCCATCAGTAAATGAGTGGATCAAAAACCTGTGGTACATTTACACAACGGAATGCTACGCACCAGAAAGGAAGAAGGAACTCCTACCCTTTATTACAGCATGGATGGGACTGAAGAATATTATGCTAAATGAAATAAGCCAGGCGGTGAAAGACAGATACCATATGATCTCGCCTATAAATGGAACCTAATCAACAAAACAAACAAACAAGCAAAATACAATCAGAGACATGGAAATAAAGAGCAAACTGGCAGTGAACAGAGTGGAGGGGAGAGGGGAATAACGGGGGAAAGAAGGGGAAGGGTCTTCAAGGAATATGTATAAAGGACCATGGACAAAGACAACAGTGGAAGGGATTGAACGTGGGAGGTGGGGGTGGGTAGGGAAGGGGAAAGTAATGGAGGGAAAATGGGGACAACTGTAACTGAACAACAATTAAAAATTGTTTGATATTGTTAAAACAAACACAGTATTAGCACTAAGCCTTATTTCTATACTTTTAAATCACCGAATGTTGATGTATATGCATTGCATATGAGAAAGCCATCATCTATTTGTATCAGTGATGTTGACCCATGTTTAGCCTGTGTATAAGGATACACATAGTCAAGCTGTCTTCCAAAAATTCAACAGTACACTCTCCAAAAGAACAAGTTACTAGCATATTGCCTGACATTTCATTCAGTGCACATGATAAGAATAATAATCTAGTTTACCATAGTAGATAATAATAAAAAAAAAAACATGATTTCAATTCAGAAGTAGATAATTAAATGTGTGGGTAAATAATATTATTGCTCAAAAACTAAACTATGACTTAGGGACATATATTCAACTTAGAGAACATAATTTTAAAACCCATATGATTTTCAAATTTCTCATACATTCTTAGTAGAAATAAGCTTATAGAAATAATTTACTAAGACTTAAATTAATGTAATTAGTTAAATAACATCAGAATTTGAAATGAGTTTTGGCATCCTTGTTTGTAAACGATGTCCTATATAAAGGGGGACCCACGCAAAAAATAGAATTTATATATTAAAAAATTGTGTACATATTCTTACATGTTTAAGCTTTAGTCACATTCAAAGTACTCTCCATTTGATACAATATACCTATCGAGATTTTTTTCCCACTGATCAAAACAGTTTTTGAACTCATCAATTTTGATACTTTTTAGTGCTTCTGTTGTTTTTGGTTTCACCTCTTCCACATCAGCAAAATATTTCCTTTTGAGGACTTTTTTGTCCAGGGAAACAAACAAACAAAAATATTTCCCAGAGTGAAATCAGGTGAATAGGGAGGGTGGGGCATGAGGGTCATGCCGTTTTGGTCAAAAACTGATCACTCCTAGTGGTGTGGACAGGTTTGCTTGTAAATCACCCATCACAAAATGGGCGAACACGTTGAGTCTTCAAAATATTTCACTGAAGCCGAATGCAGCCTCTCACAACAATGCCAGCTGGTACACTGATACAGATGGGTTCCTAGAACACTCACTTATTGGAGGAAGCCTGTAGTACAAAGGGCCCTCCCTCCAAAAGATAATTGTTTTTTTACCCCTCCTCATATAGGTAATTTCAATACCTTTAGTTATGTTACACAAAATATTTATTTATAGAGTTGTTATGGATTATCACTTTCCTTTAAATATAAGTTAAGTGTAAATCATTTTAACTAAATTATTATGTGACCTTATGTTTATTCTCGATTCCATCATTTAATAAATATCCTTGATTTATTTGAATATATTAGTCACCATCACTAGGCTATAGGTTTCATGAACCAGAAATATTGGGTTGGCCAAAAAGTTCACCTAATTTTTTCTGTATGATGGTTCTAGTAGCGCTTAGTTGTCTTTAACTTCATTAGAAACAATTTTGTTAAATTGTATTTTGAGAGCTGTCATATCAGTGTGCATTTAAAAAAACATAAAAAATTGTGTATTTTTGTGCAGCATTTTAATATCGAAGATGGAAGAAGATATGCAACTTTTCAATGTATTATGGATCATTATTTCAAAAACGATAAAAATGCAACTGAAACACACACACAAAAGATTTGTGCAGTACATGGAGAAGGTGCTGTGACTGACGGAACATGTCAAAAGTGGTTTGCGAAGTTCCTTGATATTATTGACATTTTGGCCAAATAATTCTTTGCTGTGGGGCTGTTCTATGCGTTGGAAGGTGTTTAGCAGCACCCCTGGCCTCTACACACTAGAAGCAAATAGCCCGGAGATAGATAACATTCTCAAAATACCCAAATCAATAAAGTTATTGTGAAAATGCAAATGTGTCTTTTATTTTACAGAGAAAAGTAAATGGACTTCTTGGCCAGCCCAGCGGTATGTGTAGTATGGTGAGGACTGCTCAAAGATTAGGGAGGCAGTAAAATACCCATGGCTTTCAAAGTGCTTTACTCTAGGTGGAGATATCAGAAAAATAAGCATGAGTAAAACAAAAATCTCAGAAAACATATTTATGTTGCTTAGAATAGTATAAAGGGGTCTATGGTGATTGTTTTAATTACCTCCAGTTCTTTGATCGTCCTTTCATATAGAAGTTAGGATTTTTTTTAGGATGTTATTATCTGCTCCTTGAATCTTGATTGGCCTTAGATAACACCTGTAGCAAAGCAATACTGAATAACTTGTGAAAGGATGCCGACCACACCACGCAGCTTCCACAGCCACTCTTGGCACCCTGAGCTGCAATATAAGGGCTGATTATCCCACAGACAGTGTGTATGAGGAAGCTCCAGCCACATGAAGTGCTCATGTGTGGTGCTTAAGACAAAGTCTCAGACCTGATGCCAATCTTTGAGCCTTTCCATAGACTGTAGACATATAAATAAAGCCATGTTCAAACACTTGCAGCCCGACAAGTCTTTTAAATAATTTCCAGCCATCCAAGTCTCCAACCTGAAGCCCCAGATATTAAGAAACAGAGATAAGCCATATACATTGTGCTTTATCCTAATGCTTGACCCACAAAATCCATGATCGTGGTACTTTATTATTTTTTTTATGCCAGTAGGTATGTAGATGCTTTTATGCCTTGATAGAGGCCTGGGCAAAAAATCCGTATGAATAAGAGATACTAAGTAATTAGAGGAAATCATGAAAGACTTCGTGTGTACAGTTACCTAAATTTGTCATCTGTAGTTACTTCAAAAGACTTTTCAGTAGTAGAAATAGAAAGTGATAAATGCATTCAGACAGAGCCAGTTGGCCCAGACAGCAGTTAGCCAGTCTGCTATAAGGTAGGACACATGCAGACACTAGTGGAAAATCAGGTCAGAATGGTAGGCTGACACAAAGTTGTGAAGGACTTTGACAGCAGAAGAGTGTGGATGCAATAAAATATGGAGTAAAATGTCACAGAAGATATGTAGGCAGTAAGTAAAAATATGTAATATACACCCATATAGTTATAGGTATCTGTATATCTGTATATTTAACAAAATATATATGTAGAAATGGTAAATTTAAAGTGGCAAACATATAAATATTTATATATATATGTATACACAAATATGTATCACTAGAAGTAAAACTAAGAAAAATATAACAATTCATATTTTAAAATTTCAATTAAAGTGCTTTAATATATAAATTTCACTGTGCAAGATATATATTACCTTTTTAAATAATATGTTTTTTTTTTCTTTTAACTTCATGGGTATGCAAGCATTTAACTTCATCTTAGTACTTGAGAGAGTCAATATTTTACAACTGATAGATAAATTATGTATGAAATCACGATTTTATATTTCACTACATTATTCGAAGTATTTTCTTTACTACTGTAAAAATATCATAAATGTAAGTGTGTCTTTAAGGAGGCATGGATTTAAGCACCCTAATCAACACCTGAGATTGCATGGTAATCAATGCTCACCTGCTTCTTTTGTCTTCCTATGCATAAGTAATTGCAGATCATTACTAAAATGACATGCGCAAAAATTTTTTTAGAACAGCTAACTGATCACTCAGTAATTTCATCGTATAAACAAAAGTTAAGCCTGGCAGGAAACATTATTAATACTCAAGAGCCAATGAATGTTTTGCAATGTTTATAGAAAATAAAAATGTGTTCCTTCTTTATTTTTTCTCTCTAGGCTTACTCAGTCACCTCTGAAGTACTAAATAACACAAAGAAAAATACATCCTTATTTGTAATTACAAAAAAAAATGACAACAATAATATAGAAATCTATTTGGTATAAGAATCTTCAAGGAACATAACTTTTAAAATACATATCTTTAGTTTTAATATAATTTACTAAATGATCTTTATAATTTTTATTATATCTACCTTCACAAATAGGTCATAAAATTTATAAATAATAACATGATTTAAAATTTTAGTTTGTTTGTTTAATTTCTCTCCTCATCTTATACTAGACAACAAATTCTTTGTGGACAATAACTTTGTCATCTTCAATTTTTTACCCTCAGCACCTATAACTCTGCTCCTTATAACCACTCAATAGCAAGTAGTTGAGAGGATATAAGAAAACAGCAAATTCTGGTTATTACAAGTCTTGTCAACAGAAGTAGATAACTGAGAAGACTTGCAACCACATTATATTTTTAATAAAGTTATAGGCAGTATAAAATATTCATGTAATATGATTTTAGAGACTCTGAGAAAACCTCCCATTTCTGCAGTCCTCTGTGATGTTCATTCTATACCTGAAATTTTTGGAAACTTTTCATTTAATTTATCTTAAGCCTTTAATATAGTTAAAATCAAAATAGCTTATAATTTCATGAGGTTAGAGATGCTCCAACTCCTATGTTTCAATTTCCAAAGTATAGAGCGGTACCTGAAAAAAGCCAATTGATATTACTTGCACAAATAGATGGATAAATGCATAGGTGAATAAATGAACTTTTACTCATTTTTCTGGCATGTTTAATATTTAAAGATTTGTGATTACCACGCATTGAACAGTGGATTATTAGAAAACCATGACTTTATTGATGATGACAGTGCACTGATAGGATAACACAGTATGAAGACATTGAGTATAGGTTAGTTTTAAGTATAATGATGTTATTATAAGGAATACAAAAAAAAATTGATCTGTATTCACTGATGACTAAGTACCTTGACATCTTAAAAAAAAAAACCCTGCTAAACATTATGCTGTAAATGATATTATTACTATCTTATGAGTAAGAAAACTTTAATAAAGCTAGGGTTCCAATTAGGTTTCTAAGAAAAGGTATGTATTCAAACACATTTTTATTTTACATATTTTAAATTTTATAAATTATTATTCCTGACAAACAATTGTTACTAGTCTTTCCAAACTGGTGATGGAATGCCTGGGGAAAAAATTCTTCTGTAGCTATTTTTCCTCAGTGTACTAAATAGACACATTACTGAACCAATTCCATCTTTATTATCTCAAAGATTTAATACTTTAACTCTTTAATTCTCTGATATAATATTCTATTTCAATTCCATTATTACTCAAAACTAGTCTTGTAGATTTACTTAATTAATTAGGATCATCAACTATTCAATCTGTAGAAAAGTGTTAGCAAGTAAGACATTTATACCAGAAGATATAATTCTTAATTAAGCTAGAGGGAAAATGGTTTAGCATTTTTAAAACTATCTACTGTATGTAATAAAATTTTTAATTAAAATATTACAACCATAATTACATAAATGTCATTTTAAGCCTAATTGAAAATTAATAAATATTTTTAAAACTGCTCACTAATACAGTACAAATAAAATTTATTTTACATTGGTCTAAAGAAATATGAAAAAAGAATACTTTTATTATTCTTAGCATAAAGGAAGAAAATCATAGCGAATGGTTATTTTGAAATAATTTCTTTAAAATAGCATCATGATAGTCTAAGGACATTTTTAAAAAGTAAGCTAATAAATTGAGTGGACGTTTTCACCGCAATTGTGACAACATAACCACAGAGTTGGATTTTAGTGAAAGATCAGATTGGGTTACTGTGCAGGACCTGAAATCGTGGAACAAGAAGTCCTTTTTCCCCAGATACGACCAGAGTTACATGAATCTAATTGGTCATATGAAGGCTTAAAATTTGTTGTAAAATTCAATTATTTGGGGGCTCATGTTTGTATATTTATTAGTACCAGGAATAAATATCAATATTTATATTAAAAAACAATATATTTTCTGAACAGAAGAGCTGAAAAAAAGCCCTACTGAAAAAAACTAGTGAAGTATATATCAGTGAGATTTATGCAAATACTACTGGTTTAATTTTAACAAGAAACATCATTTTATGTCTTTCACTAAATAATTTCAAGTCATTAAAATCAAAATAAATAAATTTTGACAATATAAAATTGCAGTAGCTAGGTATCACTGCATAATTCTAAATATAGCTTTAAGATCTTACAGAGAAAATTTCACTTCATGCTTATTGCAGAATAAGAATAATTAATTTAGAGAAATAGAATGCCATTTAATTTGAATTCAATAAATACTAGTTCAGAGAGGAAGACTAGATCTGAAGATTAGAAAAAAAAAGCGTAAATACAATACCTGAACATTTTGGAAAATATTTTTGCTAATAAAAATGCCTGAGCAAACAGACTACCAAAAAGATGTAAAACATCATTTAAAACAATTTGGGGATACAGTAGTTACCCCACACCCACACATTCCAAGACTCCCAGCGAATGCTTAAAACAATGGGTGGTCCTAAACCCTATATATACTGTTTTTGCTATACATACATACCTATGATAAAGTTTAATTTATAAATTAGGCATAGCAAAAGATTAACAGCAATAACTAAAGATAATATAGAACAAGTATAACAATACACAGTAATAAATGTTATGTAAATATGGTGTCTATCAAAATATCTTATTGTACGGTACAGCAAGGGCTCACTGGACAAAAGACCCAGGGCACAGCCAAGCAGGATGGAACAAAATTTCATCACACTGCTCAGAATGGCACACACTTTTAAACTTACGAATTGCTTATTTCTGGTATTTTCAATTTAATATTGACAGACCAAAGTCGACTATGGGTAACTGAAACTGATTACAGTAAAACCAAGTACAAGGGGGGACTACTGTAAGTGGAAAATAAGTAGCATATGTATTCAATACTAAATTGTTTATTCAAAGAAGTTGAAGGAATAGAGAGGACAAATGGAAGAGTTTTGACAATCTGGAAAACATGATTATGAACTGTTAAAGAAAATCCTGGTAATTCAAAACTCTAAAAAAGGTAACTCACTTTTAAATATAACATTTTGATTTTACAATGTTCTTAAATCTAGTAACTAAGACTTGTAATGAGATAGAAATTAATATTATTTTCATGAGTTTAGCATACACTTAATTCAATAACCCTGGTGATATATCAAGAATCACTTACTGATATGCAAGTTTCTTTGTTAGTCATATGAATCCTTCTTTATTATAAGAAAAACTATTATTTTTTTATTGAGGAGTCTTTGGAACTACTTAGAGGAAGTTATATTTTTATTAAAAAGTCACCAATGTGCTGTCCGTATGTTAACAATATTCTATGGTGAATCCTATCTTCATTTTAGATTAACAATTTAAAAGACATACTTCTAGAAAGCTCAGAAAGAATAGAAACAAAAAATTAAAATTTTACTAAATCTTATCATCTAGAAATATTCATTGGTGACTTTTGGTGGCATCATATATATTTTATCTCTCAAAATAAAAAAATAGATAAGATACAGAGAGCTTCAAATAAATTTTAAAAATAATACAGTGTCAAACATGCTGGTTTAAATCAAATTGGTTCATTTAATTTTAAGTTTAATCAAGAGGAAACTAAAGTTAATGTCAAATATCTTCCATTTTAAAAGTTTGGTTTTAGTTTTAGTTCTTCCTCCCATAGGCTCCACTTTACTGGTCCTGATTACAAGTAGGTAGAATTAGCATACTTCTTATTTTTTTAATTTATCTTTTCTCCAACTCCTTACATGGATTTTTTACCAATTTTAACTTGTCAGCGTGTGTAATACTAACTTTTTAAAAAACTGTATGTCCTGGTATTCTTCAGTTTTGGGGCTGATATACAAATGGATTGAATTGCCCACAGTTTTATTCTCTTTATGATTCCTCCATCTGTGAGGTCTATGTTCTGATACATACATCCATTTTCAGTATTCTACTGCCACTTCTTTCCCTCAAGCATGGCTCATTGGTGAAGTTTTCCCCGAATTTTTATTTATCTGAAAATGGTACCAGTCCACTATTTATAAGGAACTGGTAACATTTCTTTCCTTGAGAATTCTGTGGAAATTGTTTCACTTTTTAAAAATTAAGTATTGTACTAAAAAGAATTTAAAGCTAACAGTCACTTTATCTAAGTGATTTCCCAAGTTCTGAAAGCTTAGTAATTTCACCAATATATCTTAATATCTTATTTTTCTTGAATAAAGTATGTCCTATTGATTTATGTATTCATATCTACATATCTCAAAAAAATATTCATGCAGTCTTTCCTGGGAATATCTACCATTTTTACATTTAACTCCTATTATCCATGTTGTATAGCAATCATCTTTTTCACAATCATTGTACCATTGCATTTCTTACAATTTTTGACAGGAGGAGTACAATTTTCTAAAACGTACCCACTATGCTCATCGATTTGTTTCACATTCATTCTAATCCCATTCCTCAAAATGTAAATTTTGTATTCATCTTCCAGTCTTTCCTAAACTTTGTATTATATGTTTTAAAAAATGAAACTGATGCTAAGGAATGAAGAGTTCATTCTGAAGCAAACCATTATTAAGAGTAATTAATATATACCATCATTAAGACAATTAATATATATGCATCCATTCATTCACTCAATAATGTTTATTAAGTCTTGACCGTTGTGGCTCACTGTGTTGGGTGTCACTTCACTGACTGAAAGGTCACTGGTTTGATTACTGGGTTGCCAGCCAGGTCCCTGGTTGGGGGCATGGAAGAGTGCAGGAGGGAACTGATCAATGTTTCTCTCCCTCTCTCCCTTTCTCCCTCCCTTCCTCTCTCTCTAAAAATAAAATTAAAATCTTTTAAAATATATAATTGAGTTGGTGTAACATATAAATAGGTAATGATAGATACTCTAACACATGCTGAGTGTATAATAGTACAAAAAGTTATAGACTTGTTTTCTTAAAGGACAATCTATAATGAAATAATGGCTTTTCATCATTGAATCCCTTGAACATGCAGTTGACATCTCAAATCTAGAAACGAATTAGAAATTTCATATTTCGAGTAGTAAAATTTTAAGGTATCTTTTATATTCCCATTCAAATTTAAAAATTAATGCTTATAAGATATATATCAAATAACTAATTTTGACCAGCATTATCCTCCCTTAACTAATAGATACTTAGAAATGTGACTTCAAGAAAAATAAGTAGCCTTCTTAAGTTTCAATTTCCTCTCTTGCAAATAACAATGGTCAACATTTCTAAAGTGTTTAATATGTGACAAGAATTCTTCTAGACATTGAATCATTTGATTCTCTTAATTATAAGACATGTGTGAGTAAATTAAAATACAGAATAGATTAAATGACAAAAATACCACAACTAAAAAATAATGGAATTGAAACTTAAATCTATTATCCAGATTCACCCTTCATAACAATTCTATTAATGGTCCCCATTGAAAAAATACTCATGACCATTCAATGAAAAAACAAAAATAAAGTGATTAACATAGTATCTAGTATGTACGAAATTTTCAGTTGTTATCAACTGTACTTATAGTTGTTATATATCATAAATTTTATAATTTAAAACAGAACAACAAATACACATAGTATTTTTATATATTTTCTTTATACTTCCATAAATATTTAACGTTTTATCATGAAAACATGTCACTCGGATATAATGCCTATACCAGAATTGAAAGTGTGAGTTACCAATGAAAGAGGCAATCAAAACAAGTCATTTAAGTGCAAAGAATCAGAAAACCCTGGGGTCCCAGAGTCCGAAGAAGAGCAGTGATGGGAAAGGTGGAAGCATGGAGATAGTTGGTAAGGGATATTGTTTTTACTGAACAAATATATAAATTAATTGAACAAAATAATTAAATGTGTTCAAGATAATTGAAGCTAAGCTTCTCACTGCCAAAAAAGTTTTTTTGTTGTTGTTCAAGTACAGTTGTCTCCATTTTCTCCCTACCACTCCCCCCACCCCACCCATCCCCACCTCCCACCCTCAATCTTAACCTCCTTTGGCTTTGTCCATGTGTCCTTTATACATATTCCTTGATGACCCTTCCCCTTTTGTCACTCGTTATACTTCCTCCCCTCTCCCCTCTGGTCACTGTCAGTTTGCTCTTTATTTCCATGTCTCTGGTTATATTTTGCTTGCTTGTTTGTTTTGTTGATTAGGTTTCACTTATAGGTGAGATCATATGGTATTTGTCTTTCACCACCTAGCTTATTTCATTTAGCATAATGCTCTCCAGATCCATCCATGCTGTCACAAAGGGTAGGAGTCCTTTCTTTCTGCTGCATAGTATTCCATTGTGTAAATGTAGCAGTTCTTTGATCCTCTCATTTACTGATGGGCACTTAGGTTGTTTCCAACACTTGGCTATTGTAAATACTGTTGCTATGAACATTGAGGCGCATAGGTTCTTTTGAATTGGTATTTTAAAAAATGACAAAGAGAAAATTAGAATGAAATCTGAAGTGTTGAGTTAAAATTATTGGTATTACTGCATTAAAGATAGATAAATAGAGATAAATGCTGAGGTATGTGAGTAAACACATAGATGTATTTTCTAGTTTTGTTCACTAATAGAATCTAAAGACAATGACACCCCATAACAATGAGCATAATGAGAGCTCTGCTCTTAGTTTCACTATGACATCTCCTATTAAATGGAACCAAGTTTACTTTCTCAAATGGGTAATTCTAGAGCTGGGTGAAAGAAACTGTACGATAATCCTGGAACATTGGCTGTGCTAGAAAGTAGGAAAAGACTCAATGTCTTGTGCAGACATATAAAGACACCAGCTTTTTAACCTATAGTATTAGAGCTCTTGGGCCCCACTCTCTGCCCACGTGCACTAAGCCAATGACAAATATTTTAGATTCTTCCACGTGTCATACAGCATTCTAATAATAAATTCTATTATCAATATGATAGTCTTTGCTGACTAATCACAACATACCCATAGTTTAAACCAAAAGAAGTCTGTCTACCATTTGAATATGTAGAAGTACATAGTCCAAGGCTGATATATATCTCTATAGTGTTAGGATGCTGGATCTTTTAATTACATGACTGCTGTGCGAAACCTATATTTGCAAAGTCATTTTATGTTCCAAGATATCCAGTCATCATATCTCTATTTCAGCAGGCCAAATAAATAAATAAATAAATAAATAAATAAATAAATAAATAATTTGTTAAAAAAGGAAAATCACAAAGTCACTAACTCTTCTTTCAATGACATTTTTCAAAAGTTACACAGCCCTACATGAATCTTATTTTCAGCCGCTTGGCTATAGAACCACACAAACTTGCTAGTGGGAGTAAAACCATGTGTAATTCACAGAACGCTATGCTGAACTAAAATGAGGATCTTATTACTATAGAACAGTGATATTTAGGGAGTGTACAGACCAATATCTACTCTAATAATTAGTCTTAATTCATTCTCACAATCGCCTGCCCCAATTATATAAATAACTTCCAGTACATTCATGTCTAAAAGGTGGTGCTAAATGTCCTTTTCTCATAGATAGTGTTGTTATTCATTCTATTTTAATTTGGTTTCTCTGTACACCTGTCACACAGACTCCCTTCTGGGATCTTATTCTGATTATCCTATCTATTTTATTTGAGTAGGTTGGTGGTTTTCTTAGGAAATATCTGTTGTACATATTATTATAATTTTTCTCAAGGGCTGATAAAATTCCTAACAGAAATACTACTCTTCTAATCGAGAGATCTATTTTTATTTTGTAAACTATTCAGAGTATAATAGATTTTCCAATTTTTTGACATTGTGCAGGAGGGACACAATAACAGCATATTTGGGGTTTCAGCTCTTTATTAAAGAAATTTCCAATGAATCCTTGTTTTCCCTTCAGCAGTTCTCTTCACTTTTATTTCCATACTGTCAAAATATCATTAGTTCCGGGGCCATATAGGTATTTCTGTTGTTCATATTGGATTTCTTCTCAGTTTTCAACATTTTGAGTTTAGAATTTAACGTTCCTGGGATTGCTAAATCAGTTATAACTTATACTGCCTTCCGCTTTCCAAACAACTTTTGCTATTATTGTTTCTGTTATGTTTTTCCTTGGAGATATATTTTTGAAAACATTTCTCACTCCTATTAATGGAGAATTTATTGCCCTGATCAGAGTGCCTTAGTTGATTGGAGCATCATCCCATAGCCAAAAGGTGGGGCTTTGATTCCCAGTCAGGGCACCTAGCTAGGTGGCGGTTTAACCCCCACCCCGGGGCCTGCAGTGCCTGGTCCGGACCCATACATCCCCAACCAGCATGTGTGGGGAAGGAAACTAATCCATGCTTCTTCCTCTAATTTGTGTTCCTCTCTCTCTCTTTCTTTCTCTAAAAAGCAATGAAAAAAAATGTCCTCAGGTAAGGATTAAAAAAAAGGAGAGAGAAATTTTTATTTAATTTAGAAAATTCAGATTTGGATATTTAAAAAGAGGTGTTTTCAACCCACCATCTTTGAACTAAAGTTAGTTTTAATTTACTTTTTGAATTTAAAATACAAAAGAAACAAAAACTTACACATATTTAATGTACATATGAGCACAAGAACTATCACTAGACTTGAATGTCTCAGTTATATATTACATATCTTACTCGACTCATCTGAGTGGAAAATGTGTTCCAGTTTACATGAAGTTGGAGAACAGAATTTTTATTTCTTATTTCATTCCAGGTGATTGTATTATATATCTTTTTACTCATGTAAAAACGTATTGTCCACTTATTGAGTGACAAATATTATCTTAGATGGAAAATATATTGTTACATTATAATTTTTCTGAGATCAATAATTATGAAAACCCCCTTAAAGATTTACTAATAATCCCCTGGCAATTCTATTCTTAAAAATTATCAAAGTTGAAGATGAGTCATTACAGTAGTCCTTTATAAAACAGAAGTATGCCAAAGGCAGTGATCTTTTCTATGTCGATAAGTATTCTTTAGGAGAATATTTCTCCACTGTTAGAAATTATTTTAAAATGCTTTAAGAGCCTTTTGATTCCAAGGCAGTAAAATCAGACTTAGAATGATATAAACAAAATAGGGTTTATTGGAGAAATGCATGTGTTTGCCCTGCTTTAGTTGCTCTGTGAGGTTGTCTGTGACATACCACTTTCTATTTTCCTACTTCTCTGTCATTACTGAGAAGATTGTGGTCCTCCTTTTCTTGGTAACACATCATAATCTCAAGATATGTGTCATGCCTTTTGTCATTCACACCTGATTCCAAGCATAAAGAATGAATAAAAACTAGCTGCCTTTTTTTCCTTCAGGAAATGTTGATTTGTTTGATTTCTTTATCTATATTTATCTATGTGTTTATTTACATTTTTGAATCAGAAGAAACAAGCAGAAGAAGACTTTATCATACTTCATTATAAGAGTTAGAATTTGTCACATATCTGACTTAAAATTAATAAAAAATAAAATAAATGAGACTGCCACTCTATTACCAAATGGTCATGGTTCATCCACTGTAGAACAAGAATTTGCACTCCCTAAATCAAGTAAATGCTACCCACTGTCATAGTAAACTGTGATTATGTAAAAAGAAAACAGAATGGAGATTGACAATTACTAAGATAAAAGATAATATGTATTATGACTACCTAAAATAGTTTTGAAAAATAAATATATTTTAATCTATTTATACAAACAAAATCAAAATTAATAGTGACTTAAAATACATTGAAAAATGGGTGTTTTAAAGAATTTTTCATTGTGGGATTTTATGACCAAAAATTTTGTGCCTCCTTCATATCAGCATTTCATAAAAATATAAAAAAGAAACAAAATACAGACAAACTTCGGCTCTCGAATGCCTTGGTTCTCGAAAATTTAGTTCTTGACTAAGCTGTTCATGGAAAAAAATTGTTTCGGTTGTCTAACAAAACTTTGGGTCTCGATTTTCTACCTGACAATCTTTTCATACTGATACCTATATAATCAGTCACGGTCTCTCAGGCAACAAACAAAGGAGATTCGGTTTTCAAACAAATTGCTTCTCAAACAGTTTTCCAGAATAAATTAAGTTCAAGACCTGAGGTTCCACTGTATTATAATTAACCTATATCTCAGCATGGATAAAATCAGTGGCATTAAAATGTATTAGCAGTCATTTTATTTTATAATGATATGAACTGAGAGGAAAAATAAAGTCAGTTACCATTTAACAGCAACTCTACTGAATGTAAAAGTTAAACTTTGTATGTCAACTTTGCTAGCCTATGATGCTGAAGGCATAGATCTTGGTCAAACACTAGTGTAGATGTTAGTGTGAAGATACATTATTACATTACAGATGTTATATGAAGAAATTTTGTAGATGTGATTAATATCTATAATCAGTTGATTTTGAATAAAGGAGTTTACCTTAATAACAAGAGAGAAAAAGTGGACCTTATTCAATGAAATAAAGACCTTATGAGAAAAACTGGGGCTTCTCACAGAAGAAGGGATTTTGAATCAATACTGTAACAGAAATCCTGCAAGTGTCTAGTCTGCTGGATTGCCTTATGGACTTTGAACTCAAATATGGAGACATCAGTTCTAGCCTGAGTTTTCAGCCTCTCAGCCTCCTGTACATATTTTGGACTTGCTAGCCCCCATCAATGTGTGAGCCAATTTTGATAGATAGATACATACATACATAGATACACAGATAGATAAGTAAATAAATATTTTGTTTTTTGGGGGAACATTGACTATTACAGATTTTGGTACTGAGAGTGGTTCTGGGGTAACAGAAGCTTAAGAATAAGTTTTCTGAATTAATTCTGGGATTTGTGGAATTGTTTCAAGTTCCAGGAGGGATTGAAAGATGAAGTACTAAGTGGGACACATGAGTCGGAGTACTACACTCTGAAAAAACTGCATAAATTTTCCAATTCCCACAGACAGAAACCCTAGAAAAATGTGTGATAATGTACATTAAAACTGTAAGATAATGGTGGAAGGAACATAAATTTGAATCTAACCGAATTCATCTCTATGCATCTACTGAGAAGAGATTCTGAATTCAGGTTTGCTGCTTGAGGTACTCAAAAGTTCCTAATAGTTTGCCTTATTAACATGTTGAAACTTGTACCAAAATGTGCCCTACACTAAATTATGTTGAAAAGCAATAACTGCTATGGTATACAATAGAAGAATGTATCCAAAGGTTTAGGGAGATTGGAATATTAAAGTGGATTTATCATGTAAGACCTGTCCACCCACCCCAAGAACACAGCTTTACCTCACCTGTGAGAAACACATTTGTGGGGGAAAGCCCAGCATCCTTGAAGAGTAACTCTGTGGTTGCTTTTACTACAGGTCAGAAATGACAGTGGAAACTGATGCCACTGAACTGAAATCTTTCAACACCATGAGAACTATTAGATGCCAAGGTGGAAGGGGCCAAGTGGCAGTTCTTTAATTTACCACCACTTAATTGCAAAAGACAAGGTGGACGTGGTTACTGTGATGAACAGGAAGCCGAGTCAAAGCAGTGATCAGAATAGTGTGACTTCAGAAACCTACGGTAGTGGTTCTTTGATCATGTCATCCCTAGGAGAAACAGAGGAGGGCAGTATAATAAAGTCTTACTTGATCTATACACGAGAAAGAGTTCTAGGTCAAGCAAGCAGAAGTCTAACTTGAATCACCAAAACAGAGTCATGTTCCCTCAATTCCCAGACATAGACCTGTTTACAGAACTAGAATACCTTGAATAAAAGGAGAACTTTGTCCCTTAGAGGAAGGGTCCCAGTATGCAGCAACAAATTATACCATTTTTCTTTCTCTCAACCTTCCCCAGAGAGACCTACATCCTTTTGCCAGGGTAGGTGTTCTTTGGTGAAAAATGATTAGTCTTTCTGGGGATTGCTGGACACATAGTCTATCACTTACTCCACGAGATCCAAAATATTACTATGGTTCATCACTCAAAGAAAAAGCTTAAGGTGATCAGATGATCAACAAAGTTTTAGAGCTCAATAGAGCTCAGGTTCATTTCACAGTAGGTTCACTGGGTCCCCAAACCTACTTCTTGATTATTTTCCCCATTCCAAAATGCATAATTAGAATATACATACTCAGAAACTGTCATAGTCCAAGAATTGGGTCCTTGACCTGCGAAGTGAGGGCTCCTGTAGGGGAAGAGGCCAAGTGAATGCCACTAGAATCACCTTTAGGTAGAAAAACCAAAGCACTATCGCATTCCTGGAGGGACTGCTGATTAGTGCTGCCATCAAAGACTTGAAGGACACAGGGGTGGTGATTTCTAACATATCTCCACTCAGTGTATCCATTTGGCCTGTGCAATGGATAATTGTATAAAGGAAGAGAAGGAAATAAAGTAGGAGAGGTTTGTTTGGCAAATACTATGAGAGCATAATTTTCTGTTGCTGCAATTCAAATCACCACCAACTTAGCAACATAAAACAGTATCTATTTATTATCTCACAGTTTTCATGTACCAGAAGTTGAATACATTTTCATTGGCTCCTCTGCTCAAGTTGTCACTATGCTGAAATCAAGCTGTAAGCCAGGGCTGTAAAGTCATCTGATGATCAAAGTCCATTTTGATTTTCATTGGTTATTGACAGAATTAAGTAAGTTTTGGATGTAGGACTGAAGGTTGTACTTTCTTGCTACCAGCCAGCTGGGGCTTTTCTGAGCACCTTGAAACCTCCACCCATTCCTCCAACACTTGCCTCTCCATATATCATGGTAGGTTGCTCCTTTAAGGCTCACTTCAGCCATCTCTGACCCTTTTTAAGGGCTCTTCTAGGACAATGTCCATGTTGAACACACTCAAAGTCAATTGATTAAGGATGTTAATGGCTTCTGCACAATCCCTCTGCCATACCATTATGCCAGTGATGTCTCATCATATTCACAAGCCAAATTTATAACCAATAGGAGAGCGCTTGCAACAGGAGATATAAATTTCAGGGTCTTCCAGAATGCTGCCTATAAGAGAGACTTTGAGTGCTGGGTTGAGTATTGAAAACAATATGTGTAACTAATAAAATCAATTTACCTTTTAGAAGTAGGAGTAGAATAAAAACAAAGAGGGAGTACCTGTAGATTCCTTAAAGACAGATTTGGAAGTATGACATACCTGAGGCATTCAGGTTGATAAATTAATAAATTATTAATTAGAAAATCTTTTAAAACTGAAGTAATTGTGACCTGAATTGAGATTACTTACCTCAGAAATGATGTAGATTAATTAAGGAATTTGAATAGCTTTGATAAGGGGTGTGATTAAAGGAAAATAATAAAACATAAATAAGTTATCCAAACCTGAGTATCTGGGAAAAGGTAATACAGAAGAGGTTTGTAGTGTTGAGTGATGAATAGTTTTATATAAGTGATGTAAAAATTACCATAAAAGTATGAATTAAAACAATAAATCTCTCATTCCATAGTTTCTGAAGGTCAAAAGTCTAAAATTGGTCTCGCTAGCCTACTATCAAGACATCGACATGGACGTATTCTTTCTGGAGCATCAAGGGGAAAGTCTGTGGTCTTGCATTTTCCATCTTTTACAGATAATGATGGCCCTTGGTTTAAGACTCTCTTTATCCACCTTCAAAAACAATGGTAGTTTGAGTTTTTACCACATGTATTTATTCTTATCTTTCCTACTGCCCTCTTTTGATTTAAAGGACCTTTGAAAGTACATCAAACCACCTGAATATGTACAGGAAATCTCATTATAAACTCAGTTGTTTAGCAATCTTAATATCATCTGCAACCTTAATTCTCTTTGGTCATAAAAAACAACATTGACAGCTTCACAAGATTAGGATGTGGAGATTTTTCTGGATCCATTATTCTGCCTACCACATATGAAAAAATAAGTCAATCAAATTATAAATGTTTTGATTAATTACACTTATTTTAGTCATTCTATTGTATCCTTATGGCACAATGAACTTTATTTCCACTCATTTTAATCTGCATTATTCTGCCTTACTTGGTTTGCTTCATTTTAATAGGTCCAACACACTTATCCTAGATAAACCCTTATAATATCAATTTCTTAATATTAAAAACAAATGCAGAAGAAAACACTTCAAGATCTAATTACTGATTGCTGAATAGATAATAAAATTCAACCAAAGTATTAAATATCTCCACCATATAATCTGATTCTTTTAATTATTCTTAGAGAACACACATGAATCATAAAAATTTGTGATAAATTTTATATGAAATTTAGAATCTTTTCATTAACTTTTTTCTAAGTAAATGAGGTACTGGGGGTACAAGTTTATATTTTGTCAACATAGGAATATTTTTGTACATCACTGAGAGCAAAGCACTGAACTCTTATGAAAGGTCTGTGGGCACCACAGATGTTAGCAGGTAAATTTTTAATGTTTTTTGAATGTGAACAGCTCCACACAAAAAATAGAGTGCCTCATTAGCATTTATTGTTTCTGCAAGGTTAAAAGGAGAACACCGTCAACTCTAATTATAACTACTGTAGATTAAAAGTAATGTGTTACTAAAAAACTTCCAACATCCTCAATTTTATTTTCAGTGCTTTTTCTTTGAAGTGAGAAAAATGCACATACCTCCAAAAGCATCAATTTTACAAATTTGAAATATCAGTGGGTTGCATTCATTGTAAAGGAGAAATGAAAACACCTTTGTTTTCTGTCAAAATGACTTTATTATTACCCTTATTTCTATTATTATTATTAAACTAGAGACAAAAACGTTAGTTTTTTTATTTATTGATTTTTAGAGAGAGAGAGTATAAAGGAGGGAGGTTTTTCCACTTATTTATGCATGTTTTGGTTGTTTCTTGTATGTGTTCTGACTGAGGATCAAACCCGTAATCTTGGTGTTTTGGGTCAATGCTCTAACCAACTGAGCTACCCAGCAGGGGAATAGAAATATTTTGTCATGGGACTCACTTTTTTCACCAGGTGCTTCTGGGGGTGTGCAACAATCCAATTTTTAAATTTTGGGGAATTACGCGGTTTAGCATAGTTATATATAGGGGTCTCTTAGGGAATTCATCAGGGGTCCATGAAGATAAACAACCAAGGATCACAGGGACAAGAACTAAAAGAGCTATAGTGATGAGTTAATCTCATACTCATCTTTTTTCTTTTCTTTCTCTCCTCCTGATTCCTATAATTTGCGATTTTCTCTCCTCCTCTGTTCTTTCTCTCTTCAGCTCTTCCTGCCTTTTTCTCTCTCCTTTACTTCTACAAGTCGTATATATGCACTACTTCTTAACTCCGTCCATAGTCCTCATAGTTTTATTTTGCATCTAGTAGCTCCAGACTGATTCATAACTGACCTTGAACTCATTCATTAATTTAATACATTTCTTCACATATTATACTCTTGTCATTCTTGGAAGGTTTAAGTATAAATCAATGAAGTAAGAATAGATTCCTGTTTTTATAAATCTTATATTCCAATGAAGAGAGACAGGTAGTAAACAACACACAAAGAAGAGTAAATTTTATACTATGTAAGAAAGTAATGGACAATAAAAATGAAAAAAATCCTTCTTTATTTTCAAATTATTTTTCACCTCTTGACATTGAATATATTGTTATATTAGTCATTTCATTCACTCCAAGAGAAATGCCATGTCCATGATCATGGATGTGCAGCCTAAGTACCTCACCCCCAGCTATTCCATGAATCTTGGTAACATTCTAGTCTGCAACTGAGCTGGGAAAGGCAACATGTATATAATTTTATTTTTCTATTTGTTTACTGATTTTTTTGTGAGGTCATCCCCAAAACTCACTTTATTTCTCCCTTTAAATATTCAAAAATTCTCATTAAATAAGTACCCTACATCGGGTTCATTTTTGCCCAATCATCAAGGTTTATTTGTGTGATAATATAGCAAATCCATTGGCAAGAGCCCATGAGTCTGTAAAAATCCAAATGATCCCGTAAAAACTGGAGCTCACTTTTATTCCATTTTTAAATGAAGAGCTTGATCTCTGCCCAATGCACAGACTTGCCTTAACGTTCTTCCATCCAGTTTTATTGCATACAGTCATAACAGTGTGGGTTTCAAAAGAAAAACCTGGTCTTCAATCTGGACACTCCCATCTGTGAACCAGGAAACCTATTTTGTCTTGGATGGAACCTACGTATGATTCAGACCACAGGGCAGTGACAGTGGGGATGCACTTGGAAGGCTCTGTGTTTGACATCTATGGGTTTTGAAGCCACCTACTCTTGTATGCAGTACACTACTTCTTGAAATTCATTCTTTAGCATGCTCTTGAATACACCATTTCCACATTATAGATGAGTTTTGGTGTGCTACTTCCTGTTTGAATCTTCCTCTGGCATTACCCAGGATATGATTATATTTGTGCTCAGAATTACCTGATGCTTTTCAGAATTGTGGACAGTCTTGACCAGCACCCGATGGTAAGCTAGCAATCATCTTTTAAATGTCCAGTTCCAGGTCCAACATCCAACAGCAGCACTACTTTAAAAATATTTCTGTCTGAATATACTCTGAATTCAGATACTTTTAATACTATCTAAACTTTCAGAACTCAAAGTCTCAGTGGGATTGCCTGTACCACCGCTCCGTAAATTATTTAATGTTTGCCTCTTCCCCACTCAAGCTCAGATTGTGTTCTGGCTACTCTATGAATGGAATCCAATAGGACTGTTATTTGAGAGGACCGAGATTTTACCAAAAACCGAAGAAAGTGGCTAGCCTCTGAGTCTCCTAATGATTGACAGAGTCTGTCCAAGATAGAAACGTATTCCTCACAATTTGAAGACTATCTCTAGTTGATTACTCAAGACCAACTAATTCCCAGGGATTTCATAAACTGAGCTGGACATTGAATTTACTTGAAGTCTTTGGGAGGTCTCCGTTTGTCATTCAAAGGATGATTAAGATATTTAGCTTTTCCGAGCTTCTTCCACTGAGATGGCAGCTATCATGATATCGATCATTCTAGAGCAATGACTTATCTTAATGATTATCATGTCCAAGTCCTACCTCCATAGATTATGGTAGTATACTTATGGATTAAAATATCTCTGAGGCAAAACAATGAGTGCATAATGATTTTAATTCAATGACAGTGCAATCTCTGAATGGTTACATTGCAAGATTGAGGTTTATTTTTAAAATTACAGCTTACCGTCTATATTATTTTGGGTTTGTTTCAAGTGTACAGCATAGTGGTTAGACAATCATATATATTACAAAGTGTTGCTCCTGAGATATTTTTTAAATGCAGTGTATCCAAGTTTATCGTACCTGCAATTATTTGAATTTTAACTTCACCACGCCTTATTTTAAAGAGATTGATAAGATTTTCAACAGCAGGACAGGGGTTTCAGAGGATATTTCCTAAAACAGAGAAGTCAAACAAAATCTTCTATATAAATACATAAAAAAGAAAATAATTTATTCATTCCATAAGGATATAAACCAAGGATATTTTTATGAAAACAGGTATCTTTAATGAAAAATGCACATATTTCTGCAAATCTAGGAACTAGCATGATATCTTACATATATTTAGTGCTTAAAGCAAAAAGATTTTACTGTTTGAAAAAAATAATTAACAAGTTAATTTAGAAATTACCATGCAGCTGTTATGAGGAAAAGAGAAAAGGAAATCACAAAACTTATGTCACTTTAACAGTCTAAATTTTACATAATATTTCTATTTGACCACTGCACCTCTCCCAAGTACCTGAGCATGACTCTTCCGAGCAGTAACGGTGGTTGATGGATTTATAAAGATGTGCTGAACTGTATAAAGCCTGCTATGAGCTGTCAAACGGAAGAGCACATGCCAACTGCTGTCTCCTGTGTACTCAGGATTTAAACTATGTTCTGTGCATAGCAAAGTAGTCTTCAAAAAATGTATTGCCATACTGGATGCAACATTACATTTCTTCCATATTTCCGCCTTTTATTATTGAGATAAAAGTCTCCAAATTTTCTTTTTAAAAAAAATTAATATTCTCAAGAAGCCTGAAGTGGTATAAGTTAATTTTGAAAATTTTCCCTAAACTTTGCAGAGATCCATCATTCTAGTTGTCAGAAAGCTAATGGTAAACTATGTGAATGTATTAGTGTTGTCTCAGGAATAATAAATAAAATTCACTCTATGTTATATTAAATATAAGAAATTTCAGCAGGCACCAAATTAAGTGACTGCATTATCATAGGCTAATATAAATAATATGCATATTTATATATGAGCCACATATACAATGTCTATTTGTATTCTGAAAGTAGATTTACCATACTTAAAATTAGTTCCTTCCTTCTGTTATGATCTATAAAGTCGGAATTTTATTACTATTATACCTTTTAGTTGTTATTGTTTCTACCTCTGAGAAAGCAAAAACAGCAAAGCAAATTGCATGAAAGATAGAAGATAAGAAGGGTAAACTTACCTCCAGCTTGGGAGGCTAAAAGGTTTAATATTGATTTAGAAAAATTAATCTTTGATATTATACTTGTCTGTGTTTGTTTTGTTTCTCTTTTTAAATTATTTTTAAATTACTATTTTAAAGAACAGTTTTAGATTTACTTAAAATATAAGAAAATAGTACAGAGAGCTCCCATATCTCTCACACCATGTTTATGCTATTATTAAAATCTTATATTAGCATGATACATTGGTTAAATAAATGAACCAATGTTGATAAATTGTTAATAACTAAAATTCATACTTTATGGAGATTTCCCTGTTTTTCCCTTATTTACTTTTTTTCCTCCCTTATAATACCATCATGTCTCCTTACAGACATTTGTCATATCTTCTCTTCTTTTGATGACCTTGACATTTTTGAGAAGTACTGGTCAGTTTTGTTTTGGTTGTTTTTATTTTTTGTATAATCCCCCTATGAAATCAATTTTTAAAAATGTTCTTGGCATGGCTTCACTTCAGTTATGAGTTTTGGAGAGGAAAACCACAAAGGTAAAGTATCATTTTAATCATATCACATGTAGGGTAAATACTATCACCACAATTCATCTCATTTGATGTTGACCTTGATACCTCAACTGATGTAGTGTTTGTCAGCTTTATTTTGTCACACTGTCCACACTGTACACTTTGGAAGGAAGTCATTATCCACAGCCCACACTTAAGAAGAGGGCATCATGCCATCCCTTCTGGGGGGCAAAGTATTTACCTACAGTATTCAGGAAGCTTCTGAATGGAAATTTTTTTTCTGTTCTCACTCCTGTATGTATTCAATCATTCATTTATATAAATAAATACTTGTGGATATTTATTTTATATTCTAGCATATAACCGAATACAGCTTCATGTCTCTTTTGCTCAATTTTTTTCCTGTTTTAGCCACTGAGTTTTTTTTTTTTTTTTGAGGGGGGCATCCTGTGACCCTTTGACATACCTCCATCTATGTGGTGTTTTTCTTCTGTACTTTTCTTTCTCCCTTACCTCTTTGTTTTCTTACACTACAAGATGCTCCAGGCTCATCCTATATATTACATAACCCAGTCCTAAAAATCATTTATTTCTTCAAGGAACTCTAATTCCTTTTATTGAAGAATGGTAGTGGAAACCAAGATCTGAGTGTTGTGTGTACTTGTTGCTCCTGGGGTGTCTTTATTTTTAGACATTCTCAGTTGGCACAGCAAGACAATACATGTGTGTCAACAAAGCTATTGATATATACATAGTTATAAATATTTTTAATGTGACCATCTGCACCTTTATTAAACTAAACGTGAGTTCATATTGATGTCTCCAACTCTAATGCATTATCACGTGGGTCATGGTAGCCTCCTCCCCTTGCTTGTCTGTAAATTTCCAGTCAAACGGGAAAACTGGCTATCACCAACCACTCTCCATTTCATTTTCTAATTTTAGTGTACATTTACAGCTGTATTAGAAGTATTAATCTCTACTCTCACAGAGAAAACTTTATGAGTTAGAATATGATGCTTATGTGCACATCAGTTTGCCTTCTTTTATACACATTTCTAATATTATATGTTAGCACCATTTCCCTCTATCTGCTTCAGCAAAGTCATTGCATACATTTGTAATATAGTTAGATTTTCTGTCATGGTCTGGATTCTTTCCTTCATTCCTCAAATCCTATAAGAATTTTTGTAAAAGACATTTTTAAAAACACATTAAGGTTACTTCCTGTGTGATAAAGTTCTTTGGGTTTTGATAAATGCTTAATGTTGTGTATCCACCATTATAGTATCATATAAAATACTTTCACCAACCTAAAAAAATTTCCTGCATTTCATTGATTTTCACCTTACCTATATTCACATCACCTGTGATAAATAATCACTGATCTGGTATTTATAGCTCTGACATTTCCAAAATGTCCTATAATTGAACCCACATTGGCTCTTTATACTTACCAATATTTGTTTAAGGTCCATTCATATCTATTTATGTTTTAATAGCTCATCTGTTTTGACTGTTGAAAACATCTTTTGTGTAAATATACCATAATCATTTTATTAACTCACCTTTTGGATGACTTCTTACTTGCTTTCATTCACAGGAAGATTTTTATGTGAAGGTAGATTTTCAAATCAGTTGGGTAACTACCCAGCACTATTATTGGATCATATGGTAAGACTATGTTTAGGTTGCTAAAACCTACCAAATTATCTTCCGAAGTGAACTATACCATTTTTTTATTGCCACCAGTAATGAATGAGAGTTCCTGTTGCTCTGCATCCTTTCTAACAGTTGGTATTGCTGTCAGTTCTTTTTCTTTTTTTAAAATTTTACTGCATCCATTCTAGTAAGTTTGCAGTGGTATTTCATTGTCCATTGAATGGATTTCCCATAGGTTTTAACTCTCAGATTTCAACCCAGACCCTCCAGCAATTCATAAATTACAGTTCAGGTTTACCCTATTACTGGCACTGGTTTCCACAGCAGTTTTCACTTGGGACTCTGCTCTGTCTTTTTCCATCTGTTTCTCTAATTTTGGGGGCAGCGGGTTGCCTTGGGTAGTCACCTCTCTTAAGGACCTAAGAACAGTATTGTAAATACTGTTCAGCTTCTTATTCATTGTTAGGATGGACTGGGGACTTCCAAGCTCCTTAGATGTGAAACTGGGAGCCAGAAGTGTTTTTCTCATTATTATAGGTAATTTTTATGAGTATAGTTGCAGAATTTTTGAAAGATAATTTTTTCTTCATCTGATTATAAATGGGTGTTGGTCTTGTTCAAGTATTTTATCTTCCCTTATTTTACTTTATTTATGTTTTTTGGGTGATCCAGTGATTGTTTTAAATACGTCTTGGTGTTAATATTCTTAATAAGCTGTCCACAAATATCCTTCTAATTATTTATCTATAAATATGTTGTCTCTGATTTGTGTGTGTGTGTGTGTGGCTTGCCCCCTATCCCTCTAACCACTCCTCTCTTATAGTCATTTAAATTTCTGTCTTTTCCTTTTAAACTCTGTAATAGTTTCTTTAGTGTTTCTTTATGCAATACTTTAATTGAATATTGTTTAATAAATCACCATCTCTTTATATTACATTTAGATAATGCCAATATATTTACAAGTTTTACTTTGATATTCATATGCTCTATGTTTATTTCAAATAATTCAAACATTTTTTTTTTTCATGTGGTAGTTTTAACCTAATATATTTTGTCCACAAGACTGCATCTTCTTGTTTTATGTATTCTGTGCTCTGGGTTGCTTAAGTAATTTATACAATAAGGAGATTTTTATCCTTTTCAACATTTTTTTAAAGATTTTATTTATTTATTTTTAGAGGGGAAGGGAGGCAGAAGAAGAGGGAAACATCAATGTGTGGTTGCCTCTTGAGTGCCCCCAACTGGGGACCTGGCCTACAACCCAGGCATGTGTGGAGTGTGAATAGAGCCAGTGACACTAGATTTTTATTCTTATTTCTCTGTGTGGCTCATTATTTTGAATCATCTCATGTCTTCATACTTCTTCTGAGGTTTCATTATTTCTTCGACTGATCTTTTCTTTTGCTGTTTTCTCATCTTTGCACCACAAGTCAGTTTGTGTAATTTTCTCCTCCTAGTGGATATTAAGGTGGGTTTTAACAGTGATTTCCTGAGTATCTGTTATACCTAATTGAGAAGAAAAATAAATATTTATATTTGGGTTTTTTGTATATTTTATTGATATGTTATTACAATTGTCTCATTTTTTCTCCCTTTTATCCCCTTCACCCTGCATCCCATCCCATCATTCCGATATATTTGTTTTTTAAAGCCACCTGTAATCATTTTAGCTAACATTTGTTAGAAACCTAATAATCAAAATGAGTGTGATGATAAAAACCTATGAATAATAAAACAAATATTATTTGCAAATTATAATGTATGATTTAATACTAGAAAATATTTAATATTTAGATCTAATATTTCAAAAATATATTGGATATCTTCATGAAAAGGTTTTAGTATTTTTCCAAATTTATGAACCTATACCAAAGAAAACGTTTAGAAGTACAATGAAATGGGAGTTGTGTGTATTTTCTATGGAATCAAGAATTATAATCAATATATAATAGCCTTAATTAAAATAGTATGGTACTGAATTAAGAGTGGGTAACTGATAAAATATAAGAAATTTGTCCTAAAATAAATATGAGCTGAATATATGGTGAGTAAGGTTTTCATATAAATGAGAAATATGTTTTATACCAATGATTTTTAAATGAAGCTGATTATCATAGAAATACCCAAAATATGAACACCATTGAATAAAAGAATTGAATGTGAAATTAAGAGGATAAAACAACTAAAATCAAATTATAATTATAACTTATCATGTCAGTTTGGAAAAGTGTGCCGTAAGTATGAAAGGCATACTTATCCTACAAAATATCCTACAAAAGAAATGTATCCATATTATTATCATTTTAAAATTTTATTAACAAATTCAAAGAAATAAGAGTGGCATAATATTTTGAAAATTAAGAAGTCAAAAATGTTAATTTTATATTACAAAACTTTAAATGAATGTTAACATTGGTTGAAAAATTGGAAAAGTTAAAAATAAATGGGCATTTCTCAAAGGAAACTGCAAGTAGAAAAATAATATTAGCAATTAAAAGATGATCATCTAAATAGTAAATGTTTTCACAAGAAATTTGCATTTTTAAATAATCAATAAATCACAAAACAGGAAGATTTTGAATAGATGAACCACCTTATTGAAAAAATAATATCTATGTAAGGATTTTAAAATTTCATAGGAAAATTACAGATATTATTTCTGTCTGAACACAAACATAATTAACTAGAAACATGTAACACAGAAATAATCATATATGTAGACATATTTTATGTGCCTTTTAAGAAACAAGCCACTCTGATCATAATAAGTGAAATGAGAAGAGAAAGTTAATGGAGTGGTGCTTTCATTATTTTTAGAATTCTGAGGTCACAAAAAAGGAAATTGCTAAGTGATCAATCCATATTTTACAGTGTCACTAATCAATAAAATGAAGATATGGATAATTACATATTTCATCAACTTAGCAAGGTTTTCAAAAACAGCATACATCAGCTAGATAAGGATATTGAATAGAGTGTCTCTTAAAATGTTATTTAAATAGTAATTTAAAATTATTGTTTTTATTTATTAGGAATCTTACAAATCCTCATGCTTCATAATATAATAAATCCCTCCGGAACTAGGGAATAAAATAATTTCTCATATACAATAATTTATTTGTAAATTTTAACACAGATTTAGAGTAATTAAACATTAGAAACAGTAAATATATAAAAATGAACTTATAAGTATAAGTGAAGTTAGAGTTTTTTTAGAAGCTTAATTAATAAGTTACCTTCATCCCCACTAGAATTTGGAGCCAATTGAAAAATAAAATAGACAAATGGATATCAAAATGATCTCTTTATTAAAAATAAAGTTGTTTGGACAATAGAGCTAGATTTAGGAAACTTATATTAGACAAATTTATCCACTTAGGTAGTGCTTTACTGTTTTTTTTTGCTTCTGCAGAAAAGGGGTTGGCCTTTTCCCTATAGGCAAATGAGAAAATTACAGAATTTGCGGGAGTAATAAATGAGGTATTACAACAGAGATTCATCTTGTTGAGAAACATGAAAACTAGGGATAACAGAACACCCCTCAAATAAAAGGACATCATAGAATGGAACCTGCTATGAATCATAATTAAATGTATGGAACATGTTAATCCCATATTAATATAATGCACAATAATTACTAAGGGTATTAACTTGAACCTTTGTGGAGAGTAGGACCAATAAAATGGCATTTGTCTGGTCAAGATGGCATAAAGTATATAAACCAAAGTGGAGTCACTCATGTAAACCAAGATGGCTGCCTGTCAGCCATGTTACTTTGGGTCAAGAGAGAAATTACCTAAGTCATGCTGGACACATCTGGCAAGGAGACACACCCAAGATATCTGCACACATGATCAGAACAGCCCGATCTACAGAGCAGGACCACCCATAGATAGGATCCTGGGAAAATTCCCCACTTGGCATCAGGGGTGCCAGGACATTTATGGAAAAGACCTGGGAGGGCGGAGTAAACACTTTCAAGGTATAACTGAGGCAGGCTCCAGGCCACTGCTGAGACAGCTGAGCTCCACACAGCAGAGTGAGGCTCCATGACACACTGGTGTCCCTTGGCAACAGCCACCAGAGGCTCTGCCCTGCTGAGCTGAGGACTTCATCTGCCCTACTGCCCTCCTGGCTCTCAAGATCTTCCTTGCAAGGATGCTGACAACTCCCTTGCCCACCATGCTGTCTCCTGGACCTGCAGACTGAGTCTCTGGGACTTGGGTTCATTATCCCCCAACTGATTGCTGGGGGTGTGTGTGTGTTATATTTCTCTTAGATTGTTAGAGTGTGAGTAAGATATTAATGTATGTTGATGTTCTACTTTGAGTGAACCTGCATTCAGTAAAAGTGAGTGAAGAGCATAGTGAGTGTGTGTGACTCTTGTCTATCCCTTGGTGCTGGGCCGCTCAGCAGGCAGCTGGCCGAGCAGTTGCCCAGTGGACTTATAGGAAAGACTATATCACGAATACATGCTTGTGACAACCTGGAGTTTGAATTTAGCTTTGCAAACATTATTTACAAAGAAATTATTTTTAAATACCTGAAATATTTACAATTTCCAAGCTATAGAAGAAGCCCAGTGTCCATCAATAAAGGGGTGGATGAAACAACTGTGGAACATTTACACAGTGGAATTCCACTTGGCCATAAAAAACAAGAAAATTTTACCCTTCGCAACAATAGGAATGAACCTGGAGAATATTAATATAAGTGAAATAAGCCAGTCAGAGAAAGACAAATACTATATGATTTCACTCATATGTGGAATCTAACAAACTGAACAATAGATGGCAGATAATGGTGGAGGGGGAAGGTTAGGGGGTGGAGGGATTGAGCAAAAAAGAAAAAGGACTCATGGACATGGACAAGTGTGGTGATTGCTGGGGGGAGGGGGTATAAGGGGACTAAATGGTAATTGGAAAATATAATAAAGATTATATATTAAATATATAACAGTTGCTTCCATGTGAATATATATATTCACATTTGAAAGTCTAACAATATTCTGGATAACCTAACAAAACATAGTCAATATGAGTCATCTAGTTTTTTCTGAGACATTTTCTATGCTTTTAAAACTATATTCATTATTTTATTAAGTTTATATAGTACTGTGTTTTTAAATTATTAATGGCATTATAAAATTTTTCATTTATGTTGTGCCAAATGACCATGACTCAAAATGAAACTTTGGAAAAAAGTTACTTCTTGACCAAAATATATATGAGTTCCCTATTAAGTCTAAACCCCAGTGAATTGTCAAAGAGAGCAGTTGTTAAATGGCTCTTTGTAAAGCACATCCAAATTCCAAATAATGTCAATAATTCTAGTACATAAAGCACAATAAAAATGTGTATAAAGCCAGAAAGTTCTAGAAAAAAATAATTCTAATTTTCTAGAATATTGAAGATAGTAAGAAACTGTTGTAGCCCAATAAGAAAAACTGCTAGGGTATTTCGATGTAGAAGAATGTAAGTGGAAAATAATTAATTTGATGTAAATTGACACTGCCTGGGTAAATTGATTTTAAGCTAAATCCATGATCAGCCCAGAGCCATCTCAGAAAACCTGAGTTAGTCACCTGCACAGATCTAAACTTGCTGCGTTGTTGCATGATGTTTTAACCTGATAACGTCCAAACTCTCATCCGCATTTAAAATTCTATTCCTGTTATACTGTCACAACCAAGGGAAGTATTCTCATTTATTTTTCTCTCTCTCTTTGCCTTGTATAGCTTGTGATAGAATCACTCAACGAATCGAGGGTGATGCAATATGAAAATTCCCATATTAGTTTAACACATTCCAGACAACTAGAATCAGCTACTGAGGCCTGAGAAAGCCATAGACACGAATGAAAAAGAAAGAGATTCCTAACCAAAATTTAATTTAAAGAAAGTATGATTGCTTTCTTGTGTAATAAATATATAAGAAGTTAATTTTTGGAAAAAACAGCAGAAATTTTAGTAATAATATATAAATAATAGTTAAAGAGTAATATCGAAGCAGTCAGTTATGATGTTTAACATCTTGTTCATTAATATGTCTAATCATGCAACTAACAGTTGGTACTCATTTTCTGATTGACCTCAAACTAAATACTGAAGATATAGTCAATGCTTTCAGAGAGTTGGTTGTTTAGGTGACATTAATTCGGGACATTCTTTTCTGAGATTATTGTTTCTAAATCATCTTGAATTATTTTAATTATCTTCTTATATATTTTAAATTTAACTTTCACCATTAAAATGAATTGAAAATTCTTTAACTGACTAAAAATTACCCTGTTATCTATTAAAGTCGAAGTAGAATTCTTAAGAAATTGGGTATTAGTTTATGCTGGAATTGAGTTTTTTTCTATGATAGCAATAGAAGATGCTTAAAATAAAAACTTTTAACTCTAGGTAAGTTGCAAACATTGTAGAACAAAAGGTAATAAAACTGTCAGTACTTTAGTTATTGTAAATATATTAAAATACCTGTAGTTAATTATAGAAACAAATAACAGTTGAACAGGAACACACTTTTATTATGTTTTGTAATGTAAAGAATGGACATTTGTAACCCTATTATCAGGCTAATATGAATTTTTTTCCTCATATATTCAATATAGCAAAAGATCTTTGGTGATTTCAGACAGTAGAAATACCATAAATTGTGATTAACATAGGAAGATAAATATAAGAGACTACTAACCCTTAAAGAAAAGTCTGGTCAGATATTATTCAGTCCCTCTCTCTTTTTAAAAATGTGTTGAGGTAGAAAATTGAATTTTTATAAATGTACAGAAGATTTAGAGTTAGAGAAAATACCAAACATTTAAAAAAATTTTAGTTAAAGGAAATATATTAAAAGTTATCCAATGAAGTAAATGTGTCCTTCTAAGTTATGATATGAAAAGTGAGATGGTATCATTTGCTATAACACTGGTAATACCAGCAATGATGAATTTTTATGATTTTAAATGACTTGCTAAAGTAATGCCTATGCACTCATATATTGATTTTCTAAAATCACCCAAATCTGTTTCTTCAGAGTCAAGTTATCATGAATTTCAATGCTCAGAATAAGACTTCTTAAGGAGACAGAACCTCTTAAGGAGTGTCTTTTTACCATGCGTAGCTTGATTACTAGGAGTCTGACACTTCCCAACATTTTATTTTCTTTATTTTTTCAGACAAAGAAATCAAAGACATGTTATAGGGCACATTTAAAATACCACGCCCACATTCTTCAGCAGAACTGGAAAAAATACTTCCCCAACTTAGACACTGCCAAAGACTGCATGAAGAATCCACTCTTGGATGCTCCCAAGCTGAAATGTTTAGTTTTCTAACTTTTGATTTTGATGTACTTTTATTGATGTAGCATCAGCCAAACTATGTAAAAAACTTCTGGATCCATATTCAATCTGAACATATGAAATTATTCAATACCACCAAATACTCACTGTTAACATTTAACTGAGCCTTAAACTTTTCTAATTTAGCAGGAGGGAGGAAATTGATTGTATGTAGAAATTGACCTATAAGTAAAGTGAGCTGTAATTAAATTACTACATTTTTCTGCACATTATACATGGGATTATTATATGCTTTATCACACTCATGGTATGTAATAATTATATCCATGTACAATGTGTATCCTTTTTATCCCTTCAAAAATTTGGGCAAAAAAAGGTACATTATACATGGCGGAATATGGCAAATACAAATATTCTACATTTTGGGTGATATGGGAAGGAATTAGAAATGTAAAAGACTTTAAAGGGGAAACCCTTGTGACTGGTAAATGGAAGAGGGTTTAGGGGCGGGCAGGAAAGATTTTCAGAGTAAAATGCAGGCATGCAGCCTACCAACATACGTGGAAGAAAAGAGGATTCAGTACAAAGAGCCTCCAACTGCTGTACATCTAGAGAATTTCTCAGAGAGGTTAGTGGAGGACCTCAGGGAAGAGGTTGCCCTTTGGAAGAGCCCAACCCCTGCTTGGGTGGACATGACCTGGACTCTGTTACCACTGCCTGGCTTCGTCACTGAACATCTCACACATACATGGCCTTGGCATGAACCCTACAGTTTGTGGTATGTTCTTCCTTGAAGGACGGTTTGGGGCACGCCTCCAGGACTGCCACAGATGCCTCGGTTTTACTGGTGGGGAAGGGCTAGTTGTTCTGGTGTGGTCAAAGGAAAGGCTGAAAAGGCTGAGTCATTTCAAAGATTAATAACTGTGTAACTTTGAACAAAACAGCTAACTCCAGAGCCTCAGTTTACTCATTTCTGAAGTGCAACAAATGATACCTGCATCATAAGAGAGTTAATATTAATTAGATAATTTTAACTACATAAAGCCCTTAGCCTTGTATTTGGTTTATTATGAGCATTAAATAAATGAAAGCTATGATTAATAATATGATTATGCTTAGTAAAGAGTTCCTTTTGCAGGAAAAAGAGTTTTTTAAATCAATTTCAAGACTGCATTGAATAGTGTATATAGTAACTATATCCTTGTAGTATATTTAGGAAATGAGTTAGGGAATTAAGGAAGATTAAATTGTAAGATTTATGTAGAATTATAATCTTTTATCAATGTCTACTACAATCCTGTTATAAATACCTAAAATGTGAAACTGTCTAGAGAATTTGGTAGTGCATAGAGACTGTAAAATTTTTGAGGGACAAAATAGGAAAAACTAAATTTTTAAGAGATTATTATAGAAATATTGATGTTACAGCTCTTGTAGGTGAGGTTGGGTGGTAGAAGGCAATGCCAAACATACTGCTGGACACTGTGGGAATGAAGATTTTGGGTAGAGAACTTGGCTGGTTTATGTTCTGGTTTTGAATGAAACGTAGAACTATAATGAACATGGATAATTGGCTGAAGGAATTATTAAACGATGTCTGAAAAGTGCAACCTGGTTTCCCCAACTGCTGATAGTAAAATGAGAGAGGAAACAGATAAATTTAGGAATAAATTAGGAAATAGGAACCAGCATTTGATAATTTGGAAAATTCTTGGCTTATCCATAATACAAAAAAATGAGAAAGCATGATCTAGAGAAAACACCAAGGTGGTGGTTAATGGATCAAATCAACAGTCTCAGCAGAAGCCATTAACAGAATGTCAGTCACCCAAGAATGACCTGGAGAATGCCCCCTTGTCTGACTGCCTGGACTCTCATGAGTTCCACAAGAGAAAGACAAAGTTTTGAGAAATATGTATCCATAGAAACACGACTATTCTGGATGGGAAGGGACAGAGATTGGGTGAAGAGAGACAGAGTGACTCTGAGGGCAGAGCCATGGATAATCGAAGCCTGAGCCAGTGCTGGAACCCAGGGTGTACGACCACCACCCTGCTGGGACCAGGGGCAGCTCTGCCCTCCCAACAGTCCAAGAGGACAGCGTGTCCAGCCACAAAGGATTATTCCATGGCCCCAACATCTGTTATAAATTGTTTGAGTTGTCATCTTGCTTGAGAACTTTGACCTTTTTATTCTTTGTAATTTATCCCTTTTGGGATGGAACTGTCTTTCCTATGGGTGCTCTGCCATTGTATTTTGGAAGCAAATAACTTATTTTTCCATTGACAAAGATGAATATATGCCCTGAGTCTCACCCATAACTGATATAGATAATCTAGGTAATACTATCTGATAATTTTTGAGTTGATGATATTTCCTTGAAATTTTGTGACTTTTGGGGATATTATGATTAGGGGAATGCATTTGCACATAGGAAGAACATACATTTGTGGGTCATAGTGTTACTGTAGGTAGTTAGCTAATAATTAAAAAAGGGTAAAAAAGGGCATTAGAAATTAAGCTTAATAAACTGGGGAGAACAAGGCTGTATGCTTCACCAGGAAGCTAGATCTTCACACCACAGGGGATCACAGCATTGATCTGCCAAGGGGATTGATACTCCTCCCTTCTCCCCTCTGGTACTGGATTGTTGGGGGGCACAGGAGGAGATGCGTTACCAAAGAAGCCTGTCAGTCTAGCCTAGGGAAATAAGGGTTTGGTTAGGAAATGGACCTATCAGAGGCCCATGAAAGTGGGGAATTTGGTAGGTTATTTTGAAAAAAGCACCTGCACTGTACCAAACACAAGCTTAATAACTCCAGGGGGACAAAGAACTCTCTCTCTCTCTGTCTTGCTTATGACCCACACTCTCCCCATGTGTTCACGTGCTCTCTCTTGTGACCAGGTGGGCCTGACAGCTACTGAACCCCACAGCATCTGGCATGGACCCCAAAGGACAGAGCTTTAAGACGAAGAAGAAAAAACTCTGGACACTAGCTTTTGTCTGGCCCTGCTGAGGACAAGTTTGGACTTTTTCCACAGGCAGAACACGGGAAGATGGACCATTTGAAACCCAGGGAACAGCTTCTATTTCCACCTGAATACATCTTGCCACACCACAACCTCCCGTGCATGGGCTCTTGGAATGCTTTCCTCGCAATCCCATGGCAAAGCCTGCTTTTCACAGACAACATTAGGAGAGCTGTTATGGATTGAAATGTGTCCCCAAAAATGATATGTTGAAACCTAAATACTCATTACTGACAAATGTGAACTCATTTGGAAATAGTGTATTGGTGATATTATCAATCTAAGAAGAAGCTACACAGAATTAAGGTAGACACAAGAGGTGAACCGAGCATGTGATGGCAGATACAGAGATTGAAGCTGGTTCCTTGAAAGACAAAAGACACCAAAGATTGATGGTAAAGCTGCAAGAACTAGGAAGAGGCAAGAAAGGATTCACCCCTCTTAGTTTCACAGGGAGCACCTGAATTTTGGAATTTTAGTTTCCTGAACAGTGACAGAAGAGATTACTGTTGTTTAAGCCACCTAGTTCATGACACTTTGTTATAGTAGCTAAGAAACAAATACAAATATTTAGTACAAAGTAGACAAAAAAAAAATATGCTGAATAAATGAAGGAATTCTTGAAAGACACAAACGATCTTAAAAAGAAACGGTGGTTATCATATACCTGGAAACTAAACATTTTATTGCAATAGGCAAATAGTATTTGTTTATCAAAGAGAGAATGATTATTTAATAAATATTGTGATATTCCACATATCTCTAGCAGGTGAATGACTTCCCTGCAATTTATTTTGATAAACTAATGAATCTTTATGTCTACCAAAAGTTATTTCCAAACTAAGTGACTTTTCTTCCTAATGAATATGTTGTAGAATAAATGTTATATAAAATTTATTTTTGCTAATAAAACATATATCAAATATTAATGTGTTAATAGCAAGCTCTTATCATTTGTGTATTTACTTTATAAATGCTGAAAGTAGTCCTCTCCTGTTTGCTTTTACTTTTAATAGGGGTGAATCAACATGAAGAAACTGAGAGCCACTAATGCCAGAGGCCACAAGACAACATTCAGAGTGTAAAATTGGCAAATATATTATTTGACTCTCTTTACCATATGAGAATCTCTTTATGGTCCACATCTGAGAATTCTTCATTTAAGTTAACATATCTTTTTGACTGAAATAATAACTTCAACAATACACTCACCAGTAGTTGTCTAAAAAATAATTTATTTACATGAGACTATTTAGAGTATTATAATTAAACACTTATGGACCTTTTCCAAAACTGGAATAATTTTCATTACTTCTGAAGCATTCCCAAGCTCATAATAATAAAAGCTTACTATCAACAAGGAAGAAATTAATATGCTTTGCTATTTGCCACAGAAAGTAAATAAATACATCTAAATTACTAATATTTTTAAAGAAAATTTGGATATATGATCAGTCACAAATTAACTTGCCTAGAAGATTAAGGGAAAACCCTACCTTGAACTGTAACAAGCCAGTCCTTTTTATATACAGCCTTTCAGGGTAATAAATAGTCTGAGATTCATAGATTTATATTAGATTATCAGTGTGAGATTAGGTGCTACAAAATGCTCTCTGTAATGTTGTAAATCTTACCAATTTTTAATGACAGTAAATATAAAAGAGTAATCAAAGCAAAAGGTTTTAAATAGAATTGGGAATAAAAATAGCAACCTGTGGACCAAGTAATGGACCTAAATGGGTTTTATTTTGTCTGTACCTTTGTCAAAGCTTTTTCAGTCCCTTCTGAAGATATTCTACCCACTCCTACCCCCAACATACTAAAAGCTTCATTAATCTTTAAATTACAAATTTTTTAGTCCCTGAATATATGAGTTTCTGATTCACATACAAAAATTTTCCTGTTTAACATTCAGAGAGAAATAAGACTGAGGTACCCTTATCTGCTTTTACTGATGCAACTGTCTCTTTCTTCAAAGGTTGCAAGGATGCTCATCGCAGTAACAATAGGGTAATCTGGGAAGTAAAGCTTATATTTTTTTAAAATATACTATATATCAAAGCTGAAGAAATCCACACTTGAAGAACATACATGATGAGCTGATTTTTTAAATAATCAAGAACTAGAGGTTATCGTTTCTGTCAAAATTTACAATAGATTTGAATCTTTTCTAGGTTTTGCTATTCAATAATTCAGAAATTGATGATGATACTGGAATGCAGTTGGAGACATTTCTAGAATTTACGACACACACACACACAATATTCAAAGGATAAATTTGTTAGCCTAAATAAATGTATGATTCAAAAATTTCCTTTTACAGATATTTTATTTTTGAAATAATATGCTGGAAATTGCATTTGTTATTATCTCAAACATAGAATTGAAGCTCAAAGAAATCTGTTTTAACACCATGTTGTTTAAAATATATTATTTACTAAAGTGTTTAACCTGAAAATATTGAGTACCTTTCTCTGAAGCAATCTTAAAATGTTATCTCTTGAGTTTTGCTAGAATAGTTTTTTTTTGTATTGGTTTACAACTTCTGGTCGGTCTTCTTCAAACCAAGGTAAAGAAAGTGAGTCTTCGGGTCTGGGGCCAGTTTCAAATTTTCTCCTGTAAAGAATGTATTTAAAGTGCTGTATCTCATGGATATTTTCTTGAAATGCATGGTTTTAAATAGGACAACATAAGACCATAGAACACAAACAATGACAGCAACAGCAGCAGCATGGAGTGACAGAACCATAAGATAGAATCTATTGCTGTCGCCTTGGCCCTGCTGGTAGGCTGCAAAGCCTCATAGATGAGGGGCATCAGACAGCATGTGCCCACATTTCATGACCAAAGGTGACTGGAGAATTATCTTGGCCACTGCACTGTTAATATACAGAGATTTTTAAAACGTTATTGTTTGTCCCCACCGACTTCTATAGCTGCCATTAAGTAGCTTTGAGATGTTAGGCCTCTGCCGTCATCTGTTATTGTTGCTATTGTGACTCTCTCTTGGCCACACAGCAGATGGCCCCAGGTGCTGCCTCAGGCTTGTTTGTTCTCCTGAGGCCTCAATATCTCTATATTTCAAGTGGCACTTGGTTTCCATCTTATCTCCTACAGCTTGCTGCAGAAATAAGCATTAACTTATGTATTTAGTGTCCATCTCACGATTTTTCCATAGACAGTCATGACAAATATTTGAAATACACAGTAAGTGATTTCCAGCTAAGAGGTTCTTAAATTTTCTTTCTTTGATACATTCTCTCTGTTATAAATACATACAACTTTAGAAGAATATGAAACTGAAAAAAATAACTAAAGCAATACTGAGAATGCTGGTTAACATATTTATGAGCTGAAGATGAGGCGGCACTGTCGTGAGGAAAGCCGGGCCGAAGCCTGAGAAGCTGCCAGATTCGGGTCAAGGAGCACGCAGCTGTAGCTCAGAATTTGGCGTTTGCAAGATAAAAAAAAAACAAAAACACTAAAACCCTATTCAAAGGTGGAAGTGAGCCAGAAAACATGTTACAAGGCCTATGTGTTTCCATTGTGAAGAAGAAAATCTGGTGAAAAACAAAACAAAACAACTGTGTCCAATTACCTGATACTACAGATTGTAGCAAGCTGTTGGCCTTGTGGAGCAGGCAGACCCATGCATAGCCACAATCAGAAAGCACACCAAGCTGCCCACTGGCTTTTTGATTGGGTTTATATTATCCCCAATCCCACTGTAAGCAGGAGCTGTGAAACGCCTTCTAGGATGACAGGGAAGAGCAAAGGAGTGAAGGGAGCAACCATAAAACTATTGTCGATGAAAAAGTGATTACAGAAGGAGAAAAGAAAACAAAGAAGCAAAGAAAACACAAGGAATAAATAAAAAGATTTTAAAGTATTACTGAGGATTTAGTGAGTTCCCCATTACTGAAATAGTGTGAGGGTCGTGATAGAATTAATGGATACCTAGGATGTTGAAAACAGATCCCAAGCATTAAAGAAGTGGCAAGATTAAATGATGTTTTGCTTCAAAATATAGTAACAAAAATTATCCCAGAAAGTAATTTCACAATATGAAGTATTATATTGTTCAAGAAAACAACCAATACTCTTGAAAATTTAAACATAAAATATTTCTCATGAAATGAAATTTATGGGACATTTTCAAAGCCTTTGGAAAAGTATATTTAAGATGCTCAAGGAAATAAATGAAGGGAAAATTCCACCAATAAAAGAGCAACAAATTATAAAACAAAATAGGCAGACATTTATTTAAAAACAATAGAACATCAATTAAATTAAGAGATATAGTTATTTGAATAAAAGTTCACTTAGAAGGAATCTTGTCTAGACCAAACACAAACTAGGAGAGAATTTGTGATAGACTATTACTGAAGAATTTACCGGGAAGTCAATACATAGAAAGGAGATACGAAAGTATAAATGAGTACTTATAACCATCACAAATGAATATGAAAAGCACAAGGAAATAATCCTCTCCGTTTTAAAAGTTTACCCAAATATCACATAAACATCATTTTGTTTAGTTTTTGATGATATATTTACCACACTTACTGAAACACTGTACACAAAGAAGTTGATGTTTCCAAGAACAGGCTATGGACTTTCTTTCCCTTAACTCTGACCTATCTCCTGGAAAGTGTAAAGTGGCCAAAAAAAGGAGAAGTGAGATTTTTTCCTGTAGAGATGAAGGGAACCAAGATTTAATGTTCCACATTCACTACTTTGATTGACATTTCTATTCCTTGGTGGGGACATTTATGTGTTTGAATATCAGTTGAATCTAATATCGCATTTAATATTAACAGCATTAATGCTGTTTTTAAATGTGCAAATATAAACCAAACTTAGAGGACTATATTTTACATTAATGTTTTTAAATTATGCCATGGTTCCGAATCAACTGGGGACGGGAGTCCTTTCAAAATCCTGTGGTCCACATAATGTAAGTTATTGATCAGCGCCATTGCTGAGAGGTTGAGGTTCTGTATTTCCCTAAGTCACTAGGTAATGCTAATCCTGCTGTTCCAGGGGCCACGTTTTTAAAACCACTGTTCTGTACGAGCACATAAACTTAGTAAATTTGGTAAATAGCCCTTTGGAAATAATGTCTGTGTCCACATTACCCTGTAATCAAGTCATTAAGTAGTGCTTTCTTTACTTCATCTCTATTGTAAATACTAGTATAGGAATCATTTGAGAGTTTATGTGGTTGACAATTTAGTTAGTTGTTTAGTTCAATGAATTTTAGTAAGAGCAGTTCTATTTATTTTCTGTCTTTCCCCAAACTTTATTCATTTCACAGAGAGCCTAAATGGCTGTGCAGTAAAAAAAACTTTGTAAAAAGATTAAGATTTATTTGGGGTACATGGTATAAAATACCGTAAAGAGACTGGAAAACTCTTTAAAAATTTATGTCATAATTTCTTATATTTTTGCTGTTTGGTTTGTTTTGTTGTTGTTGTTGGTAACTTGACTTTCTTCAAATATTTGGAGAGTTGACAGAAAATTCAAGCTGTTTGGCCTAAAGGAATGGAATTCACAAGGAGATAAATAATTTTTCAAAAACAATGGATTCTAATGTATCACTTAGGATTTAGTGGTTCCTCATCACTGAAATGTATGAAGTTAGAAATGATCTCAAACATCAAAGAAGTAGACAAATTAAATAAGATTTACCTTCAAAAAACCTTCTAAAGTAAGTTTTAGGAGACCCAAGATGGCAGAGGAGTAAGTGGGAGCTACAGTAACCTCCTCCCAGGACCAAGCTGGTATTACAACTGAGTTATAGAAAACTCACCCTAAATAACTAACTAAACACTATCTGGAGAAAAACTTTATAACCAAGGACAGACAGAAGAAACCACTTCACAACAACAAGACCGTTACGGAGGGGGAAGTTTGTCTGAGAGGGCTGGCTGGGCTACCATGGGTACACACTGAAATCATGGAGGGCTATTTCAGTGGCTGGGGGATTCCCTGTGAGAAGTGTGGGCTCTAAACCCCAAGTTGGGCTCCCCAGCCTACAGCACCAGAACCGGGAAATCAACCCAAAACATACAGCTATGAAAAGCAGCAGGGTTTCTGTCTGCCAGGGAGAGATGGTTAGAGATGCAAAGAGCCTTTTAAAGGGCCAGTGCACAAAATTTCGTTTGCAGCCACTTGCCCTGTGCTCCAGCAGAGGGAGGGCAGAGTGGACTAGAGATGTGTGAGGGGAGTTTGGAGTTGGTGGCTCAGGAAAGAGAACAGAGGGAACAGGGGCCAGGATTCCTGTGACGAGCGATTCCACATACTACAGAAGCCATCTTTCTCAGGCAGAGCAGTCCTCTTCAAGTGGTATCAGCCTGAAAGGAAGCAATAACCCTGCCTGCAGGAATTGCTCTTCCCCATTCGGTGGTGACTAAGCCCTGCTGCTGTGGAGTATAGCTGGAAGAACTTCACTCTTTAAGCCTAACAGAAAATCTGCAGGCAGAAGCAGATCTCTGGGAACTCTGAGACTTCAGATGACCCTCCCCAAACCCGGTGCTGGTAAAAGCAAGTCTTGGTGTGAAGGAGAAGGAGA